>SSNP01000073.1:2540772-2674003 GCA_006937955.1 Pachypanchax playfairii | reverse complement strand
ACCCCCCCCCCCCCCCCGTCATATACACATTCAAATCCATGATCTTTCACATTTAGCAGCAATACCAACGTTTGGCTGTGATGGAAACAGCAACATCTTGTGTTTGTGTGTGTGGGAGCTGATCACTCCACATTGCCTATGAGTGTTGGATAAAAGCCTGAAAGGACTGCAGATAAATAAATTAGGTCTTATATAATCATAACTGTGTTTTCCAAATACCATATCACCTTAAGTAGAGCTCAAACTCTATTTTCATGCTGATTGTAAGCTTTCCATCTGCTCTCTTTCTCTTCAAAGCCAGACTTTCTATTTTCCCTTCATCTCATTCTACCTGTCTTGATGTATTTTAGTCCTTTTTCTTTTTTTATCTCAATATTTGTGATTAGCAGACAGATTAACACAGAGGTGACGGTTTTAAAGCAGTGCCTCATGGGAGAATTGGTGTTAAACAGACTTTTCCATTGTTTTAATTGCAGTTAGAGACATGATGGGAGTGGCAGCAAGCTGGAACAGCTAAAAGGTCTGAATCCAAAACACAGTGGAGCTGCTCTGTTAAAATAATAATTATAAACTCAAAATATCTCAAGCTCAGCTCTTAATGTTTCATTCAAAAGAGAAATAAAAAGAAAAAAGAATCTTGCACAAGTTTTTAGGCAGCAATTCTCCAGGTTTTCTGAAGCTGTTTCTATTCTTTAAACATCGACTTCTTTGTCATTTATTTTGTGGCCAAACCACTCACCTACCTATCAGTGGACAACCTGTTCCCCGCTAAGCCATGACCACCCTGTTAGATTTATTACATTCTGTCAGCCTGTTAAAAAAATACATTCTGTTTCTACTATTTTTGGTTTAAAAAAGAAAATAGAAAACATTTAATGTTTCATTTATTATAGTATTAAAATTGAGGTCTCAGAACACAGTATGACTTATGATAAACTGATACTTTAAAGGTGCCCTGCCATAAAAAAACAAAATACAACATTTTTCTTAGTTTTATGTTGAATATTTTAGATGTTCTTGGTTTCGTACTGAGAATGAAAATTGCACAATAACTTCTTTTTTTTTTTTTTACCTAAATAAGGCGGGTGCAGAAATCAGGCCAGTTTGAAAATCCTATCATGTGACATCACATAGATGTTGCTCATTAGTATTAATCAGCAGTTGAGCAGTTGAGACCACGCCCGCAAAGTTAATTCAGCTGTTCAGAAGCAAACATGGCGGACTGTCAGTCTTGTTGTGCTACGCTCCAGTCGAACTGATACAATGTACATTAAAAATCCAGATTTGTGGGACGAATGGCTTCAGTTTATTTTTGGAGAGACTCTCAGAACTTATAGTTAAAGGTCGTAAAGAGGTTTTTGTAGCAAATTTAAATGTCAAATTTACTTTAAAATCATTTTATCAACTAGTAGCGGTCTTGTACTTAAGGTTTCCAAAAGAAAAAGTTATAATATTCATAAATCAGAGACCTGGTGAGGCTTGAAATAAAGTAGCCAATAGATAACGAACCAGTTTCGTTATCTATTGGCTACTAGATTGTCATATTTCTGTACGTACTACGTAGTTTTCGTAGGCCTCAGTACTACTTCACGCGGAAGCGCTGCAAAGCGGAGCGGAACCGAGACCGATTCCATTCGGTGCCCTTGTTAACCTATATGATATAGTTCACGCCAGACATGGAGCTGTTAAGTTATCATTTTGGCGTCTGGTTTATTTTTTGTGCAAGCGTCAGTTCTGGCAGGAAATAACACAGACATAAATCCAGGTCAATTTTCAAACAGTGAGATTCCTCTGAGCTTGAACGGCTGGAAATTAGTTTTTCCCAAAGTTTTTTAAATATAAAATATTTCAGATTACAGGCTGATATTTCAGAAATAACCACAAAGTCATGAAATTTGTGTGACAGGAAACCTTTAATGAACCAAAAAGGGCTAATAATGCAGCAAAAGTAAACCATGTCCAAAACTGACACACTAACCACAATCACAGGGTAGATAAGAACAGCTGATATGCAGGTAGGTAACAATAAAGCTAACAGGAAACAATGAACATGAGAGAAAACTGGAAGCACATGTTCTATGATTCTGTATGAAGGACAGATGTGCTGGAGTGCTGATGAGCAGCAGGTGAAAACATTAAACCGAAATGGACTAAAAAACAATAAGTCTGAAAATAACAAATAAAAAGATACTTGATTACAAAGTCAAACCAAAATTTTTACTTCACCATGACAAAAGAAAACCCTAAAAATAACAGTTTTATAAACATTAAAATAATAGAGTTCAACCAAGACATTTTTCCTTTGTCCCAAACAAAACACAACACGGTTTAGCTTTGTGACAAATTTTATTTCCATCTCTAGTTTCAGGGTGCTCACCTTCTTGCCAAAAAAAGAGACAGGGCCTTGATGAATGTCTGCTTCCAAGCTGTGATGTGTATGGAGGTTAGAGGTGTGTGTGTGGGTAATGATTTAATCATCTTTTAATAGATGGAGGACATTATTCAGGCTCAGATTAGTGCAGGTGTTTGCTACTGAAAGAATACTCAGACTAATGAATCTTATTGTCAGTGTTTAATGTGTAGGTGAGGTTTCATTTACACTCAGAATTATATAGACAAGTTACCTTTGAAGTTTTACAGATTTATCTCCAACAACAGATTTATATGAATTGGCTTGAGTTTTCATTTGGAGAAGCGTTTTTCTTTAGGTTTTGGCTCATGTGCCAGTTTCATTATTTACTGACTTTCAGAATAATCACCCCAGGGATGAAGTTAACGGTTATTTTTCTCACTTATAATTCTGCCAAATATGTTTTTGATCACATCACACATGAAAACAGAGAAAACACGGTTTATTTTTCATTCTTTTTCATCTGTGTGGACATCAAAACTAATTAAACTATACTGATATAAAGTTAGGAGGAAAATCCTTAAATAAAAATCTTGGACTCTCAATATTTAGAGGCCAGTTCACACAAATTTCAGGACTTTGTGGTTATTTCTTAAGTATTAACCAGTTATGTGAAACATTTTTTATCTAAAAAGCGTTAGGAAACACTGATTAACAGACCTTTCAATCTGCCTGCGTCAAAATTCAGCTGGCTTCGGGCTGTAACTCTGATTGGCTAACAAACTAGCCTATGAGAGCAAGGTATACTGTTTCCTGCCCCGCTGCGCACGGCAATGTCAGACGTCGTGTCTTCCTGTTTGCTACGTCTTATGCTAGGTGTGGTTTCAACTGCGGGAGCTGCCGAATAATAACAAACAAAGGAGTTGTGATGAAACAGATACAGGCCGTTCGAACTCGGGAGTACTCGGGTTTTATCGCCACCTGCGTAGTTTGAGAGATAATGGCCTCTTTAAATAAGAATTTATGTATTATCAGTGATATAATTATCAGTGTACTGTACTGAATAAAAACGGGTTCAACAGAGAAATGCAACACTGCAGGAGTTTTCAGCTGATGTTGTCAGTGACTAGTCCCCAAAAACAGGTTCAATTCAGTTTGTTTTTGATCAACAGGAAAACTTCTTTAAATAATCTGGTTGGAACAGGATCTAACACACATGCAGATGGTTTCGGTGTCATTACGTCATTAAGCTCAGCTGGACAGAAACTGTCTAAACAGAATTCAAATTCTGACTGGAAAATAGCTGCTACTCCTCCTCGACCTGTTGCTCGAGGAACATGAACATGATTCATTAATACTAACATGATCCTCCTGCTGCAGCAGGTTTCTGTTAGACAGAATAGATCAATATGATGATCAGTTATTAAATCATTAACTAACAGAGACTTAGATGAAATAGATCTAATATTCAATAGGCCACATCTGATTTTTATGATTTCATGTTCTAGAGAGGGTTTTTTGTTTATTTAATTTGGACTGTGGTTAAACAGACACAGTGTTTATGGGAATGAGGAAGTATAATATCAGAGAATCTGCAGAGAGGTGTATAAGATTACAACTCTGCTTCCTTGACTGGACCCTGGATTGTCACGGTTTTGGGGTGGGGTCATAAAATTGACCATATTCCTAAAAAGGAGAGCTGCATCATCCAAAGCAGGATGGATCAGACTAGGTTTTACCCAAAACGCCTGCTAATTATCAATGAAACCCACATTGTTGTTGGGACACTATATGGACAACCAGTGGTGAAACGAAGACATACGACTTCCCTGCTTTTGAATTTGTATTTGATTTCCCTAGTGACCATATAATTGCTTAAAAATATACAAAGTGACAGTAACTACACGCGTTTGTGACTTTTTTTCTTATCTGCATTTATTTAAATTTTCCTCAAGCTCAGAACTAACATTCAATCATCACTTTTGTCACTCATATTTTCCAAGACTGTAAATTTATTACACATTTTGACACTTTACAAAGACTCTTCAGTATAAAAAACATACTGTTAGAATATTTAATCTGTCTGAAAACCAGCATACTCCTTCTTTGTCTAACAGAGAAGAATAAAATAAATGTGTAAGACTCCCTGTCAATTCTCACAGGCCTTAAAATTGTTTTGACTGAATGGAAAAATTGAAGTATAAAAGTGTGCTTTTGTGTGAGAGCCCAGGCTTTGAACATGGCTCTAATTGGAGGGCTTGAAAAGAGTCAATAGAAGAAAAAGAGAGAGTTTGTGGGACTCTCCAGCCTCCCAGTTTGACTTGAGTCAGACTGGACAACATGAGGAGAAAGAAAAGTAACAGATACAGAGAAACATGGAAATACAGAAAGTAAAACCTGCTGGTGGGTTAGCGTTAGCGTCATATTAGCTTCAAAGCTTCACGCTTCAAATCAGACTTTTCTGGAAAATTTGCAAATTAATTTTTTGTTTGTCTGAACAATGTTGAGAGCATATATCAGTCTTCAGAAAGCACTTGGTATTCTGAAGCAGGTTGGAATAAAACTGTGAAGTCACCTGGCTTTTATTGTTACCTGAAGATGAAGGGGATTTTTTTTCAAGGGGCTAGATTTAAAAGAGACCATTTTATACAAATTTCAGGACTTTGTGGTTATTTCTTAAGTATTAACCAGTAATATGAAACATTTTATATCTAAAAAACATCAGGAAACACTGATTAACAGACCTTTCAATCTGTCTGCGTTAAAATTCGGGTGGTTCCAGCTCCTTCCGTCAGGCTTCATCAGCAGCTTGTTCATTTTCATTATTCGAATTTGCTGGACTCTGATTGGCTAACAAACTAGCCTATGAGAGCAAAGAATACTGTGTCCTGCCTCACTGCGAATGGTAACAGCACACGTAGTCTCTTCCTGTTTGCTACGTCTTATGCTACAGCTTTTAGCCAGCAGCATGCTAGGTGTGGTTTCAACTGCGGGAGCTGATGAATACTAACGAACAAAGGAGTTGTGATGAAACAGATACAGGCCGTTTGGACTCGGGAGAACTCGGGTTTTATCACCACCTGTGTAGCCTTAAAAAAAACAGTTTTTAATGGAAGGGCCTCTTTAAGTTTCTAATTTCTACAAGAAGTTGAAATCTCTTTACACCACATCTAAATACACATAATATATGCTCAGGTCAGACTGAAAGATTTCACATAGTTCATGAGTTCCAGTTTAGGAGACTATAGAATTACAAGATATTTACAGTTGTCCTCCGGTCACCAAAGAAGTTCTCAGCCAAGACAAACGTATCACTCAAGGATACAGTGTGCACTCAGTATTTAGAAAAATTAAATTAAAAAAAGCGATGAATGATAAAAAAGAAACAACAGCACAGTTGAGTCTTTTAGCCTGAAGCCCTGAGCTTCTTTTTAAGATATCTGTTCCAAAATGACTTTCCTCAAATAAACCAAATGTATGTCAGCAACTAGACTACTTCATAAAATGTTTGTATCAAAATGAAGGTAAGTCTCATAAGATTACCACAGAAGTGTAAAACTGAATACAGATATTACTCAGAGTAAATGAATGTGGAACATTCTTCACTTTTTATTGAATAATCTTTTACAATGATGAAATTGCAACCCAAAATCTTTATCAAATCATAGCACAACATCTGAACACTGACTACACCAAAATTGACATTAGTAGTATATATTATTGACATTTTAGAGAGGTATGAGTAGAGGAGTGTTTAAGTGAACTATTCCAACTGGCATGGTACTTTTCACACTTCCCTGGTTTTTTCCAGACATCCTCCTGATAGAAGTCAGCAGAACGTTTCTGCATTGCTAAAACAGATGAAAGCCACTCTAAGAGGCCCTTGTCTCCCTGTTGTCTGGTGCTTATAGAGATGGATGGAAGGGAGTGCATCATCAGAGTACATGAGGGGTTTACTTATAAAGGTGTGGAGGGAATGAATGGCAGCCGTAGCAGCATCATCCTCAATCTTGGAAGGGCTTGTTTTTGAAATATTATGAATAAACAGGGTGATCTGGTAAACCATCACAAAAGAAAACAAGACAACTGTAACATAGGTGCTGGCTTATAAGGAAGAGATAGAAATGAAAAAGAGATAAAAGGGAAATAAAGGAAAGAAGTCAAACAAAAAGGAGGAAGGTGAATATTTGGAAGGTTAGGGAGAATGATATGATGCTATGGGAGTGCCTCTGCCTTTGGTTTGTCCCTCCAGAAAGTCATGCCTTCTCTTTTCTCCATTTAAAGGAGGCTGTATCACCATGGCAACCGGAAAGAATCTGCACCCATCTCCTGGCTTGTCGGGCTGGGTTGTACGTGTGCATGCATGAATGTGTTTTGTGCAAACACATCGGCTCATTTCTGCTGCATGTGTGCCTCCTCTGATGATGAGTGTGTATGAATGTCTGCTTTTATTTAATGGGCATTGAGTGCAGGCATGCATGTGCAAAGGGAAAACACACACACAGCCTCATATTTGTAGTTTGTACTGCAGGCTTTATTTTTAGCAAGTGGCACTTATATAATCAGGGTGACACTGGGGGAGAATCGGAAGAAGATGAAAAAAACTGTCTTCCACTTTTGCTTTTCATTTTTTTCTTCTCCGTCTGATCCTTCTCGTATTTTTTATCTTTACTCTCGTCTTTGTTCTTGTTTCTCCAGCTGTTTTCTTTCCATTGGGCTGCTTGCCTTATTATATATTTGAGTCAGTTTCTCTCTGTTTTACTGTCCCTCTCCATGTGCATTTCTGTTTCCCACTGCTTCTGTCTCCTTGTTTCCATACCCTTACCTAGATCTCCCTTTGCCATGACATTCCACAACTAGAAGGTTGGGGAAGATGAGAGATGCAAGAGGGCTAAAAGGCACAAGGAAAACATATTGACAGAAAACAGGGACCTGTCTGTAGAGAAAATATATTTGGGAGAGTAAGTACAACAGTGAGATGAGTAGAGGTATAAATACAACAGCAGAGACAGAAGCTGTGTATTGGTAGTATGTAAGGTCGCAGTTCCTCTCCTGAAAAGGAAAGCAGAGATTCCTACAAAGATTTCTCTTGTCCTCTTCATTTGTGTTCTGTCCATTAGGTTATTTTGAAAACAGATGAAGTTTTGGGATTATTTATTAGAATTAGTGTAGACTGGACTCATGGGAGTCTGCAACCAAGGTGACTTGAATAGCCCATTCTGCCTTTCTACTGTTACATTCAACCAATCACTCATAACTGCCTCTTGGTGTATTGCCTTCAGGGTTTACTCTGAAAATAGCTGACATTTGCTGTATAGCTGTGGCATGTTTGATGTGATCAAGCACTACTAAGCTGAATGGCACATCTGAAGAGTCATCAGAAAGGGTTGGTGTCATGTGTACAGAAGCCTGTGGCTATATCTCTATAGAAAACTGTGTAGACAGTAATTTTAATCACTTTTACTTGGTATATGACTATGCTCACCTGAATCAACTAAAACAAAAACAAAAAATTGCAAGTAACTTTAACTATGGACTATTGTGCTGTTTCATTGTAAGTGGGTTCAATTCAACCACAGTTCAGTTGGACGGAAAGTCTTCATTTTTCTTCCTTTTCAAGTACACCATGGCTGCAGCCTGCAGAATGGGGCGGGGCTGGACAGTTGTCCATACTTCTCTGCTATTCCAGACTTCCTTATACAGAACTACAGTTCCTCTCTCGGTACCCCGTCAGATGCTTTTTTGTAGATCTACAAAGACACAATGAAGCTACTCTGGTTTCTCTGTACTTCTCTATAACATTCTCAAAGCAAATACTACATCTGTGGTACTCTTTCTTGTGATGAAGCCATGCTGCTGCTCAAAACATGAGCATAGTCTAGTTTCTATGACTCTTTCCCAGCTTCATTATGTGACACATCAACAATGAATTTAATCCACTGGTCCCTTGTAGCTTGGTCCAATGTTGGGAGACCAAACACATTTGCTTGTTGACTTTAGCGGTCAACAACAGAGCAACTCACATGTGCTCCTTGTTTCTTTATTTATCCATACAGATTCAGTAATGGCTGCACTTGACTGAATAAGAGGAGAAGGGGGGCGGTCTGCAGTGTCCATATGGCATATCCTGCCAGTTTGACGTCAAGACGGGGGGAGAAGTTAAGATCTAAAGTAAAGTAAAGTAAAATGCTTTACATTACTTGGCTCTAAACTCCGCTCGTTAAAACTAGATTATATGCTCACAACATTTTATGGGTCTCTTGAGCCTTCGTCCAGCCCCTGATGAGACTGTTTTTAAAAGCATGTATGTTTGGTATCATCCTTCACCAGCAAAAACAGCTAAACTGTGGAACTGGTCAAAAGGTGAGACATGGCAGCTCATTGATTTGTTCAAACTCATGACTTTAAGCTTCCAAAGCACTGTCTAAAACCTGGTAGATTATATTTTGGTCTTACTCTTGCAGTTTTCTTGATATTTTGGTCCTCTCCCAAGGTTAAAGCTCTGTGATTGCTGTTTGATTACACACTGCAATGTGTATATTCTCATGAAAATATAGTAAATCAGTAGTTTGAAACATGTCTTAACTTTTTTACCACATAATTTACCTAATTACACCAGTTCAAATATAAAAGAAATATAATAAACAGGCCTTTAAACATATCATTGATACTTTTACTTGCAATACACAACATTTATGTACATGATAAATTAGAGTAATAAAACTATCCACGTGGATTCGAGAGCGAGGGCTTTGGAGCGATTTTAAAGCAAACTGACAACATCACTTCAAAGTGTTTCACAGCAGAATGAGATTTTAGTGATGAAGATCCGGAGGTGACACTTCCTCTGACATAGGAAGGAGTGACTATATCCTGCTGCTCAGTAATCTGCCCTGCTGTAAGAGAGTGAGGAAGGGTTACCTTGACCCTGCAGTAGGAGAGCAGAGCCAGAATACACCATATTGGCATGGAGAACAGAACGATGGGCTCCCATGTGGCACAGCATTAGGTGCATGAGGAGGTGAGACATCTGCCACATGAGGTAGGAAGATGAGAGGTGGATCACATGATGTAGACGATGACGGCTGACAGGTTTTGCAAGCTGAAGAGGTGTACGGAGGCTGAATCCAGAGCTCTGTAGAGTCTGTAGATTATCTTGGAGAAAACGATCAGAGCAATGTAGTGCCGGCCGTCCTGTCCATCTTCCTAACTGAAGGTTTTTGGACACTGATCATAACACAGACCAACACATATGCCCACCAGTTCTAGGCCAGTCAAGCAATGAAGCCAAACTCAAGAACTCATGACTGGTATGATGTCAAAATCAAGGAGATGAAAGTATTCCTTGTTCTGTTTCTTTGCATCGGCTTGGTGGAAACATAAGCGCTGGAGGATTACTGGGCTAATAAATATGTCTATAAAGCCTGTGTTCTGAGTGAGGCCAAAGGAAGGGTCATATTGTCTTTTTCCTGTCAGCTCAGACCTCAGGGGTCACGGTAGAAGGTCACTTATCCTGAGCCTGGTTCTGCTAGAAGTTTTCTCTTGTTAAACGGGACTCATTCCTTTCTACTGTCTCCAATCTGAGCTGCTCAGGATGAGGGATTGATGATTCAACCCAATCGGCTGGTTCCTTACATAGGAAATATCTTATTTTTACTTACTGACTTGATATTTTTGTAGAGTTCCTTGAAAGGATTTTTGGTGGTTAAAGGGTTAATAAGAAAGAGATTTGATGTTCTACATGCAAGTAAGAGCAAACGCTTTTTTATGTTCCACCATAAAAACAGTTTGCACACTGTATTAGGTTTAAAAAAAGGTTTTTATTTTTACAAGGACATAATCCATTTTTCCTGCTCTTTTCAACAGATTCAGGTTTTTCCTTCTTCTTGTTCTGTTAGTTTAAAAACCCAACTGAATGTCATCATAGTGTTTTAACCAAGCTCTACATTTATCACTTGGAAACATGTTGTCTTGAATTTTCCTTGAGCTAATCATCTGATAATATCGAAATATTTTTGTCTGTCAGTCAAGAAATTCTATCGGACACTGATCAAATCAGCACCAAAACAGGTACTAACACATGTTGGAGTTGTTATTGTTTAGCAAGGCAGCTATTGGGCTGTTGTAGGAGAAGCTTTATGGGAACTCAAGTCCAGTTCGAGCTTCTGTTGCACTCTGTTATTCTATCCACCTCAGTCACTGTGTGAAGTTGGATTTGATTTTCACTGCTGCAGCTGAGTCGAGGAAAGCAGTCACTTAGTGAACCATCGAGAAAGACCCACTTTACTGCTCTACAGTGATGTTTGGACACAGCTGGCTGCAGATTGGTTTTTGTTTTTTTATGTCAAAATATAAAGCAGTCATTAATCATGACTGCTTTATTTATGCAAAGTCATATATACAAATTCATGAATGTATATTATCAAGATGCTTGTGTGTGCAGGCGGTACTTAAATTAGACCATTCTTATTGACGCTCTGGCACAAGCAGCCAGAGAGGTTCGTTTATCTTGTTTTTTTGTTTGTTGTTTTACACCAAAGCAACATGTTTGTTGTAAACTGAAGCAGTATTGATGATAAATTGTCTTGTTTTACTGTGGTCCACTGCGGTCACTCTGAATATACTAGAATGAGGTCAAACATGTATTAAAGTACATTTTTGAACACATTTTAAATGCATGCAGAGTCAAACCTGGTGGTATATCTTAACATGTACATGTACAGCTCACTTTAAGGCTGGGCGATATGGCCTAAAAATACAATCTCTGATTTTATTTTATTTTTTTATTCAATTTATGATTTTTTTCTGATTTCCCCACTACTTATTATGGAAAATAGTAGGTGCAATATCTTTGGCTATGTGCAGAGCGACCTCTTCGGTTATTGTTCTCCACATGCCTCCTGTCCCAGGCGGTGCCTTGTGCAAAGGATTCGGCTACAGTTAGCTGTTTTTAGCTAAGGTTTGTTGGTCAGTGCGGGTTTGTTCATCTCAGAGAGACTGACGTTTTTCATATTCGGCCGGATGTCTCTGTTTCAGGTGTTGGAATATGTTTGTAGTGCTGCTGCCTTTGACTGTAATTGGCTTTAGGCAAATTTTGCAACGTGTGGACCCTACCCTCTTGCTGCATGTTAGTGGGAGCGAACTCATACCAGCTCCAAACAACAGATGATTTAATTCTTTTCTTGGGAACAGACTTCCCACTCTCCCCGGTAGCCATGTTGTTTCTTGCTGGTGTTGTTTCGTGTGTGCTGTTATTTTGTTGTTGCCGCTTGCCATACTGCTATGTGAAACTACCTCTACGGAAGATCTATGGAGCCAAAAAATGTGCCTTTACACAATAACACAATTTACTTATTTTTTAAATCGCATGCAACAAAAAAAAAAACAAAGTAATTCATTCAATTGGTTTTTCACCAAGGCGTAGCTCACTTGATAAATTACATCCTCCTTGCCTTTGATATCTTAAAAGCAACCAAAAATGAAAGTTATCAGGTTTCCTGTAGCCAGACCAAACGAAAAATAGCTGCTAGATCTCCCAGTTGCTGCAGTCTTTTAAACCTGATATATGACACATATTGCTCAAGATAAAAGATAGAGTAGTGCTAATGTCAAACACTTATTTATTTAGGTCTGGATGCAGGACTATGGGGTAAGATTTCTATAAAAAAATCCATTGACAGTTTGTGTATAACTAACAATTTCTAAACTCTTGTTTCTGACAAATCGTATGTAAAATATGTATCTGTTCTCTATAAAGAATACAATTTAAAAAGTTACAACTTCAAGAATTTACAAGTATAAAGTTCAACTTTACAGTTTTGGTTTCTTCTTTATGAACACAGCAAACAAACAATGTAAGGCTGCAAATACAAATATATTCTTTGAGAATGTGAATTGAAAACTGATCTTACATAACAGGGTCACAGTCTTATTAATGGAGCACAGAACACATTTAGGCTGCTAGTTAGACATGAGCCTTTTCAACTTAATAGCACCAAGATGACTGATTGAAGAACATTGAAGCAAAATCAGCTAATGTTTAACATTTTGTGTGTATCACATTTCAAAACATTTTGTTTACTTCCTACAGTAATATTAACCATTAATTTGTTGTTTTTTGTCAGGTCTGTTTTATGTTGATTGCTTTAAGCAATATGCAGACGTGTGTGCTTATGCAATGTTTTGTATTTTCCCTTGTTTATTTATTTTCTGAGTTCATATCCTTTATGGTGTTCATCAAATAGTTTTAGTAAAAGCTGATTTGATTTATTCCATAATTTTGGGAAATTTGAATTCAAGACCAGTTTTTAATTTTTGAACATTTACATTCCCATCATGTTGTTGCATTAGTAAACCGGTAAGTGGATTTTCATGGTTTCAAATATCACCACAGTTTCTGATGTGTGGCATCAGACAAGAACACAACGACTGGAATGTTTTGATTTATATTCCCATATTCAAATGGAGTAGATGGGATGTTTTGTTTGGATTATGTGATTGCTCTGGGGTGGCGTCCTTTCTCAGAATTCAAAGCACATAAGTGTGTTTTTTACTTACTTTTGTCTGGCTGCAATGTGAGGCAATATTGTGAAGGGAAACTGTTGACTCAGGGGAAAGGAAACTGTCAGATTAATAATGAAGAAGAGCCACATGAGTCGGCAGGAGAAGCATAAGAAATTAGACAGGGTGCACAGTTCACACAACTGAAGTATACAAGTTGAATTTGCTGTGTTCATGATTTCTCTCTGGTTCACCCTTTTCCATTGCTCTTATCATTCCAGGACTGAATACATGACTAATTTGAGCAAATGGGCAGATGTTTTAATTTTTAATAGCAAAGATGGTATTGGCTAGTTGTGGCAGGACTAGAAGAGTCATTGGATGAGGAGTGAGGGAAAGTTAGGTGGAGAAGTTTATCCATAGGGTGATTTTGTTGGGCTTGAAGAACCACAAATTAAAACTAGAAAATCCCTCGGAGAGCACAGACCTCCGCCAAGTGGACATATTGTAGAAAGTACTGTGTTTGTATCCTTAAAAAAATTCCTGGATCCAGACGGTAATCCAGATCACCCCCAAAATCTAATCGGTTGTTCCTTGGGTCATTTCTGATCTTTCCTGAATATGTCATCAAAATTCATCCATTAGTTTTTGAGTTATCCTGCTAACAGACAGACAGACAAACCCAGATGAAAACATTACCTCCTAGAGTTAACTAGAGGTAAAAAAGCATAATACCTGCTACATGCATTTATTATACGTATTTAACTTCAAATCAAAAAATTCGATAAGAAAATACTTTTTTCTCTTTCATGCAACCACATGGAGTTTATATTATTTTGAAATACATGAGGGAGATTACCTGATCAACCAGGCCCATGTCTTTAACAGAATACTTTACAAAGACGTGAGGGCCTGGAGCTGAACCGCTGTCTCTCAATTTTGAAGGCGGGCTTAGCCAGTAACTAATCGCAGATACCCGGAAGAGACGCAACATATGTGACGCTAAAGCGGATACACACGAGGTGGAACGAAAACAAGAGGTTTAGCGAGCGGAGCAGTAATGGTAGCTACAGAGCCATGTTTAATGGAGGAGAAAAGACGAATATTAATGACAGTTGTCGCTTTTGTGTCAAAAACTTGTGAATACGAGGTGTCATTGCACACTCGGTTCACGTATTTGACCGCCCCAAGCAAACACAGAAGTAAACACTTCATCCACAGCCGAGTCCGCCATGTTGAATGTTGTGCTCTGGGTGGAAAACGCTAGTTCCGTGTTTTCAGGATGACGCACAACAAAGGTGATATGTAATTGGTCCGTCGAGAAATTTGACACGGAAATGATCGGGTGCGGCTCCGGTGTCAGACCCTTCTGCATTTGAACATAATGCAGGAGGATCTGATTGGTCAGGCTATAAGGGAGTTATAGTTAATCTTAATTAGATAGAACCATCAGTTGGATTGTTGCTACTCTTCGATATGAGGTTGGTCTAGCGGGTGAGGTCGTCTTCTATTGTTTTCTGTAATTAAATAGGATTAAACTAAATTAAATATTGCTGACTGGTGGAAATATTGATGCCTAAATATTTGATGTTTCCAAACTGTACTGGGATAGTTGAAAGTGTTTGAGTTAACTGGAAGGGCCTTTGACTTGCTCCAATTGATTGAGTAGTCTGAAATGGATGAAGAAAGTTAAACATCATCAGCATATAAGCTGATTTTATGTGTAAGACTTGCTGTTTTAATTCCACTGACATTGTTGTGTTGTTGGATTACAGCTGCTAGCAGTTTGATAGATATAGCAAATAGTGATGGAGGTAGTGAACAACCTTGTCTGGTGCCTCTTCTGAGATAAAAAAAATCTGATATTTTGTCTTGACACAGGCAGTGGGTGCGCTGTATAATGTTTTTATCAATGATAAGAAATTATGACCAAATCCAGATTTATGTAATGTGGCAAATAAAAATGTCAAGGTAACCCTATCAAAAGCCTTCTCTGCATCAAGTGAGACAAATAAAACATCATTATTTTCAAGGTTACAGTAATATATTATGTATACATGTATTGTTAATCGCACATCTGCCAGTCCAGTCTGATCAGGGTGGATTATGAGGGTCGTCAGTGCTTTGTTAATGATTTTAAGATCTACATTTATCAGGGATATGGGATGGTAACTTGAAGGTAATACAGGGTTGTTATCAGTTGAAAGAGATTGATATTTGCACAGTTCATGTTTTAAAGGATTATGGGGGTTTCTTTTAAAATCAATCAAAAATCCAAAATACTTTATTAATCCCCGAAGGGAAATTAAATGTTGTTGTAGCTCAGTTCTTTAGGGAGCCATTGTAAAGGGTTCTATCTGTGGGCAAGAACCATCGAACCATCGTTGAACCATTCTATGAAATATTGAGGAGATTATTGCCCAAAATTATTTGTAAAACTCTGCAAGAGCTTTATTGATAGAGATACATCGCTCCAGATACATAGCCTGTTGTGTATTTCATTTATGGAATTTAACAGTGCTCCAAAATGTCTCTATGTCTGAATCAGTTGGATTGATGTCTGTGGAATATAAGTTTTTATTAGAAATCTATTTGTTTTGGCTCATTTGTTGATTTACCAGTTTGATCCTTTACTGATCACATTGTTACTTTTTCTTGATTCTTTTCAGTCGTTTTGTCAAATGTTTGCTGGGTTTGTTGCTGTGTTCAAAGCGTAACCTCTGTTTACGAAATTGTATCCTAGCAACAAGTATCTTGGTTAATTATAGTTTTTATGTTCTAAATTCTGTTGTCCGATCCTGGTCTCCAGACTCTGTACCTCCTCTGCTGCTCCTTCCAGAGATGGTATTCACTCCTCTTAATACACCTCTTGTGATTGGTGGAGCTGCTCCTCCAGCTTACTCCTATATCTGTATCCTTTCTGGACTACCTTCATGTCCTTTCTGTGTCCCAATCTGAAAACCTTCCTTTTCTGCTCCAGCAGAGTCCTGAATTCTGGAGTCAGCCATGTCTTATTGTCTTTTTTCATTTTTGAACCATGAACTCTGACTTCAACTTAAGCAAGTAAGGCCTTCGTTGCTTTAGGTGCTCTGGGCTTTTTTGTGACCTCCTGGTCGAGTTATTGATACCCTTATCGTAATTTTGGTTGGCTGGTCACTTCTGGGAAGGGACACTACTGTTCTGTGTTTTATCAGTCAGTAGATAATGGCTCTCAATGATATTTGCTGGAGTCCCAAATAGAAATGTATTTGTAATCCTTTCAAGATTGATAGATATGACTAATGTTTTTCCCACCTGTCTATTAATAGGCTGCAACTACTTCTTCACATTGGGTCAGGTTGGTCTGGATAGCTCTGTTTCTTTAATAAACGAAATCATAATTTGAAAACTGACTTTTATATTTACGCAGGTCTGATATTAAAATATGTTAGCATAGCTAAAATGTGCAACAATAACAAATTTGTAAGGGGGCAAATAATTTTTAACTGCAATGTTAGCTGTGAACATCCATCCATCCATCCATCCATCCATCCATCCATCCATCCATCCATCCATCCATCCATCCATCCATCCATCCATCCATCCATCCATCCATCCATCCATCCATCCATCCATCTTCTAAACCTGCACATGGAATTAGTAGCTTATCAACCAACATGGTTCTTTATTTATAATCAGCCCATTAAAACTGGGGTTTCAAAGTTTGTTAGCTCAATGCACCTGCCTATAACTTAAAACAACAAGATCAACCCTAATCTTCTCTGAAAAGTGAAATACTGCATTCTACAATACCTTTCTTCTTTGGTGATGAATTGCATGGCTTCAGCTTCCAATCGAATCTTCTGGGCTGTTAGCTAAAAGAATCAGACAGATGAAGAATGGCAACATGCTTCATGGGATGGAATTAGCACTGAGCATTTAAACTTTCCCTGGGAGACAGTAACCCTTTTATTTGCATCATTATTTGCAGAGACAATGGTGTGGTTAATCTTTTTTAAAAAACAACTCAGCAGAGATTTCAGGAGGGAAGGAGGAGCTGTCCAATAATCTCATCAGAGACCAGAGGACATACACAGTGAAGGAGGAGAGTACCTCCCGTACATGTTGAATCATCCTTTTCTCCTGGCACATTGCAATGCTGTCCTTTCCTATTACTCTTCCGCCACCATTCTAGCTGCCACTTTGTGTGTGTAAGCTCAAACAGAATCGTGCAGCCACATGTCTTTGCCATGTGTGAATACAAACACTATTAATAGCGTTAAAAGTGACTCATTGTGTCAAAAGAGTTCTTTGATGTGTACTGTACATGTTGTGTTAACGTGTGAAGAGAAATATGTGTGAGTTATAAACTGTCATGCTGTGAAGGAGAGAGAGTCATCAGTAAATTTAATTCCAGAAGTTGTAAATAAAAAAAGGCTGTGGTAAACTCCATATTTTTAAATAAACATTAAAGTGTTTCTGACATTCAATTTTTTGTGTGATTTTACTATTTCAGATCAATAAATATTGCATTTGAACAAAGTAGACACTTTCCCACATAAATCTGGATGTGCAGACTTTTGGTAATTAAGCCTCAAACATGCATCTTGAGAGGATATTGCTTCACAGAAGAGAATATTTATCACAAAACCGGAAGTGATGAAACACAGGAACATAAACAAAGCTATGCAAACCATTGCAAACAATGCTGAATCAGAACAAGAATCTGTAGTTTCTGAGGGTTTGCATGTTACTGAATGAAAAATCAGGGACTACGTTTACATAATAATAGTAATAATAATACATTTTATTTATAGACGCCTTTCTGGACACTCAAGGTCACCTTACAACAACAATTAAAAACATTTAAAACACAATTAAAATACAAGTTAAAAACAGCATATAGGTAAAAAAAAAAAAAAAACAGAGAACAGTGCAATTATGGTCACAGTGAGAATGCTTGTCTAAACAGATGAGTTTTGAGTGTGGATTTAAAATGTGTGAGTGAGTCGGTGTTACGGAGGTCATGGGGGAGAGAGTTCCAGAGCTGGGGAGCAGAGCGACTGAAAGCTCTGCTCCCCATGGTGACAAGACGGGCAGGTGGGACAGTGAGAAGGGGAGCGGAGGAGGAGCGGAGTGAGCGGGCAGGTGTGGTAATATGGATGAGGTCAGTCAGGTAAGGAGGGGCGAGGTTGTGGATGGTCTTGAAGGTCAGGAGCAGGATTTTATACTGGATGCGTTGAGTGATGGGGAGCCAGTGGAGCTGTTGGAGGACAGGTGTGATGTGATTTATGGAAGGAGTGTGATGATGCGGGCGGCTGAGTTTTGGACCAGTTGAAGTTTATGGAGAGTTTTTTGAGGTAGACCAAACAGAAGGGAGTTGCAGTAGTCCAGTCGGGAGGTGACGAGGCTATGAACCAGTATGGCAGTGGAGTGGGGAGTGAGAGATGGGCGGAGTCGGTGGATATTTCTGAGGTGGAAGTAAGCGGACCGGGTGATGCTGTTGATGTGTGAGGTGAAGGAGAGAGTGCTATCGAGGATGACACCCAGACTCTTAACCTGAGGGGAGGGGGAGATGGAGGCATGCAGCCAATATTCAGGTTATGATCGGGTTAAGGTCAGTATTCGGGTTTCTGAAATGTTCAGAATAACCCGTTTATCATCATCATCATCATCATCATCATCAATTTATTTATAAAGCACATTTAAAAACTGCAGTGACGCAGACCAAAGTGCTGTACACAAATAAAAACAACAAATACAGAGATAAAAATACACATACTATAAAAACAAACATAAAAACAATAAAATAAGGTCAGAAAGGGGTTAGACTGTCCCAACAGAGTTAAAAGCCTGAGAATAAAAGTAAGTCTTTAAACGGATCTTAAAAGTACTAAGAGATTTACATACATAAGTAGAGAGAGTTACCCCTGTATACATGAAACTTGTAATAACCCAATTGAAACGCGGATGTTTGGGTAGCGTCATGACGTACGGACTACTTCAAGACAAAATATGTGTCATTTCCAATTCTTCTTCCTGTATCCAAAAACAACAACAGCAAAAGACCAAGATTCCCTGCAAATAGATCATGTGCAGGACACACGTTTTGATGGGGTCTGTATAACTCCAGGCTTTAAGACTGTCATTGTTTTTAAGTCAGTCTGTGGTGCTATGTAATTATAGTGTAAATAAGTGCATGAATACACATCTGTTTGCATGTCTCTTTATGAAGCAAGTAGGCCTACCTACCGACCGACCGACCTACCTACCTACCTACCTACCTACCTACCTACCTACCTACCTACCTACCCACCCACCCACCTACCTACCTACCTACCTACCTACCTACCTACCTACCTACCTACCTACCTACCTACCTACCTACCTACCTACCTACCTACCTACCTACCTACCTACCTACCTACCTACCTACCTACCTACCTACCTACCTACCTACCTACCTACCTACCTACCTACCTACCTACACACATATACATATATGAAGAGAAATAAATCTGAAAAGTAATAAAAAACATTAACTTCACTTTTATCTGACAAGTTTGATACAAACCACAGAGTTCTCAGTCATGCAGAGGTGTGACCAAATAGATTTGTAGTCAGACTTAATTTTTTAAAAGTTGTATGACTTCAAGGCTAAAAAGCAAAGACATAAATGCTGAAATAATGGATGTTCATGAAACACGGTGAGAAGAAGCAGATATTCAGTCATTTTCCAGTTTAAATTTTATGAGTAAAATGAGTATTAATATTTTTAGCAAATATGTGAGAAGTCTTTAAAAGTATTTATTCCTTAATGTAATTTAATAAATTACAAAAAGCACTTTGTTCCATCTGAATCTGATAATTTTAGATCGAACAGACAGCTGTTTAGTGTTTCATCACCCAAACTTATATCCATTTCTGTCGGTAAACATGAATCTTAAAGCCCTCATGTGATCAAAACGCTACAGAAATTAAATTACTCAACAGTAACAGCCACATTTCTATTTGTGGGGCTTCGCCTTATTTGTCTAAATCCCCAAAATGTTACGTTTTATGATTTTAGTTTTCTGTTTTTCCAGGAAGCTTGTTGTTCTCCTAATCTATTCATATATGATGGTGTTTGTCATTTAGCTACAGGCAGTTTGACTTTGTCCATTTGGCTCTCTGAGCGATCACAGACCCACACTCGACACCCAGAATAGCGCTCATGAATTTCTTGCCCCCCAGCTCAACCATCTCCCTCACCCCATCAGGGTACAGCTTCAGCTTTCATTTTGGTGTTCTGAGTGTATCTTCTCTTAGTTTCTTCTCTTCCTCTTCTCCCTCGCTTGTCACCCTCTATCAGATGCATCTCATCTGAGTGTTTTATTGCACTGTGTCCTTAAGGAGAGAGACCTTGGGGCCTGTACCAGACATCCAAAAAATATATCCCCACCATCTCCTCTTGCTTATGGGCCAGAATATACGAAGCTTAGATGTTTGTGTTTTTACTTCCTCCTCTTTCCTTTTCCTTAGCTTTGAATGTCATTTGCCTTTTAAATCCTCTAATTAGGGACCTACAATAATGGATGTAATTATGCAAAGCTTTGCAATGCATTTGAATGGCATACATTACAGATTGATAAACAGACAGACAGACAGACACCCATTATTGTCTAAACTGTCACATGCTCTGTGACAGGAAGATTCAGATCTCTTATTAGCTAAAGGTTTCTCACTCATACCCACAGCAGCAGGCACTTTAAAGGTTTAATATGTAAGAATAAGACCTTGTCGTCAAATCAGAGTACCGCAGTTCATGTAGAAAAAAAAAAAGTCCACTCCCACCCGACCCATTTCCTGATTTTTTCTGCTGGGTTGCCAGTACCAATGTTAAGCCTCATTTTGTTTCTCCTGTATTTGTTCACCTTTTGGGAATGATGCTATGGTTTCTTAGGTTTTCTACAAGTTGCACCTGCTTCTTTTTTCCATTCAGTCCACAGCGCTGCAACTCTTTGCTGTTGGTTGTTGTGGAATTACAGCTGCTTGTGTTGAAGACATGGCAACCTTGAAGTCTGGATGCAGAATAGTTATTGTAAACAATGATTCCGTCCACTCAGCCGACTGAGATCAAAATCTGTTCCAATGTAACTTTACTTTTAACATCAGTGGGACATTAGACTGGTGTGTGATTTCACTTTAAAATTCTTACATATTTTACCTTTAAAGTTTCCCTGGGAACGTTTTAGTTTTTACTTTGTCATATTGTTTTCTGCCGTACAATAACACAAGACAGATATAAAACCATGACATACAAGTGAAATGTCCAACTAATAGTTTAATATTTAGATTATTTATTAATACCATTGTCACTTTTCTATGAAGTTTTACTATTATATTTCACACAATATTTAAAAATGCTGCTCGTTTTTGTGTTTTTAGACCAAAATTTAAGACCTCAAAAAAGTTTTACAGTGATATTAAAAGCAGGATATATTTTTTTAAGAGATGGAACCAAAGCATTTTTTCTAAATTTTATACATTAAAATTCTGTAATAAAAAAAAAGTTCATATTGCTGTTTATTTGTTACAAATAAGAAACAGTTTCATTCTGTCAAAAGACAAAACATAAGTGTCTTACTCTCGGCGGTTTGTGGCAACAAAGTGCAGTTGAGAGACATCATCTTCTCTTTCCTGTTAACTTTGTCATCCATTTTTGGTTGTGGAAGCATTGTCTCTTTTGGAAAAGGAAAGTGTTACACTTGCAGCACAAATATGTGATATGTAGCTTTTCTTTGGCATTGCTGTTTGTTTGGGTTTGACAGCCATGAGAAGCCAGCTGAACCATCTACCAGTGTCAACAGAGGCAGAGGTTTACATGTGTGTGGGCACACAGATCAAGTAATGGGCTATATGTCAGCAGACAGGTAAACCTGTTAGGATTCTCTGTTCCCTCTGGCAACATTTTCATTGTGCAGTTTTTGCTCAGTGTGAATGCATGAGCAGAAATGACCGGGAAGAGATGAAGTTTTACAGAAAGCACTCATATTTTATATTTAGAGAAAAGCTGGGCTGGCAGAAGGGGTTTTGTATCCATGACAACAAGGAAAATCAAGTGCAGCAAATGGGAGCAGGTTAGGTGGATTAGATATTCAAGTCCTTGGCTTGTGAATGTGCACTTTCCACAGGTTCCCTTGTTACTATGTTACTACGGGCAAATTTGATTGGCTCGTTTTTAAATCTAGCTAACGCTGTAATATGACTAGCTGCTCATTTGGGAAAATGAGAGGAGAGATGAATGCAAGTTAAATGAAACCAAGCTTCCATGTTGAATAAAGTTAGAGACCTGTGAGGGGCAGTTGAAGCCTTACTGTTATATCTGGATTATTTAACTCTTTATTCAGCTTTATGATTCCACTTTGAAACATTATTAACAAACCTGACAATGTTCTCATTGCTAGTTCTCACCATTAGTTTCACATCAGTTATTTGTTTGGACCCTTCACTGCAAGTCCTTACATTTCCATCTGGTACATTTCCATATGTTGATGTGAGTGTTATCCACAAATAATATACTCATTCACTAACTATGTCCTCTAACTGATATAGATTCATAATGTTTCAATCTCTTGACATGACTGTTCATTTAGACTTTTCTAAGTTGGTAGTAATTTCAGACTGCAAAATATTTGCTCTCCATCATAAAAAGTTGAGATATTGAACATACGTCATCTGTAGGTTTAAAATCACTTAATTTTCTCAAGGGTGCCTCAAGTTGCTCTTACCAACTTTCTGAAAATACTTAAAAAAACTACTACACTACGAATGTCTACAAGCTACAACATTTGTAAGAACCGAGAGGGTTGTGCCAACTAATCGTTTGCGAGAGTCTTTGTGATCGAGGCTTTAGCAAATAAGATTTTGGTGAAACAGAGACATTATTTCCTGACTTTATTACCTGGTACTGCAAGCTGGATTCTTGTGAGATTTTGAGTTTTCCAAACCCACGAAAATCCACTTTTACTGCCCCAATTAAACCGGTCCAACTTGACTTCACTGGTAGTGCGGACCAATCGTTTGTTTGCATTGTGCTTGTGGGCGGGCACATGGGTGGATGTTTAAGTATGATTGGCAGCAAGTGCCCAGGCAAAGTCAAACAAACATGGCTGCACCGGTGGATGTACACATAAAAGCAGCTATTGATTCTGTTTTAGGACTAGAGTCGATGTCTTCATTGAAAAATGTTCAAAGGTAAGAACTTTGTGCATTTCTTAATGGTAAATGGTAAATGTCCTGTATTTGTATAGCAATTTTCTAGTCATTCAGACCACTCAAAGCGCTTTCACACTACAAGGTTTTACATTCACCCATTCACACAACCCGATACATAAACCGGGGGGAGAGGGTAGGGGCTAACACTCACACAACCCGATACGCAGATCTGGGGGCAACATGGGGTTCAGTGTCTTGCCTTCGACATGTGGCGGTGGAAGCCGGGATCGATCCACCAACCTTCAAATTGGAGGACGACCACTCTAACCACTGATCCACAGCCGCCCCCAAATGATGTGAATTAATGATGTGTGTGTTTTTCTCCCGACTGGATTTGCAAGAGCTTGATTTACTGTGATTGGCTAAAGACAAATCATGATAGGCAGATACTTGCTGTCGAGTCCTCCAATCAGCTTCAAATATTATACCAGATGGCCCTCCCATTTTCAGATGCTTAGGGGAGCAGTTCCAGATTTGTGTGTATTCCGGACTCGACACGATGCTACACATAGATATGGAAGAGGTTATTGACTTTAATCATCATAATATTTTAAATGATAAATTATTCAAACACCATCTGCAACTGCTGCACCAATCCGTGCTTTCCTCTTACAGACTTTACACCTGTAGCTTCTAACATGCAGCTTAAGTTGCAAATTTTTTTTACCTCTGTTTTATTTAACTTATTTAATTTTGATAAAACTGTCATCTAATATTAGCAGGTTGATCACTATTTACTTTTTATTTTCATCATGAGATGAAAAGAAAGAGAACATTTGTAATGTGCAGATAGAAGCTTCAGTGCTCTGCAATATAAAATCATGTGTCAATTTTTCATCAGATTGGCAAGAAATCATTGAAAAATATGTTTACTAGCTTTCTGTCTGATTGCTGAAGAAAAAGCAATAATCAGAACAGTAATAAGAAAGACTCATAATCCCTGCGCTTTGTGACAGAAACCAGGCTTGCTTAATTAAGACTTTGATTTCCCATGAGGCACTGGGGCCTTTTTCCCCTCTCGCCTTCTTTCTAGCCATAGAGTTTGTTCCTTTTATGTGATTTTGCTTCCCATTATGATCTTAATTTGTCATTAAAAACAAATATTTCTTTTTGATTGCTCTTATATTTTATCTGTTTAATTTTTTCCTTAATGTCTGTAGATAAAGAATCAAACCAGAAGTTTTCAAGAATTAATTTTTTTTATAAGAATACCAAAGCCAAAAATGTTTCTGTACTGCATTAGAACAAAGGTTTTAAAAAAATGATTCAATTACTTCACTTATACTTTGGTACTTCTCGAAAAGCAACTTAAATGCACTAAGAAAACAAAACAAAAAAATCATCAGGCAAAAACCTTTGAGTGAATTTTGGATATGTGTTTAGTTCAAAGCAGAAGGCTAAAGCTGGTAACAGTATTTTGTACAGATTGTCTCTGGGGAGAAAAGAAAGGTCACATTTAATTGTAGTGCTTTTAACAGCTTCTTCTATTTTTTTTTCTTAATTGAGTTTTCTAGTTTTTGTCAAATCTTTTAAAAGGAATTTAAGAGTCAGCTGGTGAAAACAGACAGGAAATGGGAGATATGTGGAAATCTTTAGATTATATTTTTATGGTTTATTTATTAGAATTTGTTCAGTCTTCCTCACATTCCAACGACAGCTGGACTCAACAATGATTTCCAGTCATTCTACAATAATTTTATGTGCCATTTCTCTTTGCTTTGATTCAGTTCATTTTTATTTATAACGTGTCAGTTCATAACAAAAGTCATTTCAAGACACTTTACAGAAATATCAAGTGAGTTGGTAAAAATTAAACATTAAGTAACAAAGTTAACACACCTTTTAAAATCTCCTGATTCTTCAAGTGCAAAATTTATTTTATGACATTTGTTGGAATATTTTTAACTTCTTCACAATACACACACATTATTGTTTCTTACGTCACATGACATTTATTTCTGAATTCTTAAAAGTCTATTTATATATAAATAAGTAAAAGGTTCATATTGGATTTGGAAAATCTAACTAATATTGTTTTTCATGCATGAAAATGATCTAAAGCAGTAAGTATCGAGTGGTGTTACTCACATCATATCTGGCTAACAAATGCATTTTTCCCCTCAAATGATAATAAATATTTACAGTTCATTGCAGGGGTCTTGTGTAACTCACTTGAAACGGGTTTGACATTAGCATGTGTGAACCAATTAGCATTCTACTAAACAACAAAGGAATAAACCTTGTAAAGATGTGAGTCACATACGGAATAGAAATGAAATGGGTCACATTTGGTTGAGCTTTAAATATTTATTATCTCTGTCGAACCATTTTAGTCATAATTTAACGTCAACTAAACTTTTTGTCTGAAAACTTTGCATCAGTACAGACCACAGATAGTGAACTCCAGTCCACAAAGACCATTAACCTGGAGGTATTAGATGTTCTTCTGCATCAACACACTTGTTTTAAATTAATGTTTTGTTAACACCATTCAGAACCATTACAACTTTTAATAATCTAAGTAATTCAGTCATGTGAATCAGCTGTCTTGATCCATACAGACTGGAGTTTTGACACTGCTGGTCATCTGAAACAAAACAAATAGGTTTAGGCTGAGATTATCAGTGGTATCAGCTATGATTTTTTTTCCAATCAAAGCATGTGTAAAATGTAAAGTGTCAAAATAACAGCAATTAAAAATGAAGGATGAATGTGTTTTTACTGACAGCAGTGTTTTTGGTCATGTCCTTGATGTTTTATTGCTGTCAAACTCAAAACGGTCATATTTCCCTTTTAACTTTATGTTTTCCCATTTAGCATTTCTCAAACATTTTACCTCTTGAATTTTGAACATCTATGTTTGGTTGAAGACACGTTCTCCATCAAAAATTAAGGAAAAAGTAGAATTTTACTACCTTTTAATAGAAACAGTGTATTAAACAAAATCAGAATATAAGCAAATAGTCCAGTTACCAGACACAGACTGAATACTCTTAAAATGACAATTAAAAAAAATCTTCAGCAAATATTTTGCATGTTTATTACCTTCGCCAGGAGGTCATGTTTTCACCATGTTTGTTAATTTGTCTGTTAGCAAGATAATTCAAAAATTTATGCATGGAATTTGATTAAATTTTTAGGAAATTTCAGAAATGGTCCAAGAAAGAAGTTATTAGGTTTTGGGGGACATCTGGATCACTTTCTGGATCCAGGAATGTTTTTAAAGAGGCCATTACATTAAAAACATGTTTTCTGAGGTTTCTGTTGAATAATTTAGCTCCACAGGTGTTCTTACCTTCATAGTGGGTGTGAAAACAGGTCAACAACTTCTCTATCAGTTTTTATCTCTCAAACTACACAGGTGGCGATAAAACCTGAGTTTGAACAGCTGGTACTTGATTCGTCCAACTCCTTTGTTCGTTAGTATTTGGCAGCTCCCGCAGTTGAAACCACGCCTAACATGCTGCTAGCTAAAAGCTGCAGCATAAGACGTAGCAAACAGGAAGAGACTACGTATGACGTTGCCATGCGCAGCGGGGCAGGAAACAGTATACCTTGCTCTCATAGACTAGTTTGTTAGCCAATCAGAGTCCAGCAAATTTGAACAATGAATATGAACGAGCTGCTGCTGAAGCCTGACGAAGCTGCCTGACGAAACAAGCCGGAACCACCCGAATTTTAATGCAGACAGATTGAAAGGTCTGTTAATCATCTGACATTTTTTAGATATAAAATGTTTCATATTACTGGTTAATACTTAAGAAATAACCACAAATTCCTGAAATGTGTATGAAATGACCTCTTTAAGGATTGTTGATCATTGTGAGATAGAACTGTTTTTAACATGCATGCATGTAACTCCACAATAAATGATCCAGGTGCTTGATAAAAAACATATACGGTGAGCTCCCAGTAATGCCTACATGATACCAAGAATTGATCTGGATCGTTAATATTGTAGATACAACAAAGGTGCAGATGTTTTTTTTTTGGCGTAAATCACAGTATGGAGGAAACTGAGGTGATTGGTGGAGGTCTGTTCTCTACAGGTGATCTTCTAGTTTTGTATAAGTTTATAATTATTTTATTGGCAGTCATCATCCTCATATTTTGGTTAAGTCTGTGTCTTAGTTGTAACTGCTGTGTGAATGAAACAAAGCAAAACCTTTTCATTAAAGCTAATGTGTAATTAGCTCATCTTTATCTGGATCCAAGTCTGGATTTTTGTCCTGAAAATACAACAATGTTTACCACTATGTTGTATCACTTCTTTTTTTTTACACTAAAGGTTTGTGTTATAGACAAATTTCTTTAGCTTTGAAAAACAAGGGTGTGTTTTTCTTTACTTGATACAGTAATTCAGATGAATTTCAACACTTGCTTAAATTTGTTAGTTCCCTTTCACAATAAAGGAAAAACACAACCACTGTGTCTTTGCCCTGGTTGCTGCTGTGGCACCAGACTCAGCACTTTGGATCTCGGATGGTTCAGACTACCTGTCACCCTGGGGGCTGGTCTAAAGGTGAGTGGGGCCTCCTGCCTCATTTTCCTTCCCTTACTGCCTCTCTGGGGGGGCTGCATCATGTCCTTCGGACATCCCCTTTACTTTGGGCCTATGGCTACATTCTGTGTATGCCGTGTGGTAGCAGTCTGCTTGGGGTTGTTGTGCTTGCTGGCACTCAGACGCAGTGTGCTCTGGTGCCCATCGGGCCGAGCTGGTTAAAACCAACACACTAAACAGACTAAAACTAAACTAGACTTGCTTTGACTTGTGCAGGAAAAATATCAAATTAGCATTAGCACGTGAGCCTAAGCAAACATATTCACATACACATGGACTAGGCAAGAACAAAAGAAAGGGCAGAGAACTTATACAGTGTCAGTCAGGTGACAAGCTTGAAGGGATAATTAAACACGGTTGAGAGACACGAGGCTAAATGAGACAGGAGAACGGAAATGGAAATCAGTGAAAAATTACATGAACAAACAGAAAGACAAGAACATGACAACATGACAGAATTGAAAACCAGACAAGGTAAAAATGGAAACACTCTCATTGACAAACACAACAAAAATCTCCCTTCAGACTGTTGTCTTATTTATCCTGATTTTTTGCTTGTTGCCTTTGTTCACTGGCTTATAGCTTTTATTGTTGTGTACTCTGTTGAGTTTCAAACAGATTCTTTTCTCATGTTTAGATTTGTATTTTCCTAAGTTATTTCACACACAAAAAAAGGGGGCGCTATGTGGTATTTTTAGAACGATTGAAATGCTAAAGGTTCTGAACCTATCAATGTCAGGTCACAGTCACCCATGTGTAATAAAATATGTGGCTCCTGATAGCCATAGACTAATTGTATGGCTGTAATTGTTATTTCTCAAAGCCTGATGGCAGGCATGAACACCCCCAAGCCAGGCAATGTATGTGTGCTAGATCCCACTTGTCTATTCAGTGCTTCCTCTTCTCAGTCTTGATGAAAATCAATGTGCCGTTTCACGGCTGCAGAACTGGCACTGTAGACGTGTCGCCTGGCAATAAAGTGAAAGCTCCACTGGAGAAATGTGAAGAGAGAGAGAAGGAAAGATGGATCGCTCTGCTGTGGGCAGTTTGTTAAAAGGTTCTTAGGTTGTACTGTTTCTCCCTTCGCTGGCCAGGGTTATCGCACAGCATTTTTACGTCTTTCTTCCTATCTCACAACTTTGGATAATGTCCTGCGTTTTGATTGGTGTTTGAGTTTGGTGTCCATTATGAGCCTCAGGTGTTGTTTTTTTTTTTTTTAAATCCAATTGGTCCTGTTTTGGTACTGAAATTCACAGCCATTGAGGGCCTGGCTGGAATGGTGATGGACTAGAAAATCCATGAGCACAAAACTGGAACAATCTTACTTTAATTTTTGTTTTGCAGTCTCCTGATTAGTTTTTATGCATCTTTTTGTTTTAATATACAGTATATTTTAAATGAAGTGAAATTTTTATTATTTTTTTTAGTTTTAGATGTCAAATTGAACACAGTGCAGGGTAAGTTTTAATTTGGGTCTGAAATAATTTGTTATTAAATTAATCTTAATAAGTATTAAATATAATATTATATATATTATATAATAGTTACACATTATTAGATATTATTTTTATTATATGTAGCATAGTTTCATATATTTTATTAGAGGGATATGAAGGCAAATTGTTTAAATACAAGAACTTGAAAACCACTGTGTGAAATTATGTTTCAAAGCTAAACTAAAATCATGATAAATGAGTAATTCATAGTCATGATGTAAATGTTTTGCAATTATTTATAGAGCAACTCACCCTCAAAACAGTTTTTACTGCTAATAAACTGCATTAGGGGGTCTTTACCAATGCAATCTTTCAGTTTCTGGGCTTTTTTGACATTTTCATGCAAACTTGTTAAATTCTACACTTTTTAGTCTAAAAACATCTTAGTGCTGCCCTTTTAGGGTTGAAAGGTAGCTACTGCATTTGAAATTTGTGATTGGCTGAAAGCGGTTCAAGCCTATGTCAGCACTCGTGTGGTTGTGATTGTGTGGATGTGATTTTTACATGTTATATTCTCATCATGCTCAGGTTACCTTTCTGCAACATGGCAGCGTCACAGTGGAGCTAAGCTAAACATCGAGAAGTGCTACATGTCAATCACAGCCAGACGCACCACTCCCCCAGGGTCCTAAGTAACACCTATTTTCAGCATTATTTGAAAAAAGAGTTAAAGCAGTACTGAATAGCTTTTCCCCAGCCGTGTCTCAGACAGCTGTTGCTCGAACCAGTGTTCTGTAGAAATATGCTACCTGTTGAGATGTGCTACACACATGTGCCGCTCCACAGTCTTGACTTCAATAAACAGATTTATCGTTTATTTTTGTTTCTATATTTTTCCATAAATGCATTTTACTCATCAAATAAATTCTCTCAGGACAGGAACATTAAATATGATGTTATTTTTACTTTCTTTGCATTGTCAGAGCGACAGGCAAATGTTTGGACACACCCAGAGGCAGGGGAGGATTAAGGTGTGCAGGGGCCCCTAGGCTACACTTGTCTGAGGCCCCCCCACACCCTCTGCTCGACCAGTGGGGGCCCCCAGAACACTTTTAACTAGCCAATGGGGGCCCCTGGGCTCAAGCCATGTCTAGCATGTGCATTAAGCTGGGCCTGCACACAAGGACAGTGAACTACCTGCGTACTAACAAAAAGTGCAGGAGTTCATATGGGTTCTGGTTAAAGAACATGCATAAAGTCACTTCAGTCGTTTGTGACGTGGGATGGGGCTTATGTAAACATGTCACTGGTTTTATTTTGAAATTAAAACTGACCCCCATCACAAGAGGCTCACACCGGTGAGAAGGGTCTAGAGTCCAGCAGCAAGCTACATTCTCAGTCCCCACCCTTTTCAGGCCCACCACTCTAAAGCCTCAAACAAACCACAACACACCACATACCCACACAGTAGATATAGAATAAATACACTAACGGCTTGCCATACACGCATTGACGTCTTACCTTGTTTGTAGGACAAAATCAACAAAAACATCAGAACACAAACCACATTTAGAGGACGTTGATGTTTGTTTTTTCTGTGCGCATGCGTGAACTTCAGACTGGTGGGGCGTAGAAGCGTCGGGGCCTCTGAGATGCGCGAGCGTGCAGCTGTATCAAGCTCAACGGTTGGCGGGCTGCACCGCGCGCGTCCACCCTGCCCTCGCGCTGTTTTGGAGACGGGGCGGGCTTTGTTGTGAGAACAGATCGGAGACAGAAGACTCACCAGGAAAAATGGCGACCGTGGGGTTCGCCGAACATCCTCCTGCCAGCCCGACCGGCACCACCGCTGCTGACACGTCCCGGTTAGCTTTGGGCCCTGGAGCTGTCGGGTGCCGGTCCGGGTCCAACCCCCACAGCAAGGGAAAGAAATGCTCCGCCTGCGCGGAGAGTCAGCCCGGCAGCGGCTCGGCCTGTCCCCCGTGCCTGGTCCGGAGACTCCCGCAGGGAGCAATCAGCTACATTTAGCCTAAGAATTAGTCAGCCAATCAGCTACTGCTTTTTCCTCAATGTTTGTAATGACCAATAGAGGTCAAGGTTAAAGATCTACTGGCCTATGAGGGCCCTTTCCACACGTGGGGCCCCTAGGCTGCAGCCTAGGATAGCCTGTGTATTAATCCGCGCCAGCCCAGAGGAGAAGGACCCAACAATGGCCGACAAGGACCCAGAGGGATTTATATAGAAAATATCAGGGAAGGATCATGAAAATAGGCTTAAACAATTAACAGGGCACACTCGCCATAAACAAGAATACTGTATAAATACTGTATAAACTTCTAATGACATCTCATTATGAAATAAGTTGTCATTTCGTACTATGGCGGCATTTTCCTTCAGGGCAGCATAAATTACCAGAACGCCAATTCCGGCTGAGACCCGAATTACAGAGGTTATTTAGTCCATTGCAAAGCCATCAGAGGGTCAAGAGTGATGTCTGATTTGAAGCTGAATCCGTTTTTCGGTGAGTATCCACTTAGACAAGTTTCAAAATTGTAGCTTAAAGTTTTAAAAGTTATTCAGTACTGCTTTAAAAAGCAGTAATATCATTTAGATCAAGACTTAAATGATAATTTAAACATTGTTTTTATTTTTATTATCCATGCCCACACTTGCACCCTTGCGCACTTCAAATGCGCGTTCCCGATAAAGCCCGCATCAGTGCAGACTTCAGCGAAGGGTATTTCCCACAATGCATTGCTGCGTGTGAATTTTGACGGAAAAAAGAAGGTGGAGAAATGGCTGTACCATCCGGACAAATACAACAATATGTGCGCACTTGTTCACTACGAACTTGAACCCTTTTATGCATTTCTGCAATTCATGGAGGGCTGTAGGGTGCAGTGCGGGTATTGGGACAGGGCCAGAGTTATTGTTATTATAAAAAGCACAGTTATTTTTATAGCTTAATTTGAATAAAACTACAACATATCACTAATATCACTGTTTTTGGGGGTTTTTTTGGAACATTTTCCATAAATGGAAATATTTATTAGAACTTGGAATTTTATACTTTTATTTTATGATGTACTAAACCTGATGGCCACATATGACCACACATCTTATACATTGTTTTGCTGAAGCTTGTTCTCCAACTCTTTCTTGTACACCTCTTTGTTATTTCTGATCTTGACTTTAAGTTGTCATTGTACCTTCCTAATACATCCCTGTCTCTATCCATGAAAAATCTTTTTTTATTGTTAAGTAGTTCTTTCAAGTCTGATGATCCAGGGTTTGTTGTTAGGGAAGCACTTCACTGTTTTGGTGGGGATAATGTTGTCCACACAGAAGTTTAAATGGTCAGTCACACACTCAGTCATAGCCATTGCATTAAGGACTCTAATCCTGTCTCTGAGTCTTGTGCTGCTCCCCTTCAAAAAGTTGATTGACTTGTATGTTGAGTTTTAATTGTGAGAGTTTTAATTGCTATTCATTTATGTCCTCCTCAGGGATTTTAATATTTTCAATTCAATTAAGTTTTATTTAATTCAATTTAATATTACCCTATTATCCCAAGGGGAAAATTAGATTAATTTATGGTGATTTTGGATAAACATAATAATTTTAGATTAGACTCTAGATTATTTTCATTCCCTCTTGTTAGATTTTTAAATAGCCTGAATCACAGATTATCTATCTACCTGTCTGTCTGTGTTAGTCTGTCTGTTGATCAGTAAATCAATCTTTTGGCATCATTGTGTGCACCACAATAAACGTAGACCAAAAAAAAAAAGAAACAAGACTTGTCTATGGAGCTCAGAGAGAAGATTTTAGATATCAATCTTAAAGATAAAAGCTATTAGGCCAACTCCAAACAGCTTCATCTTTCTGTAACCACAAGTGTCCCTATTATTTAAAAGAATAAGTTTCATGGGAGTATAGCCAACCTCCCAGGAAATGTAATGCAAAAGGAAATGTAATGCCAGTTTAATCAGACGAATAGAAAGGATGTTAAAAAAAAACAAGGAAACCATCTATAACCACACAAGCTGAAATGCAAGGTTCAACTTCAGTTTCTGATTGCACCATCTATTGTATTTTAGATCTTGGGTCACTGAAAACACAAATGTTAGACTGGAATTCACCAAAATGCACAAAGACAACCCTGAAGATTTGGGGAGAATATTTTTAGAGTGTTGAGAGACAACTAAAATGTTTTGATCAGGTATGGTTGTGTTTTTTCCTTTACTTTGGAAGGGTACCAACAAATTTGGGTGAGTCTGTACATGTGAAGCGTGCAGCATAAAAGCATAAAATGTGAGCATAAAAGAGATGGAGTGTTTTATCTGTGCTTTGACAGACACAAGACTCACTAAACATCATGCTTTTGGTAGTACATCATTGTGATTTTTGGGAATAAGTTGGATTTTAACTTGATAAATAATGCATGAGCAGCTATCTATAATAAATGCTGTCAGTCCACTCATCTTATTAGCAGCTTTCCAAATGCACTCCCCAAATAACATGTATTAAATTTAGTAGTTTTGTGTGAAAGTAAAAAAGAAAAACATCTTCCCGTGAGATGTCAGACACATAAAATAAAGTCTGTCATCCCTTTTTTCAATGCTTACTGTGCCATTGTCGATTGATGTCAGCTTGTCTGCTGCTTGCCATGCACGCTTTCTGAAGCTTGATAAAGCTGGTGCAGCAAGTGTAATGACTTGTGGATTTGTTTTTTCTTCCCAGCTTCAGACAGCATGTGATGTAGCATTTGCATGAGACTGACTGAATTCAACAAAGTTCCCTCTTTGACTTCTGCATACCTGCTGACCACTTAACCATTTGCATTTGCCAATAACCCTTTATAAAGATCAATTAGGATGATCAATGGAAAGCACACCACTGGGGCTAAGCTGCTTCTGTGAGATGATGTTACTATCAGCACATTTCTAAAGAAGGTACTTCATCCCTCTGGTATTTGACTTGATTAAAAGGTTTATTCAACTTAAACTTGAACTATCATCATTAGTATGACTTCCTACTGGGGGAGGAGGTTGTTCTCTAATTGGAAGGTGAGCGGTTTGATCCCAGGCTCCAGCAGGCCACGTGTCGAAATATCCTTAGGCAAGAATGCGAAACCCTAAAACTGCCCCCTAGGCATCGTACAGATAGCAGTCATTATCTATACCCTCTGGTTCCTATTGAGGGTCGAGGGGAGCTGTCTCCAGCAGTCATTGGGTGAGAGGCAGGGTAGACCCTGGACAGGTCGCCAGTCCATCACAGGGCCAGATGTAGACAGACAACCATTCACACACACCTTTGGCCAATTTAGAGTTACCAATTAACTGTATGCATAGTTTTGGTCTGTGGGAAGAAGATGGAGTCCTCGGAGAAAACTTACGCATGCACAGGAAGAAAATGCAAACCTCATGCAGAAAAGTCCCGGGAAAGTCTGTCTGTCTGTCTGTCTGTCTGTCTGTACTGCTTATTTCTTATTTGCCTCATCTGTTCTTATGAAAGTATGGGAAGTCCATACACTGACTAAATAGCTGTTTTGTGAGTTTAGACTGAAAAATGAGAATACAGAATAAATCAGTTGATATAGTGACAGTTTTTTCTCGCACCTTTTTTTTGTCTGTGTGAAAAGTCTCCACACATTTCACACTCTAACCAATTTCTTGCTGCTAGTTTTGATTCGTTATGTTCTTCTGTTCACCCTGTTATGAAGTGCTTTTGACTCTGTCGTACTTGTACTTGATACAGTGATGAATGTGGATGTCAGGACACCTAGGCTAGCAAATAAAATAGCTGGTACTCAATCAGCGTGTCACATCTGGCTATTGACAGACATGCCAGTTCACAGCAAGCTGACTATTCACCTTTTAACCTTTCTTCCATGCTGATTATTAATCCCACTTACAGTGCTCTTCCTGTGTCCTTCCATCACAAATTAACCTTTTTCTTCTTCTCTCTCCCTCTTCCCCTCCTCTGTCTTGATCATTCCCTTACCTTTCACTGCCCTGTCTTTTTGTCTTCCTTTGTTATTTCCCCTTTTGCAGCAAATTTATTCACGTGAAAATTATTGACGATGAGGAGTATGAGAAAAACAAGAACTTCTTCCTGGAGCTGGCTGAGCCTCGCATGGTAGACATGAGTCTGCAGAAAGGTGTGGTACTGAAATTATTTCTTCCTTTCCTAACTTGTCTCATACTTTCGCTTTTTTTCTTATAACTTTATTAATACAACCTTTCCAGTCCACTTTAGGGAACTTTGCCTCTTTTGTGATGTCCCTAATTACCCAAACTTTTCTCCATTTTCGCCACCCTACACTGTCAGTGTGAACATACAGCTATTAATGTATACCAAACCAGAAAACTGCAGTAAAATCAAATAATAATAATAATAATAGGGACAATTTTTTCAGATGTTGTCCTCTCCTGTACATAAAAAGCTTATAAATAGTCCAGAAGCTGACTTTATGTGCCATCTCAAAGGATCAAGTTGACAATTTTATTTAAAAAAATGTTTTAACTAAATGTAGATTTAGGTTAAAACAGAGCTATTTTTATCTAGAGATGTCTGCTTGGTTGATACATGCAAAGAAGGAATTTTGAGGGAATAAGATTATGTCCTTTTTTTGGTTGTTGTGGGACAAATTATTCTCACAACGTTTTTGTAAGACTTTAATTTTTCTGAGTTTATAAAGTTTAAACAATCTTCTTTCCATCCTTCCATGTTCTGTTCCTGCTTGTTCCATCTCAGGTTTTATGTACAGTGGGGCAAAAAAGTATTTAGTCAGCCACCAATTGTGTAAGTTCTCCCACTTAAAAAGATCAGAGAGGCCTGTAATTTTCATCATAGGTATACCTCAACTATGAGAGACAAAATGAGGGAAAAAAATCCAGAAAATCACATTGTCTGATTTTTAAAGAATTTATTTGCAAATTATGGTGGAAAATAAGTATTTGGTCAATAACAAAAGTTAATCTCAATACTTTGTTATATAGCCTTTGTTGGCAATGACAGAGGTCAAACGTTTTCTGTAAGTCTTCACAAGGTTTTCACACACTGTTGCTGGTATTTTGGCCCATTCCTCCATGCAGATCTCCTCTAGAGCAGTGATGTTTTGGGGCTGACGCTGGACAACACGGACTTTCAACTCCCTCCAGAGATTTTCTATGGAGTTGAGATCTCGAGACTGGCTAGGCCACTCCAGGACCTTGAAATGCTTCTTACGAAGCCACTCCTTCGTTGCCCGGGCGGTGTGTTTGGGATCATTGTCATGCTGAAAGACCCAGCCACGTCTCATTTTCAATGCCCTTGCTGATGGAAGGAGGTTTTCACTCAAAATCTTACGATACATGGCCCCATTCATTCTTTCCTTTACACGGATCAGTCGTCCTGGTCCCCTTGCAGAAAAACAGCCCCAAAGCATGATGTTTCCACCCCCATGCTTTACAGTAGGTATGGTGTTCTTTGGATCCAACTCAGCATTCTTTCCCCTCCAAACACGACAAGTTGAGTTTCTACCAAAAAGTTCTATTTTGGTTTCATCTGACCATATGATGTTCTCCCAATCCTCTTCTGGATCATCCAAATGCTCTCTAGCAAACCGCAGACGGGCCTGGACGTGTCCTGGCTTCAGCAGGGGGACACGTCTGGCACTGCAGGATTTGAGTCCCTGGCGGCGTAGTGTGTTACTGATGGTAGCCTTTGTTACTTTGGTCCCAGCTCTCTGCAGGCCATTCACTAGGTCCCTCCGTGTGGTTCTGGGATTTTTGCTCACCGTTCTTGTGATCATTTTGACCCCACGGGGTGAGATCTTGCGTGGAGCCCCAGATCGAGGGAGATTATCAGTGGTCTTGTATGTCTTCCATTTTCTAATAATTGCTCCCACAGTTGATTTCTTCACACCAAGCTGCTTACCTATTGCAGATTCAGTCTTCCCAGCCTGGTGAAGGTCTACAATTTTGTTTCTGGTGTCCTTTGACAGCTCTTTGGTCTTGGCCATAGTGGAGTTTGGAGCGTGACTGTTTGAGGTTGTGGACAGGTGTCTTTTATACTGATAACGAGTTCACACAGGTGCCATTAATACAGGTAACGAGTGGAGGACCGAGGAGCCTCTTAAAGAAGTTACAGGTCTGTGAAAGCCAGAAATCTTACTTGTTTGTAGGTGACCAAATACTTATTTTCCACCATAATTTGCAAATAAATTCTTTAAAAATCAGACAATGTGATTTTCTGGATTTTTTTTCCTCATTTTGTCTCTCATAGTTGAGGTATACCTATGATGAAAATTACAGGCCTCTCTGATCTTTTTAAGTGGGAGAACTTACACAATTGGTGGCTGACTAAATACTTCTTTGCCCCACTGTATATCTTTAGCAGTCATTGGGTGAGAAGCAGGGCTACATCTGGACAGGTCACTAGTCCATCACAGGGCCACATAGAGACAGATATTCACCTATACACATGCTCACATCTAGGGCCAATTAGAGTTGCCAATGAATCAACCTAATGTGCATATTTTTGCTTTGTGGAAAACCTGTACAATCACAAGAACAATTCAAACTTAGTGATCCAATGTAATGCGGTACATTTGCTTTAAAAAATTAACAACAACTATTTTCTCTTATTTTGCTACTTCTAAATAAATTAAGTAGACAAATTGTAAGGAAAAATACAAAACAGATTAAATGGAGAGTGATTCTATTTGTTCTCTTTTTTAGAGACTGTATGATCCTATAATGTCTGTCTGATGCTAGAATTAAATCCGTTTTTTTACACAGTAAAATAAGCTTAATTTTGTTAAATGCACTGGAGAAATCAGAGAGAATGATCCCCACAGTGCTGCTGCTACGACAGTGGGTTTGTTGAAGTAGGTACAGTGGCATAAAAAAGTATCTGAAGCCTTTGGAATTTCTCACAGTTCTGCACAAAATCACCATCGAATGTGATCTGATCTTTGTCAACATCCCACAGATGGAAGGAACATGTCTGCTTCAACTAAAACCACACAATATTTATAGGTTTTAATAATAGTAATATTTTTACTGAGGATAACATGCAAACAATGACAGAAGGGGGAGGAATAAATAATTGAACCATCACATTTAATAACTGCTTGCCCCCCCACCCTTGGCAGCAATAACTTCAACCAGACGCTCCCTTTATTTTTTCTTAGTCTCGCAAATGGAAATCCGCACCTGTTCTTTTGATGCGTACTATGTAAAAAATAGAACTGCAATGTAATTTCCACAACACTACGCTTCTGAGATGGGTCTCGTAAGTTTATGCGTGCTTATGCATATGTATGTACCTATGTATGCATATGTACTGTATGTATGCATGTACAGAATATGTATTTATTTCCTTGTGTGTCCTCATGTTTGGCGCTGGACGCGGCTGCTTCGGGAGAGTGAGGGTTGCAATAATTTTATTGTATTGTACTGTTTAATGTTTTTACTGCTCTTAATTTCCTGAAGGGAAACTTCCCGAGGGATTAATAAAGTATCTCTTATATTATCTTCTTATCATATTTGCTGCTTCACGCACAGTGGAAATGGTCTTCTTGACTATAATGGCGCCTAACAGCCGCGTTTTATACGTCACTAACATTATGCGTCTGTTGCGCGTTCAGTGGAATGGAGGGGTTAGAGTTTTATAAGTTAAGAAAGGATACGGATAAATTTGTTACTCAGTTGTGTGTTCAGTTGTTGACTCATCTTTAGTTTTGAACTTTTGATTTTTGTCATTTAACAATGCCATAGACGTCTATAGACATCAAACAAAATCTGAACGCTCAGTGCTGTTGACGTCTTCACATCTCTTGCCTTTTTTAACGGGGGGAGGGGGTCGGAGAATGGTCGCGCGCACCTTGTCAGTGAATATCACTCCTCTAAAGGAAGTACAAGTTGTTCTTAACTGTGTGTGGCGCTGAAGCTTCAGGTGATCATGTAGAAGTTAATCCATGAAAGCGGAAGGGGTTTTGGGAATCCCCTCTGCGTAACACGGGGCGCAAAGCGGTAAAATTCTTGCAGCTCACATGAAAACTAAGTGTGTGCCGTGGTCACAAAAGAGAAATGACGACTGTCAAAGTGGGTCACCTCGATCACCGCATATTTCATCCCAGCCTAAGACCTCCATTTTAGCAGAGAGGTCCAAGTCACATGATTTTAGTAAAGCAGACCCCTGAATCATCCGAACCCGCTAGCCCCGGGGCAGATTCTGATGGAACGATAAACTTCAGCCTTATCGGTCGTCTTAACAGTAAATTAATGTCGTACTCATCTATATGAAAATATAGATGAAATATAAACATAAGCCCAACACTGTAGCAGCCCGCTCCTCCTTAACAAGCACACACACCGCGGGGAGGGGGACAGCTGCACACTTCCGTGTCCGCCTCGAGCTCTCACTAGAAGCTCCGCTCACCAGCAGGTACACACAGATACGACGACAGAGGGAATGAAAAGATCCAAAATTTGGCTTCATTTTACAAAAATAGACACCAACAATACACGCTGTCACAAATGCAATAAAAGCTCTTGCTTGCAAAGGCGGGAACACGTGTAATTTGATCAAACAACTTGTTAAACTACACCAAATACAGAGAGATGCCCAATGTTTGACTGTCTGAGTGCTGCAGCAACAACAAGCCCTGAATCAGATGAATTATTTTGCACTGAACAGTTTAATATTCAAAATCTTTTTTTTTGGTTCTAAACTGCACTGTTTTATGGGGAAGTTATGTTTGATATTTTTTGTTTGAATACCTTAAACTTTTTTAAATAGTTTTTTTTAGTTTTTGACAAGAAGTTTTTTATATAGTGTTCATATTAAGTTAGTCATTTTGTACTTTTTATTTTGTAGTTATTTATTTTCCGTGCTTTGCTGTTCCAGTTGCTAAAAAATAACATTATTATAGTTCATTATGTGTTTTCCCCCTTTTGTTTCAGTCTTTCAAAAAAAAGTATCGATAAGGAGTATTGTTAAGAGTAGTAGTATCGATAAATCCTTAATGATACCCATCCCTACCCAAAGGGGTCTCTAAAATACTGTTTGTTATTGTCAAAGACACTTTTAAGCCTTTTCACAAAAGTTCTTTTTGAATGAATGAGTGAATTTTGACGAGAGTTGCTCTTTTCTACTGCAGATTACTAAATAACAGAAAAGGGTTGAAAACAATTTTTTTGCTCCTGAAAGAAGAAAGACTAATCTTTCTGATGATGGCTTCAGAATTCCCATAATTATAGGACAAAATATTCTCTGGGCCTTCAAAATCAGTAAAAATGCTCAATGTCTCTGTCTCTGGATAGAAATCTGAAAATGGCTGACACTGAATGAGTTAATGACGTTTTATATTTTGAAAGTGTATGATCTTGTAATAGTTTTTTTTCTATCTGTCTATCAGTCTGTCTGTCAGTCATGACATAAATATTTCATGTTTTTCTGTATAATGCAGCAATTATTGCTCAATCCACTGATCTGCAGTAGATTGGGTTTGTTTATCTCCTTATTAAATTCTGAGTAGAGAAGCAGTGTTGATGAATATCCCATGAGATCCATTGTTTTGTTCCTGTTCTTCATATTAAACAGCCTTTCTCTGTTTTCCTCAAGATTTTTTTTTACCATTAATAGGCCACGCTGTTGTCAAAGCTGCCTTAACACCCAATCATGTACCTTTTATTTCCATAAAAAGATGATCAGACTAGAAAAGAAAAAATACTTATCAGATCTCATGTAGCACTTTGATCTGTCTCACATTTATTGCCCGCTCTTACATCAGCTGTTGCAACTTTTCTTGATTTGTTAATTCTCTGAGCTGTGGAGAACAGCTTCTGACAGATGTGATCAAGTCCCAGGCTGGCAGGTCTGTCTGTGAACAATGTGTGAGTAATGAAAGCAATCAAGGCAGCAGTCACCCTGACCTGTCAGTCTAGAGATGTTTACTACCAGCCCCAGCAAGGCCCTTCTTTAACTTACGTTAAAGTGGTCAATACCATTAGTAGCTCTGGTGAGGAGGTTGTTTAAACCACTGTATTTCTGTCTGTGCTGCAGAATGAGCTGTTTGACATTTCTACATGAAAGATACAGGGTTTTGTGAATTTCCTTTTTTCAAGGTGTACCTAAATCTTCATTTGCTTTACTTTTTTTATAAGAGCGTAGGTAAAGGTTATGTGTTTGTGCAGATTCCTGTGGGCTGAAACAAGGATTTAATAAAAGAAACAAAGCACCATTGTGATTGTTCCTTAATCTTTTTCAGACAATCTACTCTACTACATTAAAAGTAAAACTGGATTAGTTGTATCGGGACTTAAATACTGGTAAATTGGTGAGAGTTGACAAATCTGCCGTCTTTCCTTATTGACTTTTGCATCATATCATCTTTAATGTAAACAGGCAAGAATGTACAGTAACTGAGTATTTAAACCCTTTAACCAACGAAGTAGTCGAATTCCACCAGCTCCATGCTCTGAATAAAAATAAACAGGCTTTTAAATGTACCATTGATATTTTTACTTGCCACCACCAGTTGACAATGATGTATATCTTTGATTTTAACACATTTATGTGCAGTCACACGTCAAACATTGGAATAAGAGAGGAAATGAAAAGCTGAGTCAATGACGGCCAACTTGCTGAATAAACTCAGGCAGTTGATTATATTACATACCTAACACTGAGATTTAAATGATTAGAATGTTAGTTAATGTGATTAATAAATATCAGAGTTTAAATTTCTGATCAGATTTTTTTATGACATGTTTTAACCAGTTTCAAAGGTTTATATCTAGTTATTAGCAGATGCCATTGTCAAATCTTTATGCAGCCGCTCCACTTTAGGAACCAGAAATATGTTTCAAGGCTGTAAATGTTTAATCTTGAGCTTGGAGGACGCCTAACTGACCAGCATAAAAGCTAATAGCTGCCTAATTGGAATAAGATAAAGACTCAGTGTTCTTATTATCAACCCCACTCGCCATTAAGAATGGTACAATAGATCTTGGATGTGCCAACAGATCAGAGTGGAGAAAGAAACAATTTGAGTTGGAGATGGATTTTCAGCCACAATGAGCATGGAAAACAAAATGTTAAACTTTAAATATGCCTGTGCGCTATGAAGACACGTTGACTTCAGTGGAGTGGTGGAGAGACCGCAGGACATTCCGCGATCAGACGTTTGAGGATGACAGAGAGTGACGATTTGAGGAGGACCACAACAGTGGAACCATGGTGAGGAACATGTTTTTGACTTCTTCAGTGCCTTCAACACAATCCAGCCATCAGTGCTGAGAGGAAACCTGGAGAGAGTGGAAGTGGACTGTCAGTTGTACCCAACTATCTCACCAGTAACCCGGTACTACCCAGCTGTAGTACCTCACCAGCAGACCCCTGAGATTGTAGTCTGTAGCTCAGGGGCCCCACAAGGAACAGTACTTGCCTCCTTCTTCTTCACCCAGTACACTGCAGACATCAGTTATAACATGGACAATTGTCACCTCCAGAGGTTCTCGGATGACACAGCCATTGTTGGTTGAATGTCAGATGAAAATGAACTGTAATACAGGGGGGTGTATGAGATTGTCTGTGGGTGTGAATAAAATTATCAATGGCAGCAAAATGAAGGGGCTTGTAATTGACTTCATTAAAAAAAGTCACCCCACATTACATTCAGGGTCTGGAAATTGAAATGGTGGAAGAGTTCAAATACCAGGGTGATCACTTAAGCAACAAACTTTACTGAACATAAAAATAAGAAACCAGCATTGTTTACGTCACCAAGACATTCATTCAACAGTGGAGAGTTTGTGCATTTCCAAAAAGCTGTAAGGTGCAGTACCAAACAAGAAGAAACCATTCCTGTGGCAGGAGGTCCTGTTCCTGAAGGACAGAAGCCTTATGCCATAGGGGAGAGTCCAAAAGTGTTTATGTCCTGGAAGTGTGCAGGTCCTTGAAGTGTACAGGTCCTGGAAATGTGCAGGTCCTGGAAGTGTGCAGGTCCTGGAAGTGTACAGGTCCTGGAAATTTGCAGGTCCTGGACGTGTACAGGTCCTGGAGGGAAGGAAGGTTGCAGCCTGCTCTGTTGAGAAGATGATACATTGCAGTTAGACCTTTGCTATAGCTACAGTGTACCAGATGTTGATGGAGGAGGTGAGGATGGACTCAATGATGAAGTTTTAGAAATGCACCATCCCCAATGTCAAGTGGTTGTTCTCCTCCATTTGTCATTAGTGCATCTTCTGATGCAAATCTGGTGAGCTCCAGGTTTTTGATCTCACATCAACACAACAGACAGTCAATCTCCCTCCAGTCAGTGGACTCATTGCCCTCAGAGATGAGGCTGTTGAAGGTGGTGTTATCTGCAAAGTTCCAGAGCTTGACAGCAGCTGTTGTTGTACAGTGAAAAGAGCAGGAGGAAAGGACACAGCCTTGAGGAAATCCAGTGCTAATGGTCTGAGGGTCTGAAACTAGCTTCTCCAGCTTTACATGCTACTTGCTGTTGGATATGATGTGGTTTGAGTTGGGCACACACAGCTGGGAGATCTTGTCTTGCAGCAGAGCTGAACTGTCCACAAACAGTATGGTTGCAAAAGAGTCCCAGGGAGTCCAGATGCAGGAGGATATGGTCAATGGGCCAAAGCTATGTTCACAGTATTGTCTTCAGACATGTTTGCAGATGAGGGTCTGTGATCTGTTTTAGACACTGAGCATGAAGCATAAAGGACTTCATGACCATGAGACTGGCGACTGGCCTGTAGTCCAACCCACTGTGAATCAAAATCCATTTAACTGGTGGGCCATATCAAAGCTGCTGGCAGAATGGAGGGCTTTTGGCTTGCAGTCAGTCATCCATAGCATACCAAAGCACGATTGCAGTTCCTCCACGGCCTCACTTGTCTACTTCTTTGATGTCCTTACGGCTTACTGAGTTTAGATTTCTGTCTGTATGCAGGAATCAGATGAATCACTCTGTGATCTAAGTGACCCAGTGCAGAATGGAGGATGGCTTACTGTAGTGTAACATTGATCCAAGGTGTTCTCCTCTCTGGTTGTGGATTTAATAAACTAGCAGTATTCAGGGAGTTCATGGCTGAGATTCCTCTTGTTAAAGAAACCAAGGACAATACCTAACTCTCTTCAGCTTGTAAGAATCTATTGGTTGGTTCTGTGTAGAGGGTTATTTCTGTGTATATAGATAACTACCTAACTTGCTCTTTTTCTATATTCCTTTTGTTACAAGAGCTTGGTAACACTTAAATTTTTCATTCTCATTTTGCTGTCATGGGACACTTGCATATAATTGTGAAAAGACTTTGCCACAAGACAAAACTTTGATTCAATTTTTGTCTTTTACTCTTATCTTTGTAATACCAAGCCTGCATATTTCAATTAATTTATGGTCGTGGGATGGGATAGGCTTATGAATCTTCGCCTCCCAGTCTGTTCCACCAGCTGCGCCTCAGTGGCACAACTCAGATGGCCTCTGCCTTTTTCAGTACCGCAGAATAAAATCATCCTGGTGTGGATGAACAGATTTAATTCAGTCCTATCAGCTCAGTGCTTATCATGAATTTACCTAGCCTGATTTCATTAAAGCTCCACTGCTATCTTATATCACAGGGATAAATGTTGAGGGCTAATCTTGATATATAATTGAAAGGTAATGAAAAGTTATAACTTTTTTCACTTTCTACACAATTAAATGCCTTGATTACAATTTAAAACATGCAGCATACTGATCCTTGAGAACTAATGTCTTATATGTTTGAAAGATTTTACACACATTTAGCCAAGAACTCCTTGACCCTGTTTTCAGTTTCAGGACATGTCCTGTGATGTAATAGTTCAAAAAAATGTAATAGATAATAGGGGAAACTCCATCCATATGTGCATAGCTTTATTTACAGTAATTGTTTTACATAGAAATTGTTGATGTCTTTCTGACCAAGCCATTACATCATAGAAAATAAATATGTTTGTTTTTCTTTTCTGCCAACCATCACTTATTATATCAATATGTAATTAAACCTTGATTCAGAGATGAAGTATTATTATGGGAAGCACTGCATCAACAGTGTATTTAATTATCCCTGATTGTGATTACAGCTTTACCTATTCTCTGTGTTGTCCCCATATTATGCTCACTGTTTTCCCAACTTTCCATAAATCAATACAAAGGAAGTTTATTCTTAAAAACTCCTTCTGAGCCTGGAAGTCCGGACTGAGTTTCACTGCTGTGATGTTGTTTGGTAGTTAATGTAAAAAGCACAATTTTGTACGTTAAGTCAAAGAAGCAGGCTTAGGTATGCCTGTTGACTGTCATTGCTCCACCTTACAGTCCCTGTACTTTGTGGTACTCTAATTTTGTACATGTAAATAATTCACAGATCAAACTGTCATGTCAAGGGGACAATCATTTTGTTACCTTCAAATCAGGTCCTGAAACTTAAGAACAAATTGTAAAAACACATCTGCATCACAGTAAATGCTTCAAATATCATCAGGACATTACGTTCCTATATTTTAACCCTCTGTATCATGAACCCATGTGAGGCACTGAAGAAGTTGTACAGTCTTCAATTTTGTCAACCTATAGCAGAGTAGAAATAAACAGATCAATCTGCCTTTTAATGAAATGGTTTAAATTTTTATAAGAAAACGCATAATTTGCTGTTATTTTTCATATAATACAGTATTACATTGTATTTTCTCTACTCAGACTCTATTTTCTTTGGAAAAACATTGCATCACATTTTAAACTCAAATTATTGAGTAGTTTTACTTCAAGGTCAATATATAGTGGATAAATAGAGAAATTAAGATGCAGTCATCTGCACTATGTTTGAAAGCTGCTGCCTTTAAACAAAAACGTTTCATTCTGTCATTGATGTGATTTATGCTGTGATCACATTCCCTTCCAGACTGAAACTGCAGTTCTGGTCATTTAGTGAATGACACAATTGTTTACTCCAAAACGCCTCACGTCCCAAGCTCTAGTGTCCTTGTAGAAGCAGACACACAGCACGTTTGTTGAAGTTTGTTGTCTAGTAACAGTTACCATGGATACCAGACTCTGTCAGGCTCTTAGGTGTTATGGATTTAAATTGGTCTGTTAAATATTAGGTTGGAAGAGGGAAAGATAATATGGAGGAGGATGACAGTGGAAGTGAGCAACAGAAATAGTGTGAGCATAGAAAATGAAATGGAAGAATGGAGAAAGGCACAATAAACCCCAGATAGAGCCGAAAGGCAAGCCACAGTGTCAGGCCGGTTCTAACACTGATATGAGACCAGCAGGGGCACCAGACTTTTATGTGTACCCTCATTAGTGCCGTCAGTGCTAATCTTCTCAAGCTGCCCCACCTTAGGAACAGCTCTTATCCTCACTGACGTGCATAGCACTTTAATTATGTGCAACTTGAATACTTTCTAATTTTCTCCAAATGGCAAATCCCCATTCAGGTCAGTGTTGGATGCTGATTGAGGGTTTGTCTCTGAAGATTATGTCAGTCATAAAAGCTACATTTTTAGACCTTAAAAATGTTTTTTTTGCCAAATATTTAGGTTCCATAGAGTAAATGTTGCTGGTACTTTGTAGTTTTTCAAATGAAACAGCCCTGTCGGCAACCTTGACATACCAAAACTTTTTAAACATCTTAACAAGGTTTTATGGCTGAGTCTTCCAACTGTAACCATGTCATTTATGTTTCTTTATTTATTTAAAAGGAAGCATAAAATGTAGAGATTTTAAACTGTTGTGTTGATAATTTTCTAAACTTTGTTCTTACCCAAAATTAGTTTAATTATTTTGTTATATAATTTAACACCTTAGACAAAGCAACCCTTTTATTTTTGTAGTATAATAGGGAGGTGGCAAATGTTTTGTTTAGCGATGTCAAGAAAATTGAAATCACCCTCTGCTCTAACACTGAAGCTTTAAGGTGCACTATTGCACAATCGACTCACACATGCAGGATGTGGCAACATGTACACTGAGAATATTCATGAGTGATTTGAGAGACAGAAAGGCTTAACAGAAATATCATTTTTAGAGTTTGCTCAAATGTTCAAGAATAAAATGAGAAATACATTTTAATCATAAACAGCATGCAGATGAAGCATTAAGTGCATAATGTCTGTTATCTCATTTCAGACATTTTATTTTACATAAGTTGTACATCATTTTTATTAAATAGTTTAAATAATTTCACTATTTCAAGAAGTCAGATGAACCCATGTACAGTGTATTCATATCACAGTCAAAATCCTGCCATTTTCTTTGTTATCCAGAGTTTTTACTGGTATTTCATTTCTCATTCATCCTGTTTTTTTCACTCAACCCTTATTCCTGCTCTTCCTTTTCCTCTTCTCCACAGCCCTGTTGTTAGCTGATCGTAAGTTGTCCTCTCCTCTCATGTGTGCATCTTCACTAACATCTCCTCCTCTGCCTGCGTGTGGTTTTAAATTATAATTTTAACTATTTGAAATGTAGATTCATTAATTAAATTAGATTTAATTAAGTTGCATGCAAAGTGTCTGTTGTCATTTGTAAAAACCAGAGAAGTATTTTGTGCAGTTTTCCCTCCGATGACGACAGATCATAAGTCCATGTATCAAGCTGTACATTTATTATTACACAATACCTGATAATTGTCAAGACAAAATCCTGCAGCTGTGAAATTTATGTTTACCTGGGTGTGAATGTAATATTATCAGGTTCTCCTTCCTTGTCAAGAAAATTGTGTCACGTAATGATGCAGCACGGAGCGAGGCAAAAGCTGGATAATCAAATTTTAAAAGTGAGCAAAAGAATCCTGTCAGGACTCAGTGGTGCACACTGTGTGGGGTGTGTAATGGATTTGACTTCAACATTGTGTGTGTGTGTGTATTCTTGTTCATATGCTGGTGTATTATGCATGCCTATGTGCTTGCAGACACACCCTTCTATTGAGGGAGCCTGGCTGTAATCCTTAATGGCAGTGTTAATATTTAATGATAAGCATGTTGCCATCAAAGACCAGCGGCTTGGGACTTGGGGCTTATATAAACTAATGACAAGGTCTCTACACTAGGTAGCTCGGTGGGGGGTGCCACACAAAGAGTACAACACCGTTTCTCCTTCACAGACTTTAACAGAACAAACTTGATATTGTAAAACTCTTTGTAGTGTTTAGAGGACTCAAGAGCCACGTGAAGCGTTTTTCGTTATAATGTGTCTGATAGATGGTGGGATGAGATGACTGATGCCACAATCTCTGAAAATATATCAAAATGAAACAAACTCTTAATGTACACTGACAGTGGGTAGCTTTTAAAGTAGTTGTGTTTTCTCTGGAGAGCTACATTTCTGCTTTAAAGCTCAGGTTCTCAGTCTTGACCTTACAAAATACTAATAGTTATTTAGTATCCATGTACTGGACTCTTAAATATACATAGACAACATGAATTAATGTTTTAAGTCGGAAGACTTGTATGAAAACAGCAGACAGAGTCTGACCCGCTCTCTAGAATCAGCTAAGATCCTCGGGTAGAACTGAGGAAGAGAGAACTGGTAAGTGTAAATGTTTGGACCAGAACTATGGGACTAAGAGGCGTTACTGCAGAAGTGAATAGAACTTTTGTTACAGGTGATGTCGTCCAACTGAGGCGAGAGCAAAGAGAGGTTAGTAGGAAGTAATCCAAGTTCATATCCAGAATATCCATTTCTCCTGACAAGAATTCCAAAAACAGAGATACAATCCAGGGTCAGTATGGCTGTGATTAAACACACTGACAAGAATGGAGGTCTTATTGTTCCAATGGACAGACAGTACAGACAGGAGACATGGTCAGGTAAGTGGGTAATGCTCAACGGTTTGACAATCAATCCAATAATTGATGCAGCAGAATCCAGTGGAGGCAGGCAATCAGTTTTTGATGATGGTAGTCATCGTTTCTTGGTTCGCTTGCTCAGATTGGCCATCAGTCTGTGGGTGTAAACCAGAGGACAAACTAATGTTGAGGTCCTTGGTTGGAGACATTATCAGCAGTTAGGCCATGAAGTTGAAAGACCTCTGTGGAAACTACCTGACTCAGTTCCTTGGCTGAGGGGAGCTTCTTTAGCGCTACGGGGACGCCGTCATCGTCGACGATGCCAGGGACCTTGTTGTGTTTAATCGAACATAGCTTCCGAACCATAAAAGATAGAAACTTACTTTTTTCCCCTCTAAATCGGGAGAATCCAAGCTTTCAGACGGTAGTTCCGGCATCGCTCTAGCCCATTCACAAGGGATACAGTGTTGTGTCAAAGTCGGTGTTCCAATCAGAGCCTTCGTCTTTTGCACATGACGCGCGGTTGTCAAATCAATTCAAAATAAAAAAACAAGGTATAGGACATTATGGGGCATTGAAAGGTGGTGTTTTAGTAGCATTTAAACAAAAAAAAGTCAGGCAAGGTTTATTTCTCCAAAAAACCCTTGGTCCCCAGAGGGTTAGAGGAGTGAGGTGAGTCATCTAAAGCCTGGTTCACATGGTGGGATTTTAACAGTGCGGCAAGAGTTTCAGACTAGACACACCGAAAAAAATGAAGCCTATTCCTGTTCTACTCCGACCATGTGTGCTGTCTCATCACATGACATGATGAGCAGACGCTGTAGACCTTTGTGCGCACATGTGACAAATCAAATCGTTTGGTTTGGTCAGGTGAAGTGTCATAATATGATATGTACCATACATGGTATGCAAGGCTTGAAATTATCACCCATCAAATGTGGATTACAATGCATTTTGTTGGGTACCAATAAAACTTTCCAGGCCACTTTGGCCAGTGATGAAAGCAGTAAATCATTTCAGTTATTTGTTCTATCACTAATATTCCTACATTACCATGAACGTCTCATTCAGCCAATGACTGCTCACTAACGTTTGCACATGTGGTGTTTTGATCAAACACCAGCAGAACTGAGTCAAACATTCATGGATTTCATGTGGATGTGAGTAAGTGGAGTCCACAGCAGGTTCTGGAGCTCTTGGTGCCCTAAGTAAGATTATATTTTACCCCAACCTGGGACCTTTTTCCTCCTCACCTTTTCTCTGCACCTGAAAGATGCCCTGGAGGTTATTTTCATGATGGAAATATCATGTTGTTTAAACCTGTGTACCACTAATTCATGCCCCTTTCCAGGACATGTTTAGTGTCAGATAAATTAAATGGGAAATTACAGGTTTTGTCATTGTTGTTTATTATTAATATTTCCATTATGTTCTAGTCAGCTCAACAAAAGAGTGGCACATTGACCAGTAAACTATATGATATATATTATAAGATAATCTGGTTTATTTTCCCAAATAAAAACTGTTCAGTGGAAATTGGCTGGTAACTATGGAAATCTACCAGTCACACTAGCTGGTGATGAATAAAGTTCATTTAGAGCCCTGTGGATATGTAAATAATATTATGTACAGGAAATTTTTGGTTAACATGGTGACGAAATCCATTAAAAACCACAACCACATTGTGACCCCATTACAAAACATCTGAAATCATCACACTCACCAACCCACTCCCATAATATAATTTGGCTCTTGCAGTTCTTTCATCACATTTGCAGCACCTGTCAGCTCTCGCACAGACTCTGTGACCAGAGGATGCAGCTTTCTGACTGACTGAGGCTTTTTAATGCACACAGTGGCAGGCCCCATTCTTCAGGAATTTTCAAGTATTTCCAAACTATGAAGTCTTCACACCCACTTGGGTTGATGTTGATGTTTGTTTGTTTTTGTGGCAAATTATCAAGCCTCACTCTGCCAAAAATATTATATAGGGGTGTTTAGAAAGAACTTTCCAATGATTGAACTGTTTTCTGTTTTTCTGTTGCAACATGTTTCTAAATATAGTAAGGTTAGGTCTAATCAACTCAGATTTTGAACCTTTTCACAATTAAAGTCTTAAACCAATCATTCCCACATTTTCCATGGAGATAAAAATAAAGTCCCCTAGTAGTTTCTTTCTATAAAGCAGTCAGCTACAGTAATTACATTATTATAGGTTAGTGAGAACTTCAAAAGATGAATATTTTGGCATGTACAAAGATAAAATAAAATAAAATAAAATAAATGAACAAAATTTGTCCATCAATGCTCACCCCCTCAAAGTATGGATGTCCGTCTACGTTATTCAAACCAATTACGATTATCATTAAATTGTTTTCTGCATGGTTTAATTTTTTTTTCTCCTACCCCCCAAATTCTTTCAGATTTACCAGACAGGAAACTGACATCAGACGAAGAGGAAGCCAAGCGGATCGCAGAGATGGGGAAACCAGTGCTGGGGGAACATCCACGACTTGAAGTCATTATTGAGGAGTCATATGAGTTTAAGGTAAACAAAATACTTTTCCAACAAAAGAATAATTATAATTTAAAGAAAAAAGTTATACATTTACATATTTAATTATTCATTAAGGGACTGAAACAAATATCCATTTTATGTATTATTCCCAGCATGTTTGTTTGGTGTGAGTTTTATCCTCCAAACATGGGTTTTTGTTGACTGGAATGGGATGGCACTGCCATCATGTGGTGAAGACTATTACTTCTGACTAAGAATTGTATGGATTAAATATATAAATAAATAAATGAATACATATTGTATTTGATGAAATGTTGATATTCTGACATGTAGAGCACGGTGGACAAGCTGATCAAGAAGACCAACTTGGCTCTGGTGGTGGGAACAAACTCCTGGAGAGAGCAGTTCATGGAGGCAATTACAGTCAGTGCAGGTAATGTTTCTAAATCTAATGTATAAAGATTTATAACCACTCATAATTTCTTTATATTTCACCTCATTGTTTAAAAGGGTTGTAAATAATAATCTTTCAATTTGTTTTTATATTTTAAACATTTTTCCAGGTTTTTCTTTTGCACTTTTTTCTGTCCAATCCATTTTCCTGACTGTTATAACGTGGTTACAAAATGAGGAAGGTATAAAATATATATAAAAGTCTTTTTATTCCCAAATGACTCCAGGTGTTGAAGCAGTGGAACATTTCTCAATAACATGGAAAATGGTCTGAATGTTTTAATGCTCCTGCAGCTGAGCTAAATTAAATCTTTTAGAGAAAAATATTTCAGCCTTTTTTTGTAGATTCTCTTGAAGAGAGCGGGGTTAATTACCAGCAATGAAGACTAGTTTGTTCAGCATATGTCACTCTCAAATATTGCCAAGATCTGATCAATGATTTTTACATTGTTACTAATTTTGTTCAGTGTGCTGGTCCCTTATCGTATATGTTGATTCCATAAACAAATTTCTGCTGTTACTTAATTTTTCAGCAGGCCTTATTTATATCCTTAAAGGGTATCTGTCACAAAAATTAAAAAAGAGAAAAAAGTTAGATACAAATTGCTACAATTTGATTAAAAAAAATTTCTGGGTTGTATTAATATGGATAATTTTTTTTAAATATCACGAAATCAAACAAGTTTAAAGGGTAAGCAATAAACCATTTGCCATGTTGTGATGTCACTGAATGAACGTTTCTTGGCATGGTCAGTGTTAGCGTGTATGTAAATAAACATGGAGCGTTAATGAGCCAGGGATTTTTAATTAAATGTTGTTTCAACATCTGAGATTGTTGAAATTTGCTAAATTATGGCTCATTTCCTGTATAATAATCCTGGATGATCCTCCTGTGAAAACATTCTTCAGATGATGTACAGATTTCATCACTTAAAGAGGCCATTTGATACAAATTTCATGACTTTGTGGTTATTTTTTTAAGTATTAACAAGTAATATGAAACATTTTATATCTAAAAAACATCAGGAAACACTGATTAATAGACCTTTCAATCTGTCTGTGCTAAAATTCGGGTGGTTCGGGCTCCTTCTGTCAGGCCTCGAGCAGCAGCTCGTTCATATTAATTATTTGAATTTGCTGGACTCAGATTGGCTAACAAACTAGCCTATGAGAGTAAAGAATACTATTTCCTGCCCCGCTGCGCATTACAACGTCAGACGTCGTGTCTTCCTGTTAGCTACGTCTTATGCTACAGCTTTTAGCCAGCAGCATGCTAGGCGTGGTTTCAACTGCAGGAGCTGATGAATACTAACAAACAAAGGAGTTGTGATGAAACAGATACAGGCCGTTCGAACTCGGGAGAACTCGGGTTTTATCACCACCTGCATAGTTCGAGAGATAAAAACTGAAAGAGAAGTTGTTGACCTGTTTTCACACCCACTATGAAGGTAAGAACACCTGTGGAGCTAAAATATTCAACAGAAACCTCAGAAAAACCGTTTTTAACGGAAGGGCCTCTTTAATAAAGAATACAGTCTTTTGTTAAAAAGTCTGGGTCATCTGAGCATTCTCTCCACCACCACTGCCCCTCCCAACTCTTCACACACCAGCTCTGGAAAATCTGTAAGGACGAGGTGTATCAACAAAAAAAAGAAGGCTCCAGGTCCAGATGGTGTGTCTCCTTCCTGCCTAAAGGTCTGTGCTGAGCTTCTTCACAAGAATCTTCATGACAGGAAGTGGAACAGCTGGTCCTCTAGTGCAGTCAAAACAATTTAAAGCTCGATACTTCAAAAATTGTAGAGATAACAATGAACTTAAGGAGGAGCCTCCACCCTGTCCAACATTTATCATACACAATAGTATTGTGACTGGTGGACACATTCAGGTTTCTGTGGACCACCATCATCCAGGACCTCAAATAGACAGCCATGTTTATCATGGAAGACTCACTAGAGGCTATAGTTTCTGCAGTGGTTCAAGATGTTTAACCTGCTACAGTTACATGTAGCAAATGACACAAGCTTCTTTTTTTGGACAAAACAACAGACAAACACATTGGAAACAAAATGAAGATGCTCAAATGGCTCATCTAATGACATCACATCCTACTTGGGGAAAAATGGTAAGATGGCTCAATCAGCAGTAGATTTGGGGAGGTAAATTTGAAACTCACTTAAATGTGAAATAACTCTGTACTTTGTTGAAATGTGTGATTAAGGATTCCTAAATCACAAAATATATTTTTTCTAGTGTTTTCTTGGGAGTTGAAATTGTGTCAGATACACTTTAGAATGATCTCGTTCATCCAATAGACACGTCACTCCTCACATCATCATCAGATCTGCAGTTGTGTAGTTGTAGCCATGGTGTACTGAGAAGCCCTGGTCTGTCACTTTGCTGAAATATTTAATCAAGTAGTGCTCTTTACTTTTTCATGATCTATCCTTGGCTGAAAAATGCATGTAGCTCTCATGGCCTGACACTTTGAATTGTAGCAGTGTCCCTCCCTGCCCCTCGAGTTTCCTGCAGGCGGCTGGTAGACGAAGGCTGTCATGCACCTCCGTATGCTGACTAAATCTTACATAGTTCATGAGGAAGCTGCAGAACAGTGACGTTTTTATCCAACAGAAAACAACATTAAAAGTTTCTGGACTGGTTTTTAGGCAAAACAGACTCAGAACACATCATGTGGTCTATGTAATTTTACCTAACATGTATTCTATCTAATGATGCTGATGTCAAAAGAATTCATTGTTTAAAAAAAAAAAGTAAATGTGAAATATTAAGTATTTTTTCTTTTTTCTGCCCCCCCATCCCCTTTGTTGACGTGTTCTTCTTGTCCCTGTTTTCCAACTGTTGTCTGACTCTTTCCTATTTCTGTTTTCTCACAACGTTCCTCATCTAACATAATTTTATTATTTTTGTTCTTTCTTTTACTTTCCTTTCTTCTACATCTTAAAACTTTTGTTTGATCTTATTTGTATTATTCTGTTATCTTTCTATCCAATCTGCTTCTTGTCACCCCATTCTGTTACAATCCATCTTCCGTGTCCTCGTCTCTGTCTCCCCCCCCCACTCGGCTCCACTTCTGCCCAGGAGATGAGGACGAGGACGACACCGGGGAAGAACGGCTTCCTTCCTGCTTTGACTATGTCATGCACTTCCTCACTGTCTTCTGGAAGGTCCTGTTTGCCTGTGTTCCACCCACAGACTACTTGAATGGCTGGGCCTGCTTTGCTGTCTCCATCATCATCATTGGTCTGCTCACAGCCGTCATCGGTGACCTGGCTTCTCACTTTGGCTGCACCATTGGCCTCAAGGACTCCGTCACTGCTGTGGTTTTTGTTGCTCTTGGTACATCGATCCCAGGTGAGCCTATAAAGAGCAAAACGACAATTGAGTGTGTATATAACAGAATATGTACCTGACCACCGACTGCATCAAAATAGATACTAGATGACTAGCGTCTAGCTGCTGGACTGTCCAATGTTTCAAAGTTTGCAGTTTGACACTATATATTTCTCAAGTACCAAACTCATTTTTTCCACTGATATCTTACTATTGATAGTTATTTTATCAAATAAGAACTGTTTTTCTTTTTTTTCTCTTTAGAAAAATCCACCACAATACAGTATTAGCCATCCATGAATTGACAAAAAAAAAACACAAAACAAGAGCAAGAACAAACATAAAATAAATTTCATTTGACTTGGAGCAGATTTATTGACATCTCAATTAAAATATGCAAATTACCTATCAATAAAAATGTAATTAAAGGTGGGATATGGAATATTTTCATAAAAAGAAATATTTATAACAAAATAATGCTTCCACGGGATGTTTAGAGGGTTGTAGAATGAAAATACATTATTTCCTTTAAAAATTATATTCGAAGTAAAATATTATACAATATTAATTTTGAAGGGCACGACGTTGGCATTTTGTTTACATCTACCAGCTAATAGCTGGCAGAGCAGCGGACACCATTTTGGGTTGCCTAATACTGTAAATAATCCAGCAGAGCGAGGCTGGTACTGTGGAGTCTGCAGGTCAAGCAGCTGGAAGCACCTGGGATATGTGGTGTTTATATACCTTATTTGTTTGGCATAGGGGGTTTCCCATGTGACGAGCAAGTTCTGTGTGGAAACATTTTTATTAGCAGCTAGCTAACACGTAGCTACAGGTTAAGTGGGGGAGCTTTGGGCCACTTGTTCGACTGGAAGACACACCACGGAGGATTTTATTGCTCTTTTGGATTGTATTGGATAAGTGGTGCGTGCAGGATGGTGTGTGGGGAGGACAGAGGATCTTAGGAGGGACTGCAGGAAGTTTTGGTTTGCTTGAGAAGAGCCACGGGGCAACTGAACTATTTGCCACGGACTGAATCGGTGACTGAGCTTCAAACAGGTAGGAGCTGCTTTTATCAGAGTCACTGGGCCTGATTTATCAACATTCCAAGTAAAGAGTGCAAAATTGCGAGTGCCGCAAAAGTTTTGCGCCAAGGGCAGATCACCTGATTTGCGGGTGATCTACTAAGACTGATTGCGCAGTTGTTAACCGGCGCAAAAAGCAGTATTCAAATGAGGAGTTTGACGGCACTATTCTCCTGCCGGCGCAAGAAAGGCGCAAACGAAAAATTAAATTCAAGCCATTGGAGCTTCAAATATGAACGGAAGAGGAAAAAAATATATTGTTGAGCCACAGCAAAGACATCTTCAGCGGTCTGCGCCTGTTTTAATAACTTCAAACCTTTGATAAATCAGGCCCAGTGTGTGATCAGCGGGTCTGGAGAGCATGATTAGTGAGCTGAACTCATGATATTTTATTGTCCTGCTTGGATCGAGGATCAGAGTGGGTTTGGTGAGGAATATTGGTCGACCTCAGCATCGGAGCGCACGCAGGGGGTAAACGAGCCTGGCACCCAGATGGCTGAAGGCTTTGTGCTGTTCATATTCCATATCCCACCTTTAAGACATATAAGTAATATATACATTTAAATATCAATCAATACTTTTTCATTAATCATAGATAAGGATTAATGAAAGTGTACCATTGGCATTGTGCTTTAACTGATTTTAATTTCATTTTGGTCAATTTCATTATGGGCCCATTTACATGTGCCACCCTTTTAGAAATCTGTGCTTCTACCTGGCCCTCTCAACAAAGATTTTCTAGACTCGCCCCTACGTTCCAAAGTAGAAGCTACTGAACAAGTGAAGACACAACAGGTTTACTTCCATGTGTTTTGAAGGAGAGAAGAAGCTGCAAAAAGAGCAGCCAATTATCTTGATCAACGAAAGAACATTAGAGGACCAGAATGAGATGCAAAGCTGAGCTCAGAATGGCATTTAGGATTTCAAAACAGCAAAGACAAAATTTGGAGGAAGTTCTGTTTGTTTTTGCTGCCACCGACAGAACACGACACGGGTCAGTTTACTTTAGCCCCCTGCTGACCATTTTCCACCTCCTTTCTCAGGTCTTACTTGTGTCATTCCGCGCCATTCTGTCCTCTTTTTTCAGACCATCTCTCGCGTGGTCAGAAGCCAGCCAAAGCCGACCAGCACACCCACCTGTGTGCTGATTGGTCCAGTAAACTGAAAACAGTGACACGACTACCTACGTAGTGGTAGCAACTGATTGGCTTGACTGTGATCATGTGATTTGATGTCAGGAGTTTGATCTCTCAGCCACAATGGTGGCTTGTTTACAACATTCAAGATGTCAGCAATAACTTAAAATCTCAAATGTGACTACCGGACCATGAAGGACCACAGCGGTCAGAGTGGCAGACTGCAAACATGGAAGTGGTATGATGAAATGGAAGCTATTTATGAGAAAGACCGGCGAGCAAACAGGACAGAGCGGAGCGGTTAGCTCTGCAGATCTGTCCAGGGGAGGTAATAGTGAAAAGGAGTTCACTGAGTGGTGGAAATGAAAGATTGTAAAGGAGCGTATAGCGGTAGCGACACAGTGTTAGCCGTTACCATTCGTGTTGGTGAATTTGTTTGTTTACTTTCTCTTGTGTCACTTGAATGAATGAATTCACGGACCTTTCACGCTACTTGTAAGCTAAGTATGCCATGTCCCCACCCAAATTCCGCATTCTATTTCCACTGCTCAAGTGAGTTGTGCTGCGCTATACTGTACCGCACACAAGTGCGCCGTGCCGATTTCGTTGGTGGGAAAGGGGCAAGAGTTTTTTATGCAGAGTGATAGAACTTTGAGAATCTGCAGACTCTGCTCACTAGTTTCCGAAATAGTTGTTCTGGTGTTTTAGATGAGCTTTTTCCCTTTACATTGATATACTGCATGTATTTATTGGTAAACGTTTAGTAATATTTAATTGGAGGTTATTTAAAGAAAGTTCAGCCAGCACCCAGTACTTGGGTGCTCGGACCTAAGAGGTTAAAAGTGGTGATGACCAATATATTTTCTCTCCACAGATACCTTTGCCAGTAAGGTAGCAGCTGTCCAGGACACCTACGCAGATGCTTCCATTGGGAATGTCACTGGAAGCAACGCTGTCAATGTCTTTCTGGGAATCGGGATGGCCTGGTCCGTGGCAGCAATTTACTGGCACATGAAAGGGAAGCCGTTTGAGGTGGAGGCTGGCTCACTGGCCTTTTCGGTCACTCTCTTCACCATCTTCGCCTTCCTGGCCATCTCGGTGCTACTTTACCGGCGCCGGGCTCATATAGGAGGAGAACTTGGTGGGCCACGGGGACACAGACTGGCCACATCAGCCTTTTTTTTCAGTCTCTGGTTCCTTTACATTCTCTTCTCCAGTCTGGAAGCTTACTGTCATATAGAAGGCTTCTAAACAGATAAGACACCTGGAAAAAACATAAATGCTCAAAGAAAATCTTCAGCAGTAAAAAGAGGGATTTCTTGCTGGGGAATTGGGGTCAATCTCAAATGGTAGGACACAACAGGAGAGGCAAGATTTTCTGAAACAACTCCTCCTCTCCCTTTCTCTCCCTCCCTTAATCCCTTCTGTAAGAACGCCTGGAGATGTGAATCGTGCCCTCTAGAGCTGACACGCCTGGCTCACAGGGAACCTCATACGAGTGTGCTTACAACTGGGATTGGGTTACCGCAAAGTCCAAAGGATGCCGTGGCATGAGCTGATCATGCATTCTGCTGAAAAAGAATATAGTCTTATACCTGAAGAGAGCAGATTCAATCAGAGGTCTATATTTTTCTCAATATGTTCTGAGAATTAATTTTTGGGGATACAAATGCAAATAAATAAATGCAACAGAAATTAACACATATAGGGTTTAAAGAGTTATTTTCTGATCTAAAAACATGATGCATTATATCTCAAATTGAAATATGTTGATGAGTGACAGTGGAATGGATTTATAGTATTTATTTTTATTAGTATAATTTCTTAAAGAGCACCACAGAGTTCTTAGAAATCACAGATGCATATGAGTCATAATTATAATAAAGCGAAGAGGAAAATTTGGACACAGCGAAAATGGTCAAACTGCCCTCAACAATACTTCCTTACTCTAAATGTATCTATATACAAAATATTTCCATATTTTCTGTATATTTTGAATATTTGTTTAAATGTGATAATCCTCTGTACTACTACAGAGGATAGCTGTGGCAAATGGAAGGGGTTCTGGGGGAGGGGGTCATTCTATATACTGGAGTTGCGTGTCTTGCCTAGATAAAAGTATAACATTGTGTTTTATTTATTTACTGATATCTTGGTTTCACTTGACTTTCACCTTTTCAATGGTAATACAAAATGAAAAACAATGTGTTGCTGCAGAAATAAATCCAGAGATATTTTTGTACTGTTTCTTCCATGCCCTTTGCTTTACAGTTCTACTTATGGAGACTTCTTCCTCTACATGTGCAAAAGGCCAATAATAAAGTTGTCATTATGGATTGAACAGTGCCTTTGGAAAAGACAGAATTGGCTACCCAAACAGATTAGCTCTTTGTTCTGTTGGTGAAAAAAAATCTAAAAACTTGTCAGTTCAGAATGCTGTAAAGATCTTCTAAAAGCTGGTTTAATAATTGTGTTTTTTTAATTTTCCACATTGTTCTAGTCTCATAGGCCGGACAAACTAATATCTCAAACTAGTTTTCAGTTCTTTCCTAACATTATCTATATTTGCCATCTGTGTGAGAGTTTCATTTAAGAGGTTATTTTCACTTATTCGGACCATATGAGTTTTATCCTTAAGAAGAAATCACTCCAATAAATACTTGCATCTTTCATCCGAAACTAAAGAGGATCACCCAAACTCATGCTTGAAGACCGACTCTGATGAAAATCATCTTCTTCGTGTTGTTAAAGTCCTGCGCTGATCATATTTTTAGCTATTTTAAAACTTTCTCAGTGGTCATTAAATGACAACTATGGCGTTTTTACCTAAAATCCCAAAACTTTTGCCATTTTCTAGGAAATAGTTTCTCCATACCGGCAGTAGCTCATTATCAATTCACCTCTGTGTGGGCGGAACCTTTGACATGGAGGATAAGCCCGCCCCTTTCCCCATTGCTAAGAGAACTTCGTTCATGCTAGCATTCTAAGCCCGCCCCATCCATTTCTTACATCACAAAAACTTTCTTTTTCAAACAGCATTTTTCAAATTACTAATGAGTGACAGCAATTTAAAGGAAAAGAACTCAAAAATGCTTGGGCGTAATTTTCTAAAGATACATAATCTATTTTTAAAACAATGCCACAAGAACATGGTAACAACATGAAAAACACAATTTTCATTGGAGTGGGTCTTTAACATGTTCTTGTGGCATTTTTCTGATGCTGGGGGACATATCTTAAGAAAATTAAGCTCAAAATTGCATTTTCAAATTGCTGTGAATCAGTAGCAGATGTTAAAATGTGTCTAAAAAAGACTGGGTTTGTGATGTAAAACATTCACTGGGCAGTCAACAAGCTCCTACTCCGCTGGCTGTAAGCTAGCTATGCTAGCTTAGCGAATTGCTAATGCTAATGAAGCTACTGCTGTTATGCAGAAACTGCTTCCTAGAAAACGGCACAGGTTTTGTGATTTTGGGTAAAGACACCATAATCATAATTTAAAGATCACAGAGACACTTTAAAACAGCTCAAATGATGATCAAAGTGGGTCTTTAAATTAATCCACAGTGCAGATACAAAGAATTTAAATATTGTCTGTATCCTTTTCCTGACTCAGTCTCCCAAAGAGAAGAATATACCTAGAAAGAAATACATTTTGTGTAGTAATTATTTGAATGTTTATTGGGATGATTTAAATGTTTGACAATGATAATTTGGCTGCAAACACACAAAGAAGTACGTGAGCAAAGGCTCTTTCATTTTCAGGCCCATCTGGTACGTTCTTCACTTACCTTTAATGTTTCTTTTCTTCTCCCCTTTATAAACAGTTAGGTTTGGGGATTATTGGTCATTATTCATGCATTAGCAACTGTACAGTCAGGTTGTATTATGATGGTCACCCCATATCCTTTCACATAATAGAGACTACAGACTCTTGAAGTTGACCCTTTCACATTCTTCTCATACATTTAAAAAATGATCTTATGAGAAAACAAATGTGTATTTACATTTCAAAGCAAATTGATTTTATTCCTGCATGGTTTTTTTTACTATACATATTTTTCACATAAATATTTGTCATGGTAATATACTTTATATGTTGGCTGGATTAAAACTCCTATGAGCAGCAGCAGCACTGAAACCTGTTCCCTATATGCAGGCACACTAAATGCTGTTTAACACAATACTGGTACACAAGCACCCCACCCAGAAAAAAAGATGTGTGTTTATTATTTAAATGACATAACTAGTCTGTTAGTAAATTTTGGACTAATTCAAAAAGATACCCAAAAAAAGTGTAATGCAAAATCTGTTTTGAAGTGTTAAATGTGAAATAGGAAGAAAATGGCAAGTGGCAGCAACACTGTCTCTCCACAAGGAGGATGTCAAGGTGGGTTTTTAAACATTTTTTTTAGAATTCTCAATCAAGTCCTCCTTCCTTCGAGGTGACCAGTGGTACATAATAGTGGAAGTTTGCACAAACACAGCCTGGATGTTCTGGGTAGCGATGGAGGTGGCGGCATGATAAAACTTAACATCCCGTTTCATCTACAGGTTTTCTAAAGTCGATCCTTCTTAGCCAGTCTGGAGTTTTATTGCTTTGTTTCTCTATTATTTTTTTAAATCGTGCACCAAGAAACATTTAGAGTTTGGCAGGTAACCCTGAACCTGAGAGAGTAATGTTCTAACCAGTAATTTCATCTCTGCTTTTGTTGCTCTCCAAATTATTTAGACATATTTATGGTTTAACTGCTGGCATGTGTTGTAGCTGAAATGCTGGTCGGTGTGTGTTTGTGTGGTGTGCATGTTACCATGCTGAAGTCGGGCTGTGCATCTTCTTTGCACTTGTGCACGCAGGTGATGTTGTATCGGGCCTTCACTAGAGCACAACTCAATTGTTTCTATCATTTAGTCCTGAAGACGTATCGTCATTCTGTAAAAGATAGAAAAGAAAATATTTATTATTATTATAAAGTCACCGATCTAATTTACTTTCCCCTGGTCCTGAGATTGACATGAAACATCACTGTGCAGTAACTTGAGTTGTGGTTATTTTGGGACTTGCTCACTGAGAAGGTTAATATTGTTCTTTTGATTTTGGTTTTTGTGTAACAGCAAAGGGCACATTTTTATGAATGAGTATGTTTTGCTGGCCTACTATGAGATGTCAAAATAAAAAAGCCAAATTCCAAAGCCGAGATTTGAGATCAACCTTATTTTTACTGCTTTCTAAAGAAAAAAAAAAAAGAAAACAGCTTTGTGGTTCATACAAACACTTCTCTGACTTATATTGTTTTGAAGGTTTGACAAAAATCTCATTATTAAAAGAAGAAATCTCTTCACATGATAGTAAACACCCTGTTGACACTATTTTGAGATGTGTTGCTGCCATCAAATACAAAAAGAGCGGATACGTTCAATGAAATGGTAAAATATATTGGTTTAACATCTGATATGTTTGTTTATGTTCTGTTGGGAATAAAATGCGGGTTTATGACATTTGCAAATCATTGCATTCCGTTTTTATTTACATTTTACGAAGTGTCACAGGTTTTTTTTAAAATTACGGTTGTATATCTTTAATTTAACAAGATCAAAATCTATTAATATGACTTTAAAAATAATGAATGGGTATGCTTCAGTTGTTAGACTTTATTAACATACTTTTCTTTGTGCATAGTGACTGTAGTGTGAGTTTGTATGTCTCCCAAAATCTCTAAACAATAGAGAGAATGGATGCATTGATAGGAAATTGTTCAACTGGACCTGTTAATTTTGGACATAAACACAGACTGGACATGTTGTTGATAAACCATTTTGTCATTCTATTTATTTAATCGGTAACATACATAAAAATCTGTTAAATAATGATGGAATTTCCCAGAAAATTAACATTTTATAAGTTTCTGTAGCCGGATAGGAGCCCTTTTTCCACCCCCCACCCCCCAACCCCAGCCCACAGCTGATGTCACCCTACAATGGGATCAATAAAAGAAGGCTTTTCAAATTAATCATGACAATAAACATCACTGCAGCCTTTCAGGGTGTTGGATACTGCGAGCTAAGGGGAGGTCCGATTTAAACCGGGATTGGATGGTGATTTGAAATTGGATTATCATCTACCTGTTTAAGTAGGAAAATGGCAGCATAGGTCAATGAGAGAAACTCCCACCCAGTATCCACAGGATCATCACACTGATCTTCAGCAGCAGGGCTTTCCTCAGTGCAGAGACAGCGTCAGTTTAACAAAGTAAATAAGCACGTCAATTACCAAAAGGGCCTCAACACAAACTGCAGAAACTCGACACAAATGTCTGGCTTTGAGAAGTTTGGCTGTAAAATTCCCACTTTAAAAGAAAACAGATTATGTGTTGATTTAACTTTCTAAAAGTTTAAAACAACTCTGCTCCCCCTGCTGTGATTAGAGGGGTAACGCCGAACTCTAAATCCTAAGTAAGAAAAAACATTTCAAACAGCTCAAATCAACTTTTAAAAAATTCTGCTTATTTCTCCGTCTGAGTAAATCAACATGATCAACAAGAACAGCTAGTTGTTTAATTTTTATTTTATATTTGAATATTTACATGCATTTATATAAAAATTTCTCTCCCAGATAAACAAAAAGTTCACTTTTTTTTCACAGAAAATGTTCTCAACTATTTTAATGTGCATCAAGTCTTCTTAGAAACATAGCACATAAACATGACAGGTATCTTTAATCAAGCTTCAGCTTAGTCTATTAAAAGCATTCAGTTTAAGTTTTAGTTGTTATATTTAGAAATGACACAAAAAACAAAACAAAAGTTAACTGACTTTGGTTTCCTAATTATTTAGTATGATCCTGAAAATCGAAGCAGAAAAATATGTTTTAGATTTTATTCTGACAATAAATAAAGAGCACAGTATTGTTTGTTTGTCTGTTTTGTTTTGTTTTTGGGCGGGGGGGTAAGACTATACTGTTCGAATAAAAGGAAACGCCTGTTTGTTTTTAAGTGGCTATTTGGCTCACACCGTTACGTTTGCGCATTTGGTGCTGAGGAGGGTGGGACCTACACAGATGTTGACGTATCTACGCACCAATAAGAAGCCAGATAAAATTCGCACGTTGTTGTGATTGGTTAAGGACCACTGCGACCAAAACGTTTCATTGGGTGCAGGATTGAGCATAGAGATGCAATGTACTACAGATGTGTGCTTGATGGTATCCAGCTGGAGCTGAAAGGTAACAGATGCAGTAGCATGGTGATGTTAGTCCTCTGCCGCATGTGTTTATGAAATTAGCTGCTACTTAGTTGCTGCGCGTGCACGCTGGACGCTCCGAGCCGTCAGCCAGCTGCGTCAGATGGATGTGCTGCAGTGATCCACTTCGCCTCTATGGATCGCGTCCATGGATGTCTTCAAACCAGCTTTGGACAACAGTTTAAGTCCCAAAGCATCACTTGAGGAAGCAGAGGATGATGTGTTCCGCTGGCCCACACCGGAGAATGACAGCCGCTGTGCGCATGATGCGGAGCCCCGCACGCAGGGCGTCTGGACTGCCGTGTTCGACTATGAAGCGACTGTGGACGATGAGCTCAGCCTGCGCAAGGGAGACCTGGTGGAAGTCCTGTCCAAGGATTCCCTGGTTTCTGGGGATGAGGGCTGGTGGACCGGGATGATTGCAGACCGGGTTGGTATTTTCCCATCAAATTATGTCAGCAAACGGAACAACATGCCGGAGGTAACTGGCCTACAGGAAAGCTCCGAGCAGCAGTTCTGCGTCCCTCCCCTGCACCGTGAGTATCACTATTGTGCACCAGACTATAAAATAAACCAGTGTGCTGCTTGTACTGAAACAAGGTCCATGGATGTATTACTATGTTTTTCCGCTGGTAACAGACTGAGAGTGCTGTGTCATAGCAGGCGCATTACTCTCCTGCTGACCTAGAAACAGGCTGGCCAAGTAGCCTCAGCTTCAGGACCATTATTAAGACAGCAGTTATTGGGATCCATCTAAAATAGAAAAAAATGCTTTTTTTTTTTTTTTGCTTTTATTGCATTTCCAATTTCATAGTGTCCAGAAGCGGAGCTCTTTATGAGCGGTGTGCAAAATGATTTGCTAACTGCTAACAAATTACATTTTCCCATGTAGTACAATTTACCATAAAATGTTACTGTTGTGACGTTAAAGGTAGAAGCTCCTTGATTGTTTGAGTGAAATACCTTAGCTTTCTTTTTATGGTCTTTCATTCATTCTGCCTGAGATTTCTGGCCTTCTTTAACACACATGAAATATTTGTCAAGGTCAGTCTGAACAGACTTTGCGGAATCCACAACAAGCTACATCAGTTCCCAAAGTAAAGGCTGCCATTCATATAACTGAATTTTCACTTCGTTATTTCTGTTCTACTTGCTTTCATTGTTTTCTTTCTACATATGTTCATATCATTGTGTAGCAAAGATACTCACGTTTGTGTGTTACTGGGATATATACTTCATGGATTTGGCGGTTATTTGGTATTTTTATGACCTGGTTTCAACACTCTAAAAAAAAACCTTGATCCAGTTTAAAAAATTAAGGTAACTTTCTGCGTAAACTTTTTTGCGTAGTTTCAGTAGGTTTGAAATTGACCTCAGCCAGCTGAATTTCTTCAATGTGAATAAGTTCAATTTTACTATAGGCACGTTGTTTATTTACTCAGGAACAACACAATAATTAACCACACAAGCATACATTTTTATGTTATTGCACATTAATTTACATTGAAGCCTTTGTAAAAGAAGCAATGGATTCAACATAAATTATTGTACAAGTAACTTAAAAATGTATGTCTGTGTTGTAAATTATTGAGTAGATCTAAAACAAATTAAACTTGTCTAAGTTTGACAAAATCAACTCGCATCAAGTGAAAAATTTATACTGCACATGGATAATTTCACTCCTACTGAAACTGCCCAAAAAATTTGACGCAGAAAAGTTACCTTAATTTTCTTTACACAGATAGATTATTTTTTTGTTGTTGCAAAAAAGATTCTTAGGCTGACTTCACAGAACATTTTACAAATACAAAGCGTTTTTGTATTATTACATCAATACAAGAAATTATTTCAAACAAGCTCCAAAATTTACAAAAACTTTATTATGCATGTAACAGACTGCACAACTTTCAACTTTTGTAAACTCTTCACAAAAAAGTGTCAGGTAAATCCCAAATCCAATGTGTACAATTATTTTATACTCTTTCACAAACAACTCTTGAAAGTGAATCTGAACATTCTAAATATGGTCAAATCTGTATCTGTATTATTCACTGAATCTATGCCATAGTTTTCTCTGTATTATCCTTACAGAATCTACAGAATGTGTGACTCTACAATAAGTGAAACAAATAAATTAATTAAAGGTAATAAAGCTCAATAGTTCTTCCCTCCTTAGAAAAAAAAAGACTTCATCATAGATAAGGCGTTAATAACACCTTTGTTTTAAAAGCTAAACTGATTATATTTTAATCAAATTTGTTTGTGATTATGTCCATAAGTTACCATAGATACGTTACCACAGCAGAGCAGCTGCAGTTATTCTTTTTAACTACTTTTAAAGACAATAAGAATGGCAGTATTGTTGAGCTCCATTTTCACTAGAGTGAACCTGACAAACTTGCTCCTGAGTTTCCTAAAAGTGTTTAGAACAGTGTTTCATTACTGATAAACATTTGAGTTGATAATAGCTAATATCTGACTTTCCCTAATTTAAAAAAAAAAGTATGTCTTGGTGGATTGACATTTGTGTTGACAATAGCTATTTTCTGACTTTCCAAAAATATATATAGAATGGTGTTTCATTAAGAACTAATATTTTCATTAAGAATAGAATTAACTAGACTGAAATAGAATAATAAAAAAACACACAATTCTTTTAGAACAAGTCTAGAAATATATCACAATTTCAAACTCAGAAAATGCTGCTTTTCAGCTGAAGAATCTTTGGGCTAGTTTTCATAGTGTCTAGCTTCAGAAAGCACTTCTGAAAAACTGCGAAGGTGAACTTGAGTTGCTTTTTGTAAGTGAAATTCAGCATATAGGTATATGACAACCAGCACCTTGGTATGTTGTCTTGAATCACCCTAGATCCCTCAGTGACAATGGCTGCAGTTCTGGTTTCGGAGAGGTCGTCTCCAGTGACGTTAATGTTCGTGATCATGTTGTGGAGATTCTCTTCAAACTCCTTGTTGCCCTTTAAAATCATACACAAATGTTTGTCACAATTTTTAGCTAAAATATCCAAATGTAATAATACTATTGTCTATGTCTATCTTTGAATGTATGTAAACAGGCTGGGGCCTATACAGTACAGTTATCAGGACAAGATATTGGTTAATAGAAAACATTCATTTCAAAAGTGCAAAAATTAAATGCAAAAATACAGTGCATTGTAACTTACATGAAAGTGTTTGAAGAGATCATCTTTTTCACCAAGGTAAATGATGAGAAGACGGATGGCTTCTTCTCTATGGCATCAATGGCATTGCACTAAATAAGAAAGGATGCCAATTAATTGAAAAGAATATGAACTGCAATGTATTTCCACACTATATTAGAAACATACACAGAATTGTTTTTAGCCACTTAACCTCTCTGTTGGAAAATATGTCTGTTTAGTCAGATACCTGGCCTAATTCACTAATAACTATGAACATTTGTTGGAATTAAAAAACAATATGCTATTTTATGTCATGTTGCTAATATTGCTTGAGAAGTCTTTCACAAAGCAAGTTAAAGCTAACCGACTGCAGCAGCCTAAATTGAGAATCAAAAAATGGATCCGAAAATTCAAATCAATGTGCTTAACCGTGTGAGCAAAGAAGAAAAAAAAATCAGACAGGAAAAAAAGACCAGTTCCTTCAAGTCAAAAGTTTATTTTAGATTTACCAACTACTTAAATGAGAAAGAAACAAAAATGCTGAATACAAAGATTAGCTTTTTTTACTTAGCTAATAATTTTCTGTTGCACAGTGACACAACTCTCTTTCAGACAGACCAACAACTGAAGTCTAGAAATGTGTGCATGATGTAAATTAAATTATACCCACCTTGAAAAAACTTGACAAAAACATTTCTTTTCTTTGAGAAAGCAGCTTTCCAGAAGCTTCCATTAGACTTTCCGACAGGTTCCGTGGGAGGAGTCAGGGGCAAGTCAAAATAAGAACCTGCCTAGTCAACAAATTAGACTGGCGGGTCTTCTTTTTCTATCAGTGCAGGAGGTGGTTGTTTATCAGTTGTTTTGATAGGAAAAAAACATTTAAAACTACATAATATCTTAGTCTAATTGCAAAGTGAAACATTTGACTTTAAACAGGGTGAAAAACATTAATTGCTATACAAAATATTAACCTATCACCAAAAATTGACATTTTTCACTTAAAGCTATACAATAAATTAAGTCATTTCAGTATGTGCCTTGAAATATTTATTAGAGTGAAGAAACAGCTTGTATTTGACATAATAGTAAAATATTGTATTTTTATCAGCTTTGACTGACTGACCATTAGCTCTTTTATGGATGTGTAAAAGTAAAAAATTTCCTTCAACTCTCACAGTTAAGATGATACGAATCAGGATGTTTTTGTGTTTTTTTTTTCTCCCCAGTCCTGGAAATTGATTTCTCAGAGCTCATCCTGGAGGAAATCATTGGGATTGGTGGGTTTGGTAAAGTCTACCGTGCAGTGTGGAAAGGAACAGAGGTAGCTGTGAAGGCAGCACGACGGGACCCTGACGAGGATGCGGCTCAGACTTTGGAGAGTGTGCGTCAGGAGGCCAAACTCTTTGCAATGCTCAACCATCCCAATATCATGGCCCTGCTGGGAGCGTGCCTCCATGAGCCCAACCTGTGCCTGGTCATGGAATATGCTCGAGGGGGCCCCCTGAACCGGGCCCTTGCTGGGAAACGCATCCATCCATGTACGCTGGTGGACTGGGCTGTGCAGGTTGCCCGAGGGATGCACTACCTCCACAGCCAGGCTATTGTCCCCATTATTCACCGAGACCTTAAGTCCAGCAACAGTAAGATTTCATAATTATGCTTTTTATTAAGATCATGTATGAAAAAAGTTTCAAGTGCTGACTATTACACTGACTATTGAATGATAATCTGTGATCTAGAGCTATCACACTTCCCTCAGTCATCACAGTATTTCAAGTAATAACATATTAAATGCACATTCAAATAGATTTAGAACTAAACTAAAACCACTGCAGATTGATCATGTTTTTCTCATTATTTTATCTACACTGGTTATTCTGTATATAAATCAGAAAAAAGTGCCTGATGTGTCTGTTGGTAGAATGTTGTAATTTTGAGTGGATCTCCTAAATCCAGAGCTTATTACTGAGGATTTGCCCAATGTTCTGCCTCAGTCTCCTTTTTGAGAGCTCTAACAATGAAGAAAACAAGTCATTGGTTCAGTTAATGGTAATTGCCATATGAACCTCACTCCTAACAAATTATGAAGTGCTAAAGTCACTCTGAATAGCTCTCTTCTGAGAGGAAAAAGTCACACCTTCTTCACAGTACAGGAGCACTGTAGGAAAACAACATGCAAACTCAGACTTTAAAATTCTGTTTTCTTTTAGGCATATTGGCTTTTATTTGGGTTCATCAAGTTGGACCGGAGATCCGACAGCTGAGTAATGACGTAAGCTGGAGTGGTGTAGGTAGGTATATAAGCACTTTCTCTTTGCAGGAGGGACGGACAGGAGAGGAGACACTCAGGGAACAGGTGAGTATACTTTGACTGAGGTAGGGAAGGAGTAAGACAGCAGGATGTGATGTCACGAAACTGGGATGTGGGCCAAAATTCACTTCCAGTTTCAACCAACAATCCATAAATACTCTTCTTACAATCCAATATCCATAATCCAAATCCAATCCAAAATCCTTTCACAGTTCAGGTAACGCTACGATCATGAACATGAAATCCAGACCTGTGGAGAGGACTGGCACAGATTTTGGGCCTTTTCCTTGGCTGCCTTGACTCGCCTCCTGTTTGCCCTTTTACTGTTGATCCGTAAGTGTACTTTGAGCTATTGACCATTGCTGTGATTATTTGATTGGATTTTGGATTCTGGATTTTCTCGCTCTCATTAAGGACGAACTGCATGACCCTTGTTTGTTTTCTGGACCAATTGGCCACATGCTATCCATTATTCACTGGTTTCCTACACCGTCTCCTCCGGAAATTGTTTACTTACTTTTCTCAGCCAGACCTGTCCAACAACTACCCAGAAATACTTAATACCTCCTCATCCCTCAAAAGTGGTTGCTCCTTGCTGGCAGCAGATTCCTCTTCATTTTACTCTGGTCACCTGCAACAATAGGGATAACCCCTTTTAACATATTTACTCATTTTATTCTGTTTTCAATGTAGAAATAACATACCCTCTCCTTCCCAGATGTTCTGGTTCCTGGGGATTGTGATTTGAGACCCACTCTGAGATGCCTCGGCCATCTTTTAAAGCTCCCATATTATGCACTTTTCACACACTCTGAATTATTTCCTTTCACCTCAGTGACAAGTAAAAACCATGCGGTGTTCAAATTGGCCTTTTTTGACCTTGGCCTTGTTCCCAAACTTGTCTCATCTCATCTCATTTTGAAATGCTCTGTTTCATATGGGCACGGCTCTTGAGCAGTGCTAGTTCTAAGCCCCGCCCATCTCTGTTCCCTGTCCGTTCGTGAGACATCGGAGCTGATTAAACTGCAATTAATGATAAACAAGTGTTGCAATGCCAAGAAATAGACTTAAAATGTGATAAAAAAAACCAAAAACAAACAAACTTTGGACTGAGGAACTTTGAGCCTGAAGACTCCAACGGCACGTTATTAAAGGTTATGATGCGTTCACCACTTTGTAAACGTCAAGCAACGTTCATAAAGCTCAAGTTTGACGCTTGAAAGTTGAAGCTTGTAACACCTGACCATTAAAAAGAGCGCGTAGGCAGAGCTTCCTTTGTTATCGGATGTTCTGAGCTATGGCGGATCATATAGAGAGAGTGGCTTGGATTTATTTACTCCGTTTGTGGATACACCCCATTCTTCAGATGCGTTCTGAGTTTGGGGAGTTAAACCATTTGCTCCAGGAGCTACATATGGCTGAGGTTTGCTTCCAGCGCTACTTCCGTCTGTCCCGCACCCTGTTTGACGTCACTACGATGAGACACTCTGATTGGTTGACATGCCGCTTCAAGAGCGTCAAAAGTTCAGCTTGCTGAACTTCTGCGTTGCTCGTGTTTCAAGCTTCAACGTCCTGAAACGCTAGAAAAGCTTGAAAAGTTGACGCTGCTAACGCTCACAAAGCAACGCAGAGACTCTGACGCTGGTCTGACGGACTCCACCATAGACTTTACATGTAAACTTGATGTTTCTGACAATGAGGGTTGGGCCGGTGTGAACGCACCATTAGTCTGACATTTACTCATGTATCTGTGTTGTTTTGCTGCGTCTGGTAGAGATGCGGTTCTTCAAGCTTATCAATTTGACCCAGAAAGAGATGGAACGGTGTTAGTTCTTCATTAGCAGCAGCTAAGCTCTGGTTGTTTTTTTGCGAACGGTAGCAGGGACACTACTATTATAATTAAAGTCAAATGCCGCTCTTCTGCCACTTGTACTGGATCATCAAGAACTTCAAGAAAAAAAGTTTTTTGGTGTTGTAAAGAAACTTCAGGGAGCCCAAGGAAGTCCAGCAAGCACCCGGACCGTCTCCTAAACAGGATTCAGCTGAAGGTTCAGAGTGCTACGAGCTGTTCAGTAATGGCAGCAGGCAGGTGTGAGTGCATCTGCATGCACAGTGAGGCAAATGCTTTTGGAAGATGGTGTGATGAAGGGCAGCAAGTCCAGCGAGTGGTCTATTGAGGACTGGGGTAAAGTCCCTTTCAGATTGTTTTAGGCATCTGGAAAAAGGATTGTCCAGAAAAGAAAAGGTGAGCGCTCCCATCAGTCCTGTATCACACCAATAGTAAAGCATCTTATGATGCATGTGTGGAGTTGCTGCTCATCTAAGAGAGGACTCATTCACAGAACTTGTGGTCAATCCTCAGGAGATGGGTGGACAAACAAAAACCCACTAATTCTAACAAACTCCAAGTTCTGATTATGAAAGAATGGGCTGCCGTCAGTCAGGAATTGGATCAGAAATTGATTGACGGCAGGTCTTGAAAAGAAGGACCAACACTGCAAATATCAACTCTTTGCATGAATGTGATGTAAAAGCTGTTGAAACTTATAAAATGCTTCTAATTAAACTGGAATACATCACAGAAATAAATGGTGCAAATTTCTTAAGACACTAAAGCAGCAAATTTTTGAAAACTAATATTTGTGTAATTCTCAAACTTTTAGACCCGACTGTAATATGTAGCAGTAGTGGGCTATATGGTGGTGCAGTTGGTAGCACTATTGCCTTGTAGCAGGAAGGTCCTGGGCCCTTCCTGCATGGATTTTGCTTGTTCTCTTGCAAAAACTTGTATTATCAATAAGTTTATTATGTCTTCTTTTCTGATATAACTATCTTAGATGTACAAGGGGTCTATATGTGTTCCTGTGGTGGACTGGTGACCTGTCCAGGTGTAGCCCTGCCTCTTACCCAGTGACCACTAGAAATAGACACCAGCTCCCTGTGACCCTAAATAGGAACAAATGGGTACAGATAATGACCAAATACTGATAAGTAGTAAAATAATACATAAAAATTGTATGTCAGAGACACTTTAACGCAAGTGGGTCTGATGTAGAAGGACATATCTGTAGTTAAATTGTATTGTCTGTGTTTTGTATATAACGTTTGGCTGTGTAAATAAAAAACGAATATATTAGCACTGATTAATGATCTTTTTCATCCCTGCATTACTTTGTTGTTGAAGCTCACAGTCTCTTGGTTTCTCTGTTCTTTCTCTTCTCTGCTTTTATCTGTTGAATCCTTTGATCATGGCATCCTACCAACCACATCCCGCTTGTTCACCTGTTGGTCTATTTTATTTTATTTTATTACATTTTATCATGCATTGTGCTTGTGGAACTCCTGCTGCCTTTTCAAATCCTGATGATGATGTTCTGAAATCTTTCACTTTAAACTTAAATCCACTTGCCCAATATGCACAATACCCTTCCCTCCAAAATCCCCCATCCTCCTTCCCATTCTCCAACCAAAATCCCCTCCATCTTCACCCTGTGACTCATCACTCCAGTTCTAATCCTTGAGAAGATTGAGATGGAGGACCTCAGCAACAAGACTCTGAAGATAACAGACTTTGGCCTGGCTCGAGAGTGGCACCGCACCACGAAGATGAGCGCTGCAGGGACATATGCGTGGATGGCTCCGGAAGTTATCCGCTCATCCACATTCTCCAAGGGTAGCGACATTTGGAGGTGGGCATGGATGGGTTGTTCTGGGAAAAAAAAAACTATCTCCTGCATGGGATGAATAGAAAATAGAACCAAAATGACAACCAGTTAAACCATGAAGTGAAAGTAGAGGTCAGCAGTTTCCATTGTGGCAGATTAAACTTACACATTGCTTTGAGGGCTTAATGAGTTTTATGAAATGGGCCAAAAATAAGCATTCAACTTTATGCAAAACAAAAAAGAACACCTTGTGTATGCACTATTTGAAAAGTTAAATGCTTTAAGACTGACGTATCGTACAGGTCTGAAATAAATTGCCTCAATTTGAAGTAAAGTTTTCAAAAAGAAGCTTTTTTTCACTATCAAACCTGTAAATTTCTCAGCACCCCCACTGAGTCTCTTTTCTGTCTGTACATCAAGTCTGAGCTGTAATAACAATGTCACTGCACACAAAGTAGTCAACTCACATTCCTCATCATGACTGATGGAAAAGAAAGTTTAAACCTCTTCGTTCGCTCTCTTTGCTTGCCTCTGCTCTGAATCCAACTTATTTTCTTTTAAACTCATCAGGGATTTGGGGTCTTAATTTGTGTATTATTTGAGCAATTAAAATGTCAATTCACTGTTTCCATTCTTGTAAGCAATTCTCTAATTGATTGTGCATTATAACAAGTGGCAAAAAGTTTCAAATTAAGAGCAGAAATCTTTCAGCCAGCACAGCATCCAATCCAATCTGCTGTATATTTATATAAAAATAAAGATAAAAGAAAATGACTTTATCAGAACCAGTGATGGTTCTGCACCAATCGGTGGTAGAGAAGAAGAGAAGTCAAATTGCAAATCTCTCAATTTATTTGTCCCTCATTTAAAACCCTTATGGTCGTAAGATTTGAATCATGAAAAATAAAAGGGATTTTAAATACAAATGACTGAAATTAGATTTTATATTTTAGGTTGGTCACCTGGGAGAAGTTTGCTGTAGAGTCACTGCTTCTTCCTATGCAGCAAAAGGAGTTCAGGCTTCTTTTCGGACTCAATGTTATTAAATTTTTAGTTTTGTCAGTTGTAACTTTTAATTCTTCATATGGGTTATTAAAATTTGTTGTGTTGTCTTTAATTTAATGGTGCAACATAAGAAGGTAGCTGTATTCTTAATCATATGTAGATTTTCTCTCCTAATATCGTTTGATCAGAGCCCCACCCTTTAACAGTGATAGTAGGAGGATGAATGATTTTGGCACTAAATACGGCAAAGAAATTTACTTGGTGTAACTAATCAAAATTTATACTTCAGAGTAAAATTAATCTGCGTCAAAAATTCAGCATCTGGTTTTGACACATTTAAATAATCCTACCTGAGGGTTTGATCATCATCTTGATTTCTGCTGGTATATGAACCTTTTTATCTCTAGAATATATTTTAGGAGTACAATTTTTTTGGTATCATCACAAGTATTCAAATAGACTAATTGCTTATGCTCTGTTCCTGTTTTATTCTCGTTAAAGTTATGGTGTGCTGTTGTGGGAGTTGCTGACAGGAGAAGTTCCTTTTCGAAACATTGATGGTCTTGCTGTAGCTTATGGAGTTGCCATGAACAAACTGGCTTTGCCCATTCCCTCGACTTGTCCTGAGCCTTTTACACGCCTCATGGAAAGTAAGAAAACAAAGTTATGAAGAGAAATCTAGAGCTAGGACCAGAAATATTTGGACAATAACACAATTTTCATGATTTGGACTCTGCATGTTACCACATTGGATCAGACATGAAATAGCTGAGATGCAATTCAAGTGCAGATTTTTAGGTTTAATTCAAGGGCTTGAACAAAAAATATCTTAAGAAACGTTTAGGAATTAAATCTGTTTCTGACTGTTGTCTTCTGTGGAAGTCCAGGCCTTTTGGAGTGCCTGAGCTCACCAGGATGCTCTTTTTTTCTCAGAATGTACCAAACTGTTGATTTGGTCACTCCGAACATTTCTACAATCTCTCTGATGGATTTCTTCTTTTTTCCAGCTTAAGAATATTCTGTTTCATTTCCATTGAGAGCTCCTTTGACCGCATATTGTGAGTTCACAGCGACAGCCTCTTAATGCAAATGCCACACCTGGAATCAACTCCAGACCTTTAACCTGCTTAATTGATAATGGATTAACGAGGGAATACCCACACCTGTCCATCAAATAACTTTTAAGTCAACTTTACAATTACCTTTGGTCCTTTGAAAAAAGAGGCGGCTACATATTAAAGAGCTGCAGTTTTTAAATCCTTCATGAATACCCTCAAATTAAAGCTGAGGGTCTGCACTTTAAGCCCATACTGATTATATAACTGTATCTTGAAAATGTTTTGGTAAGAGCTAAAATAACAAAACTTGTGTTAGTGTCCAAATATATATGAACCTGAATGTAAATGATTATTAAGCATGTAAAATACTACAGAGTTGCAAGTTCTTTATAAATGATTTGTCATTGTAATTAGATCAGCATTACTCAGTTCCAGTCCTTGAGTACCACTGACCGGCATGTTTTACCTGCTTCAACACACCTGATTCAAGTTAATCGGCGATCTGTTTAAATCAGATGTGCTAAAGGAGCAAAATGTTGACAGTGGTGCTTAAGAACTGGAGTTCAAAAACACACAATTAGATGATAACACAGGATTTTTGTGTTTATGCACACTAGTAACATTAGCCTTCAAATTATGACTTCCATTTATCAACCAACTAGATACTGTAGAATGCAAACATTTTAACTCAAGGCAAATATAGCCTAAGTGTCTGAGACAGTTTCTTACCTTTTTGCCACAGGCTGTTGGAGCCCAGATCCTCACTCTCGGCCACAGTTCTCAACTATTCTGGATCAGCTTACAGCCATTGAGGAGTCGGGCTTTTTCGAAATGCCAGCAGAGTCTTTCCAATCTCTGCAGGATGACTGGAAACTGGAGATCCAGGAAATGTTTGATCAGCTTAGGACAAAGGAAAAGGTATTAGCTACTGGCACATAGATTTTTTGGAAAGACATGAAAATATGCAATTTAACAACATTTTCTCGCTGACTGAGAAATTATGAAGAGACTATAGTTGATATGTTAAAATAATTAATTGCAGGTTTTAACATTTTTTTACTTTCTTGTCTTTGTTTGGACCCATCAGGAGCTGCAATCATGGGAGGAGGAGTTAACACGAGCGGCACTGCAGCAGAAATGCCAAGAGGAGGCATTAAGGAGACGCGAGCAGGAATTAGCTGAAAGGGAGATCCACATCTTGGAGCGTGAGCTTAACATCATCATTCACCAGCTTTACCAGGAGAAACCTCATGTGGAGAGCAGGCATGGCAAGTTTCGCCGGAACCGTCTTAAACTCAAGGATGGGAACAGGATCAGCCTGCCTTCCGGTACTGAAGAATTCAAGTTTGAAATACACAAGTTTTTTTTCTTTCTGTAGTGTTATTATTACTAATCTCACAGTACTTTTACTTTTACTAACTTTGTCACATAAAAGATCCATACAGTATTCAGTTTAGAATGTATTGTTATGACTTTAGGTCATTGGGAATATGCACTGGTTTTCCAGATGAAACAAATAATATAGGTCTGGAACTTTAATTAATTAATTTTGATTAATTATTAATTCTTTAGATTTTCAGCACAAAATCACAGTGCAGGCTTCTCCATCGCATGATTATCGGAGGAGTTTGTTCAGGAACAGTTCCAGCCCTCCCACTCCGCCATTGCTGCCTCGCCTGAGAGCCATCCAACGTAAGCACAATAAATCTTTTAAAACATTATCTTATATAAATGAAAAGTATTTGCAAAGAGTGTAACATCTTTGAACTTCTGTTTGGACTTTTCTATATTTTTATTATCATTTGTTTTTTGGTAAAATTCAATTAATACAAAATGTGCTCTTTTTTAATCTCACAGTCACTTCAGGGGAGGGTTACACAGAACCTGAGAGAAAGGGATCAAGGAAGAAGGGACGTTCCCGTGGATGTGGTGTGTACCGAGAACACAGTGCAGATGACAAGTGAGGGAATTTATTTTATATATAAAACACACTCTGGTCACATTATTGCAACATTATGGCTGCTGAATCTCTTGTTGCTCACAGTGTGAAGCCTCCCCATGAGAGCAGTAGGCAGCGGTCCTGTAGCGCCCCAAACCTCCACAGATCTCCAAGACACAGTCCATCAGTGCATGGAGTGCCAAGTCTTGTGGAAATGGGTAAGTCAGAAAAGCTCAGGCTGTTTTTGTCTGACTTCTAAATTCTCCATGTGAATATACATAGAGCAACTGAAATGTGGCAAAAACAATAGAAGAATGTCCTTTCTGCTTTACTCCAGATGTGGAATGGAGGGTCACAGATGTGCATGTTTGCAGCTGTTTGAATGTAAACTAGCAGTAAAAGAATTTGTGCACTTATGGCAACCTAAAATTTGATGTGTGAAATCCAAGTACACCAGAATTTGTTCTGTAAATTTAGAAATATGATATTATGGAATTGAATTTGCTTTAAAGGACAAACATGCTGATAATTATGTTGCTGTTTCTAGAAAATGAAGATTGCTGCTTAACTACTGAGCCAGGGGAAGTGCCTAGTCAATCCTATCTTTGCATTCCCTTCCAAAAAGAGGCCCACCATGCTCCTGTAGATGGTGATGCAGATGAGTACTGCCTTAGCAGCCGGATGCCTGAAACACCATCATGCCGGAAGAACCCAGGTGGGGGGCGTCGAGCTGAGCTGGTCGTGCTGGGCTGTGGGGCTCTTCTGGCAGCTGTTGGACTGGGCTGCAACCTTCTATCATTGGCCCAGCCTGAAGAGGGTATTAAATCTCGATGGGAGGGCTTCTTCAACAAAACATGTGGCCAAAGGCGTAACACCAGTCCTCAAACCCACAGACTGTTCAGGCGGGAAAGTCCGCTAAAGCCTTTGGCACCCTCACTACCTGAGAGAGGTTTACCCTCCTCATATACACTTCTGTCCTTATCATCGGTGTCTGACTGCAACTCCACCCACTCACTGCTACGCTCAGACAGTGATGAGCTGTTGGTCTACTGTCCTGCCTTGCCTCCTTTTCAATCTCTTCTTCTCCATCCCGTCTCACAACGAAAGACAATACAGAGTCCAGTCAACTCACTGGTAAATACACATGTTGAAAGCTTCAAGCGAAACCCCCGTCAGTCTCTTACACCCACACATGTTCCCTGTGCACCAGCTACCTCACGTAGCCTACGCCGAACCCCGTCGGATGGAGCCATCAAAAAGAGCAGTCCTTCTAATATTCTTGAACCACTGCCAGAAAAACAAGCTTTGGCCAACACGGGTAAAGTTTTAGCATGTTTGGTATTTCATTTAAATGTTGAATGATTTAGTTTTACATTTTTCTTTAGGAAAAGTAAAAAAAACGGCAAAAAACCAACAACAACATACAAATTAATTTCTTTATAGTTTGTTTTGTTCATTATAAGTTAAATAGCCTGAATCTTTCAGTGTTATTGATATTTAATTTCACTAATCAATAAATTCCATCAATGGTGAAATTTTCTTATAATTTAATGACTTTCAGTTTGGAAGCATCTTGACTGATTTTAACTGTATTACCTCCCTTTTTGTTTTGTTATGGCAGGTGGCTTCAGGCCTTTAAAAGAAGACTGTTCTGAGGTTCCACGACTTCCTGATCCAAATGTGGTATTTCCCCCAACACCTCGTCGTCGCTGTGCTCCGGAACGCCCTAAAACCTTAAACTTTCTGGCTCGACCTCGGCCTTCACCACGATCTCGTGGTGATATATTTTGGGTGGACTCAAAGACCAGGGGAAATGGTCAGATACTGGGTAATGGTGAGTCTCCCGTCCACACTTCCAGCACAGAGACTCCATCTGCTCTTGAGTTAGAGAGAGACCTGGTGGTGCTTCCAACTCCCATGGATGCCCCAACGCCCTTCACCCCTCATAGAAACAAAACTCTGTTGGATCAACTGGATGAGGGACAATGTCAAGATGGAACAGTCCCACTCTGCAGACCTCAAATCATTCCACCCAAAGACTCATCTTATCGTTCAGGATTCTGGTCCTAACTTAGCCCAACCCATCACCAATCTAACACATGAATGATACTTACTGTTAAGCTTTGAACTATCAAAACTTGAATATGGTATTGGTCTACTGTTCTTATTCAACAATACTGTAATTAAACTGAAGTTACAATAGTAATTATCAACCTTCCAGACATTTGTCTTAACCAAATTTGCAAATTAATTATCTGTCATCTAAAATATTAAAACAAAGAATAAAAAAATATTTGAAAATACATTTTAAGCTTGGTCTGGCTCTTACAGATGTACCCAAATTTGTTGGTATCCCTATACATTAAACAAAAAAACACAACTATCTCTGATTAAAACTTTCCAGGTTTGTTTCATCATTAAGAGCTGGACAACATGCATTTTCAAGAATTTCCGTCTTGCTCTTTTGTGTTTTTCTGTCAGTAGTGGAACCCTGTTGCATCTTCTTCCATGATGTATCTTGACTTTAGAATTCAGCTTGAATGTTTTTGAATGATTGCTTGACCCTTTTATTCTCCAATTCACTCTATCCATCTCATCAACCTTGGTCTGCATTTACTCTTGAGCCATGCCTTGGGAATTTGGCTATAGACCCATTAAACAACATACTTATTAATAATGTTGGCAGCTGTGGTCCCATTAACATGAAGCTGTTCAGAGATGGTATTTGCCTTTAGAAGGCCTTTGCATTTAAACATGGATATCTAAAATAATCTACAAGCCCATCAAGCAGCTTTTGCCTTTGATTTCTCTGGCATATCTTCAGTGCGGTGCACAAAATGAAACCAAACTAACCAAGAGCCTGATTGTTCCTCTTAAATAGACTAAATGACTGAAGGCATGTGTGATTAAAGCAGCAATCCAGAGTTTTTCCTGAGAGAGCGCCACTGAGGCGAAAAAAGTATGTTGCACCTTAATAGCATAGCAAACGTTGGCTCCCATACTTGTACGCATGCCACTTTAGTTCTGATGGACACGTCATGGGCAGGTTACATTCATACAATTTATGTTCATTTATTTATTTTAATTGTTTTGGCTTCACGTGTTTTTGCAGCGTTGTAAACAACTCATAAACGTTGGGTATAGGATACATGCACGTGCACTCTTGATTAATTGAGAGGTGTCATATGCAGATGTAGAACGCTATTGGCTAATGCTGGGCAGTGCTCAGGTAAAACTAAATGTGCTCCTACAGGACAGCGTGGGGCTTTGAGAAAGCAAAACATGATGTTTTTCCTACATTATATTACAGAACCGGGTCAGACTATCACTTTTATGGAATTTCAAAAAATCCTACATATTTCCTGAAAAGGGGAAAACTCTGGATGGCAGCTTTAAGGTCAACCATTTAGTTTAAAACATGACTATAATGTAAGAAAGAATGTTCTCTTTAGAGTATTTAAACAAATCTGCTCTCACTATTTTTTGCATGCACTGTATTTTTAAAATAAAAAAATAAATCATGCATTTTCACTTTTTTGTTAACTCTGTTGCAAATTAAATGTTGGTATACGTTAGACAATAGTTGTTGATGTATCTCTTGAAATGAAAGAACTTTAGCATTTGTTCAGTGAAATGTAAGACTACCAACAAATTTGATCATATCTGTATACATTTGAGGAAGATGGTACAAAGAAACTCTGTTGTCTGCTGATCATCAGGTTCTATCTTAATATTTAAACTGACTTACTGGATCACAACAAAACAATGTCAAATTTACAACTGAATGAAATCAAGGGTATTTTATTTACTAGTCAATTGGCATCATACTGGTAATAAATATCTCACTCACACACCAACACAAACAGATACACAGGAATAAGTAATTTTTTTCACAGCAACAAAAGTCAATGGATAAAGCTAATTTGCTATGTACCCTTCATGTGTTCCAAACAATTCATACTCATTATAAACAAATAAAAGTACTGAAATGTGTATAACAGTTTCAATTTTGACTCTCTAGTTAAATTTCTAGTTATTTTTAAAACTTTAAATTGTGGTGATTTAATCTATTTAAATATAGGAGAGGAAGAAGACATGTACAGACAGAGCGATAAAAGGAAAGTAAAGAGTCTTGGACTGAGAGTCGGGACTGTGACTGTAGGGATTACGAGAGGAAAAGCTAGAGAGTTGGTTGATATGATGCAGAGGAGGAAATTGGACATACAGTGTGTCCAAGAGACCAAATGGAAATCTAACAAGACCAGGAACCTAGGATTAGGATTTAAGTTGTTCTATCATGGTGCTGATAGGAAGAGGAATTATCATAAAAAAGGATTTTGTTAAGAATGTTCTGGAATTGAAAAGAGTCTCAGAGTAATGAGTCTAAAACTGGAAATTGCAGATGTTTTGTTTCATGTTGTCAGTGAGTGTATCCTACAGGTAGGCTGTGAGTTGGAAGAGAAGGAGAGTGGGTTAGATGAAGTGATGCAGAGTATCTCCAGAGGTGAGAGAGGGGTGATTGGAGCAGACTTCAATGGACCTGTTGGTGCAGGTAATAGAGATGATGAGGAAGTGATGGGAGAGGTTTGGTATCCAGGACAGGAATGCAGAAGGACAGGGGTCCGTTCCAGAAAGCAGGTTATGTGACATAACCAAATTTGAGGGTAAGTTTGTAGATAACCTCAATTTTCGGTTCCAAAAACGGAGGTATCTTTTAAGGTATGTTAGTAACCATAGCAACTAAGTCTCTGAACATAACCCTTTCATGCATCCAGAATTATAGTCACATACAATGTTTGTAAACATCAAACTATTTGAAAATCCATCAAGATTTCAGTGAGATAAGAGTGTTTATGTTACAACACTACAACACATTCTACCAGAGAGCTTCACTGCGGTTTGATGATGCTGCTGATGCGTCTGAAACGCCTCCATGAGGCATCTAGTGTTTATAACGATTATTTCTATCTTTTTGCTGTTTCATCACTGGCCAAAGTGACCTGTACATTTTCATTGGTACCTGCCAAACGCATTTAAACTCATATTTGGTGGGTGTTACTTTAGAGCACTGGTTAATAACATGATCACTTAGCGCGTTTCTGTCCGGGTTTTGAACCGGATGAGTAAAAAGGAGTGAACCCATTCTCTCGGCCATTATGCGCAAACCGGATGCGCAGTAAGATCTCAGAAGAGTAGATCATGACTCAGTTCATGCACAGCAAACTGTCCCGTTTACTGTCAATAGCTGCTTCTAAACAGCCTGTATTCCGAACCGGAACCGAGATAAAGCACGGAGCTGTGGGCTGTGTGCAGTTTAAACGGTACCAGGTCAGATTCATGCGTGCGTGTGTGTGTGCTCAACAACAACATACATTGAATCACATGTTCCATGTTACTCTGATTTAAACAGCTGAGTCTATAGAAACATGTCGGAACCTTTCAGGATCAGCTGACATCTTTCTAAAGAACAGAAACTGTTTGCTGAGTTTGAAAAACTTACCAAATTTTCCAGTCAATGCCAAACATCTCATTCTGCTTTTGACTCTGGTTTGGTGTCTTATTGGACTGAATGATGGAAGTTTGATGAAACAAGTCAACACTCGTTTACCAGACAGGTCTCCGTGTCAGGGTTCAGTTATCCACGATCTTCTTGGGTCTTGTTTGGACACCCCCTTAATGTCCTGTCTCTGACATCCCTCATGATATATGGGTCCAGGAGATGGCGCCATAGATCAGTCCAAATAACTCTGCAACTTGTTTTCTTTAGAACATTCAGACACCTGTCTGTTAGAACCTGGAGAACCAGAAACTCTAAACAAGAGTCTATAAAAGAAAAATGTGTTTGGCACTGGCAGGAAGATTTGACACGTTGTTCTGCTGAACCAATCAGACGTCTGGTTTCCTTTATGTTGTGTTTGTTGTTCTGATGTCAGAGGTCCGTGGACAGTAAAGTTCTGCAGGAGCGGCAGAAGCAGCAGATGACTCGAGGTCTTCCCAAACACAAACCCATCGCCGGCGTTAAACACGTCATTGTTGTGGCTTCAGGGAAAGGAGGCGTGGGCAAGTCCACCACAGCAGGTAATCAAGGAATTACTTTGGAAACACAGAAGTCTCGTACAGCGTTGAGTTTATTCCTCTGTCTGATCTTCAACTGGTGGCTCCCGGGCCATTTAGAGCCCACTAGTTCATTTCATCTGACCCACAAAGTGTGAAATTATTTTAATGAAAAAACGCACAAGTCAATGCAGGAAACACAGTTCACAAGAAGTTCATGAGGACAGTGCTGTAGCCAATCAGAACGCTCGCTCACAGCACATGATCCGGTTGGTAAATAATCTTCTGTATTACAGTTTGAATTCAGATGGAGACGTTGTTTCTAACAAAATGCTCATAATTTCTCACCACTTTATGTATCTTGTAACTTTTGTATTTTTGTATTTCATGTCTGTCCGCGTGTCTTTGCAGTGAACTTGGCTCTTGGATTGGTAGCAAATGATCCAGTAAGACGTCTTTTTGTTCATCCCAGATTTTCTTTGAAAATTTGAAACAATCACTAAAAAGTCTCAGTTCTAGCTGCACAATGAGGAAACTGAAACCAGGATTTGTCCTTTCAGTCCACGTCCGTCGGCCTGTTGGACGCCGACGTCTACGGCCCGTCGATTCCCAAACTGATGAACCTGAAAGGAAACCCGGAGCTCAGTGACGGTGTGTTCAATAACGTAACGGTTTGTAGGATATTTCTGTAAACTATAAGGGTGTTTTTCATTCTTTCAGATAATCGGATGATTCCTCTCACTAACTATGGCGTCCCGTGGTGAGTCGGTCCGCTCGGTGACGTCAGGTTTTTATGGAACGTGGTAACTGCTGCTGATTGTTTTGGTGTTCCTCCTTCTGTCAGCATGTCGATGGGCTTCCTGGTGGAGGACGCCTCTCCGATAGTGTGGAGGGGGCTGATGGTCATGTCCGCTATAGAGCGTCTGCTCAGACAGGTTGGGATCTAAAGTTTAACAGAATTCTCTGAAAGTTTCTGAGATGATGTAGCTGTATATGTGTGTGTAGGTGGACTGGGGCTCTCTGGACTACCTGGTGGTGGACATGCCTCCAGGGACAGGAGATGTCCAGCTGTCAATCACACAGAACATCCCAATTGCAGGTCAGTATCACCAGCTGTAACATTAATTTAATGTTTTATAAATAATGGAAGTGTCTTTACTTCCTGAAGTGCTGCACGTTGAAACTCACGGTGATGTTGGTGTTGCTGTAGGTGCGGTCATCGTGTCGACGCCTCAGGATATCGCCCTGCTGGACGCCCGCAGAGGAGCTGAGATGTTTAAGAAAGTGCACGTGCCGGTGAGGTTTGTGGGTTCAGTCGTGTAAAAACAGGTGGAGACAGAGTCTAAATGCTGGATCTTCCTACAGGTTTTAGGTCTGGTGCAGAACATGAGCGTCTTCCAGTGTCCCAACTGTCACCACCACACCCACATCTTTGGTTCGGATGGGGCTCTGCAGCTTGCCGAGACTCTGGGAGTGAAGTTTTTAGGTGAGATTCATGTGTCTGGATGTTTGGTGAAGCTTCTGGATTCTATTTAATCCACTTTTAAAATGAACATAAAAACACGGATCATTTGGTTTTCACAAGGTTCGTAGTTCAAACTCAGATTACAGAAACATGATGTACAAAAACTGAAACAGATCCACTGAAGGAACATTTAAGTTCCTGATCAAGATTGCAGATCCAACAGCTTGTAGAACCTCCTTCAGCAGCAGTCATACTCACTGATCTTCTGTAGGACCTCGTTAGTCTCTCACATTGTCCTGGATCAGTTTTATCCCTCTATGAAACACAGTCTTCTTCACAGTGGGACTTTAGTTCTTCGAGGTTTCAGACTTTGTTCCTGCTCAGTTTTTGAAGGTTCCAGCAGCACCTCAGTCAGGTTTAGGTCTGGACTCTGACTGGACCTTGATTCAGTTGCTGCGTTTGGATCATGGTTCTGGTTCATGAACCAGTTTGGTTTAAGCTTCAGCTGTCAGGCTGATGAACTTTGACTCTAGAACACTTTGGTATGCAGAGGTCAAAGGTCAACTTAGAAACCGTAAAGTGTTCAGGACCCTCCAGACCATCATCCCTCCACCACCGTGCTGACAGCTGGAAGGAGATGTGTTTGACGATATGCTGTTTGGTTTTCTCTAAACATGCTGCTGTGCATTGTGGGTAAAATCTCCACTTTTGTCTCGTCTTTTTAAAAGGCTTATTTTTACATTTTATTTTAAACTTTTCTGCCACATAAATTTTAGAGAGAAGCATCTTTCTCCTTCAACCCTTCCAAACAAGCAGATCTTGTTCTAACTGTTCATGAACTTTGACCTTTAACCTGCTGGCTGAGGCCTGTAGAGTCATTTTTCTGAACATTGTAAAGTTTGACCTCTGACCTCGGGGTGAACTTGTTTACATCCAGTCCTGAGAAAACTGACAGCTGCTGTAAACGTTGTTAAAGAGACTCTAAGCAAGTTTAACCACAAACACATTTATAGAACTGTATAATTTCTTCCTCATACAGGCTCCAACAATGTCCTGGTCACTAGAAAGAGCCCAGGCATTTTCACCGTAGTTGTCTCTATATGCATGTAAAATCATTTTATTAGTTATTAATAGAGCTTGTTTGGGTCGAACACACTGTACTTTCCAGAGGCACTCGAATGCATCATGGAGTAATGCGTGTCCACGCTTAGGTGTAGCGTTTGCTATCGCTAGCTAAAAGCTGCAGAGAGAGTAGCGTTTGAAGCATGGATTCTACCGAGAACAAGAGACACTCCAGCCCAGAACCCAAACCAAGAGTTTTTCCAAAAAGGAAAGAAACTTGACAAAAAGGGAGAAACTTGAGCTGGATTGACGGATGTGAAGATCGGTATTTGAGAAGTGGAAAATGCTGAGAGAATCTCGGTATGAGAAAAGACCTGCAGTCTGAGTCATTTTTGCTTAAAAGAGAAAAAATTATTCCTAAATACGTGTTGAAAAAGAGAAGCAGGTGCACCTGCTGGATTACACTCAATGCTTTTGTGTTTCCTCTGACTCTCCTGAGCTCTGTGAAACCCGGAGTCATCGGAATCTGTTTCTCTGCCTGCCCATTGCCCTGAGTTTGATCAGTTTTAACAACTCTGAAATCTGAGTCCAGCCTGAGTTCTGCATGTGAGTCAAACGCTTATCTGAGTCCATGAAAAGTTGATGCTTCCAGGAGTTTCCACATATTTCCTGTAGTAGAAACATTTTTAAGCTGTCTGACATGCTCACAGCTGATTGGGTTTGTAATGAAGGTCTTCATTTCTTGTATTGTTATTTATTGATTTAAAAAGTTACAGGAATAAATATTCACACTGCAAAGGAATTAAACATTTTATTGTTTGACCTGAGCTGTGGCAGTTGCTTCTCAGCTGGTACTGTGGAAGACCTGTCCTGTAAATAAAACAATGTTGAAAGAGATGTAAAATTTAATAAGTAATGTTGAAGCACTTGTTTTAAGTTATTGAATTTATAGTTTAATTGGAATGCGAATGTGGTGCAGAACACTTACCTTGTCTCTTTCTTGTCCTGGTGTGTTCATTCTAAAAGACTCTCCAGGCACTTGAACCACCTTTTAAAGATTCCAGAAGAGACCAAGTATTGATTGAATGGGGGGTGGAAGGAAGTTTATGTTTTAAAGTTAGTGTTTGCAGTTCACTCTAACAGGTGGGATGTGTTGTTAATAAGTATATTCTCCTATAAAATAATTGTAAGTGGGAGTATTTGAATATTAATTTGGTCAGTTGTAAATATTTTTCTAAATTTCAATAGTGTTGTTACCTCTGTTTTGGTGGGTCTGTTAAGTAGGTGGGGCATAAGTTATAAAAGGATGTCAGTTAGATTCATGAGGGATTTTGTTCTTTTGCTCTCCTAACTGCTGACTTCATGATATAGTACCACTACTGAAATGGCACCAGACCCACTGAACAGGGTTTTCTTTTGTATGTCCTGACACTAAAGCATTAGTGGCAATAAACACCTTGTTGTTCTGCACCTTCTCCCTGTATCAACCTCCTGTTTATGTCAAGCCGCTGAAGGTCATTCTAACAGGGTTTAAATATCATACATCAAATTTATTATCTCAGTGGAAGTCATGCCTGCAAGTCTGTAAATTGTCGAACACAGGACTGACTCAGCTGCGAGTGTACGTAAAGCATGCATGCACGCCTCATGCACGAAGTCAAGGCTGCTGTTACGCATTTGGCCTGACGGTGCAATCGCGAGCTTAGAATTTTCAAACTCCTTTACAGTTGCTTTAAGCTTGTTACTAGTTTTTCTCTCTGTAGAATGATGAAGTCTGACTTGTTTGGAAATGACCTTTGACCCTTTCCAGTCAGATGAGCAGCAGTTGTTGCTGATTTCTGTCTTTCCTGGTGTTGTGTTAACACACACCTGTATGCTCCAGACAACCGACTGACTGAACTCCCGCTGTTATAGAGGAGCTCACACTGATGATCAGGTCATCAATACATCTGATCAGCTGCTCCTGGAAGATACGACCTTTATTCACACACACACACACACACACACGCACGCACGCACACACGCACGCACGCACACACACACACAATATCTTTTAATTCTCTTTCTGCAGATAAAGATTCATCTTTCTGAGTTTCCTTCTCTTTCAGGTGACATTCCACTTCACCTAAACATCAGAGAGACATCAGACAGAGGACAGCCGGTGGTCGTCTCCTCTCCTGACAGCCCAGAGGTCTCTGCTCTACTCTATCTACTTTAGATCTACTCTACACTCTATTTTCTTAATTATTCTTTTTATTTGATTTGAATTTTCACTACAAATAAACAGTTAAAAGTTTTCTCAGTGTTTAAACACATTGTACATTGTTTTATTGTTACATTTGATCATTTATTTATTTTCCAGCTTCAGTAGGAACTCGTGTATCTACATGTCTTAAAGTTTTTTTCTGTCTGTTTGCTTCTCATCGTACAGGCTGAGGTGTACAGGAAGGTGGCATCTGCTGTGATCCAGAGACTACAGGAAGTGAACACATGACTTACAGCTCATACAGGAAGTCAGCTGGTCAACTATCAAGGATGAATCATACATACAAACAGACATTTACAATGTATAGAAGCAGAAGCACACACACTTCTCTGCTGTTGGAACACACAAAAAGATCAGTTCATTACAGATTGTCACACTTTATAGTGTTTAACTGAAGAAATGTGACATTTAAAAACACTGAGCAGATTTCTTTCTTTTACTATTTAAAATATTTATGGTGCTTTTCAGCTACCCTTAGTGCTGTGATGGTAACTGCTAAATTTAAACTTTATTTCTTTAAACAAAAAATCAGGCATTACAGATTATATAAATCTGCTTTCTAAACTTTGGAGAAAATGTGTCTTCTTGACATTACAATAGTCATTTCACTGTAAATATAAGTTTAAATCATGAAATGTTTGGAAGATTATTCCTTTGTGTAGATGTTTTCTTTTAGTATCCACAAAACAGCCAAAATAAAATGTCTTCTAATTATTCAGTAAAAGTTAAATCCAGTTGCATTTAATAAAACTCTTAGTGTGACTTTAATTTAGAAAAGTTGAAGTCAATTTGGTAAATAGAAATGTTAAAGTATTACACTTCCTCGGGAGGTTAAAATATTCACATTAAAGTAGGATGTCAGATGAAATGAGAGTTGCAGTTCAGTTTAAATGTATATAACCAATTCATTAAAAAAAGTCATGTTAAAACACTAAACAGAAACAAGTCCAATTCCTATCAACAGGTCCAGATTCAAAGGTAGCTTTATACAGTTTTATCTAAATGTAACATGATCAATTAGATTATAATATTAGTAAAAAGTTTCTGTCTAAAGAACCAGCAGAAATATCTGCTGCCACATACAGGGGGGTGAAAAAGTGTTCTGATGACAGGATTCTCAGGATCCATTGGATCAGCCACCAGTCCCTTAATTAAATTAAACCTTTAATTTGAGTTTTTGTAAATTGTGAACAACTCACTGACTGTTGTGAGCCGAACTGGACAAGATACTCTGGATACTTTTTTTGCAAGTTTGTCACACTTACGTGTTTTAGATCAGTTTCCCAACCCTGGTCCTCAAGGCACACTGTCCTGCATGTTTTATGTTTCCTTGCTCCAACACAGCTGAGTTAAATGAGCAAAATACCAGACAACAAAAGCCAAGTTATCAGGTAATTTGCTCATTTAACTCAGCCGTGTTGGAGCAGGGACACATCTAAAACATGCAGGACAGTGTGCCTTGAGGACCAGGGTTGGGAAACACTGTTTTAGATAATACGTTCTCAAACTGTGGTGTGCGAGCTCCCCCTAGTGGTACTTGGAGGAAAGTCATAAACATATTTTGAAAATAAAATTAATTTAAAAATTCAATCAAAATAGCACAAAACTTTGAATTAAAATACATGAAATATAATATATATATATATATATATAAATTTATTGAGGCCTGACCGATGCATTCTGGACTGATTCACATGCTCTGTGATGAGATGGTCAGCGAGTATGTCCAGCTACTGGTTCATACAGAAGTAAGATGGTTAGCAAGAGGAAAAGTGGTTTCACAGCTTTTTGAGTTGCACAAAGAGGTCCAGGTGTTCTTACAGGATAAAGATTTTACCATATCAGACGCTTTTAAAGATATTGTATGGCTTAGTCAGCTGGCATACTTGACAGATATTTTCTCCTGTTTAAACAAACTGAATTTGGGACTACAGGGACTCTCAGTCAACATTTTGACGTGCAGGACAAAGTCAGCGCTATGCTGAAAAAGATGGAGCTGTTTGAAATCAAAGTCATGACAGGTGATGTTTCAGCTTTCCCTGCTTTGGAGAGTTTTCTGTCTGACTGCAACTTGATGACAGGATCCGGGACAACATCGCTGCGCTTCTTGCATCCCTCAGACAACAGTTTAGGGAGGAGTTTGATTCTTAAATAAACAATTCATCGTGCAGGCCGCGGCTCATTAGACCATCTGCCCCGGTGACGCTCATTGAGATGCAGCAGGAGAGCATGAGAGCACAATCATCCTCTCCCGCCACACCTTTCACTCTAAATGAAGAGAGATGGCCCGCGAAAGAGGAAAGATGCAGCAGAGTGGGAGAGGATCAAACTTTGGTAACTTTAGATAAATATTCACAGATTCGGCTTTTCCAGATCAATAGCCTAACTTATCAGCGGAGCATAGCTATGCTTTTACTAAACCAACACCTCAGTGAGATCACAGCGAGGTAGACTACGACCTATAATCGTATTTTCTTCAAAATAAGTCGTCCTCCACGCTGGAAGACTTTTATCAGTCGCAGCCTGCTGGTGCGCGAAGGCGCAGGGACCGTCTACAAATTACAACACTGAAAATATATAACAGAAAATTCAATTGCTTCATCTAGGACAGGTGTAGTGTCAATAAAATTGTTAATATTTTTCATACTAGATGTCTTGGCTTAGAAATGGATGTTTTTTATTTTTTTAACAGCCTTAAGTAACTCAATCTTTAATAAAATCAAATTTTAAGGTGTATGGTTGTAAAAAAACTATTATGAGTATTAATTTGCTCTATAGGCTACATACATTGATTTGGATTAAAGGCTTTCAATTCAATGATGTTTTATTGTTAAAATGGGTCAAAAATATACCATTGCATGTTGTAGTGCCACACAAGACACACATAACCATCTTCCATTGATCTTACTACAGCTCATATTTTGGGAAAAAAGGCTTAAATTTAATTTTAGGGTCTTTTTCATCATGTAATAACCACATTGTAGCATCAGTCTCAGGTTTAGGTGAACGATGGTGGGACCTATTTTATTTAATCTACTACTAAACTGGTAAATGTGTAGGCTGCATATTTACCAGTTTAGTAGTAGATTAAATATAATTTCAGTCGATGTGATTTGAGTAGGTTATTACAGGAGAACAAACCTATTTATTTTGTAAAAAGAAACAGAAAAAGCTGTGTGTGGATGCATGTGTAGCTTTTGTTTTATTATTTTATACTCTTACATCAAGAGGCATCCAACCAAACTCAATCTTGGCGTTTTGCAATAATTGGATGGTGATGGCCTGAGATGATATCAATATTCCTGGCCTGAATTATTGTCTCAGTCCGCCCCTGCATTCCAACATAATGCTCTTGTTTTTTAATGTCAATTTTCATTCTTGTTATAGATTGGGATTTTGTTTTGTAATTTTGTAATATTTATGAGTTTCATATCTTTGTTGACTTAAAAATCCGTTTGGTATTTGGATTATCTGTGACCTATATTAGAAGAATATTTTGGAAGAAACAAAACACTTCTAGTCTGTGTGTGTGTGTGTGTGTGTGTGTGTGCGTGGGTTTGTATTTCTGACCTCCTGAGGACCAGTTTCCTGACTTTTACTATCTTTCTGGGGTCCGAGGGTTCTTGTGGGGACCGAAGCCTGGTCCCCATGAGGGGGACTCCCCTTTTTAGGGTTAGGGGTTAGGTTTATAGGTATGGTGTGAATAGAGTTTTAGTTAGTCTTAGGGTTAGTTATAGATCAGTAATGGTTAAGGTTAGGAAAAGGGTTTGGGTTAGGTATAAATCTAGTTACTAAAATCAATGGAAGTCAATGGACGGTCCCCATAAGGATACCAAAACACACTTGTGTGTGTGTGTGTGGGTTTGTATTTCTGACCTCCTGAGGACCAGTTTCCTGACTTTTACTATCTTTCTGGGGTCCAAGGGTTCTTGTGGGGACCGAAGCCTGGTCCCCATGAGGGGAACTCCCCTTTTTAGGGTTAGGGGTTAGGTTTATAGGTATGGTGTGAATAGAGTTTTAGTTAGTCTTAGGGTTAGTTATAGATCAGTAATGGTTAAGGTTAGTAAAAGGGTTTGGGTTAGGTATAAATCTAGTTACTAAAATCAATGGAAGTCAATGGACGGTCCCCATAAGGATACCAAAACACACTTGTGTGTGTGTGTGTGGGTTTGTATTTCTGACCTCCTGGGGACCCGTTTCCTGACTTTTACTATCTTTCTGGGGTCCAAGGGTTCTTGTGGGGACCGAAGCCTGGTCCCCATGAGGGGAACTCCCCTTTTTAGGGTTAGGGGTTAGGTTTATAGGTATGGTGTGAATAGAGTTTTAGTTAGTCTTAGGGTTAGTTATAGATCAGTAATGGTTAAGGTTAGGAAAACGGTTTGGGTTAGGTATAAATCTAGTTACTAAAATCAATGGAAGTCAATGGACGGTCCCCATAAGGATACCAAAACACACTTGTGTGTGTGTGTGTGGGTTTGTATTTCTGACCTCCTGGGGACCCGTTTCCTGACTTTTACTATCTTTCTGGGGTCCAAGGGTTCTTGTGGGGACCGAAGCCTGGTCCCCATGAGGGGAACTCCCCTTTTTAGGGTTAGGGGTTAGGTTTATAGGTATGGTGTGAATAGAGTTTTAGTTAGTCTTAGGGTTAGTTATAGATCAGTAATGGTTAAGGTTAGTAAAAGGGTTTGGGTTAGGTATAAATCTAGTTACTAAAATCAATGGAAGTCAATGGACAGTCCCCATAAGGATAGCCAAACAAACTTGTGTGTGTGTGTGTGAGAAATACAGTTGCTATTCTTAATGGGTTTTTTGTGTATATAAGAGGTAAAGGGATGTTGAACCTTGTTAGGATGAGTTTAAGAACCTGTTATAATGTTACTGTTTTGTACAGTGTGCCTGTGGATGGCAACAATACCAATAAATTCAATTTCAATTCCATTCAGTTTATTTATAAAGCACCATTTCACAACAGATGTCATCTCAAGGAACTTTACAAGAAAAGCCATTTCAATACAAACATACAAAATAAATAATCCTTATTAAGAGTAAATATGCCTCCTTTGTGAATTGCCCATAGGTAAAATAGTAAACCTTCTCTACTATATGTTCATTTTAGTCTTGATGGTGGTACTTGGAGAGCTCAACATTTTCTCAGGTGGTACACGATGTAAAAAGTTTGAGAAACAATGTTTTATATCATCAAACTAATTGAACTATTAGACAAAGGCAACAGAAGTAAACACACAACACAGTTTCTAAATGAAGGGGTTTATTATTAATGGGAAAAACAGTTTTAACTGTTTTAAAAACAGAAATGTATATTTCCTCATGTTTTTTTTTACATCTTTAAAACATAATGTAATTAAAACACCGGATTAAATCAGGCTTCATTGTTATATAAAATGCAACATTTGGATAGAGAGACTGCAGCATGTAGGCATGCAACAATAACACTTTTTCGAAAACAATGCGATACAAAATTGACATGAAATTAATTTCTGTAAAACATGTTAATAAACAATGAAAAAGCAATGAGTGAGACTGTGCTGCAACCATGTTCACTAAAAAAACAGAACAATTAGTACAGCAAAGATTCAAATGTTAACGTTGTTGAATTCAGAGTTTTCAGTCAAAAATTTATTTTATTTTATGTTTTTATTTTATTTTAAGGTGTTTTTTACAATATGCACAATCATCTATAAACAAGACACATTTTATTTTTTCTCTTAATAAAACGTGTCAAATCTCTGATCCAATGGATCCTGAGAGTCCTGTCCTCAGTGAGACTCGTGTCTTGGTGGACAGGAAGCTGGATCAGACTCTGGAAAAGTTCATTTTCTGCTCTGAATGAATATAGAGAACATTTCAGTGATTTACAAATACTTGAAAACAAGCTGAGGCAGCATACACTGAAGGTAAGACTGAATCAGACACATGTCAGTAATTCATATAAATGTGTGCGGCTGTAGCCTAATGTGGAAGGAGGTCGTCCTCTGATCGGTAGGTGAGGTTCGATCCCCTCAGGTGTTGAACAGCCGTCTGCTCCTCAGGGATAAAATCTAATTCCTTGTGTGGAACTATCAATATGCTGGATGTTCATTCCAATTTCATAATAAAATCTTCATAAAAAACTTGTCAAATATTTCCATGTTCAAATGTCTGAATAATGTCAAAAATACATTTTTAAACATAATTCAATTTTTAGGGATAAAAATTAAGAAAAAGGTCTGAAAACCTTGTTGTTTCGCACTGAAACTAAGAAATAATTGAGTTGATGATGTAAAACTTATTAAAATAATTTCTAAGACTTTAGAATGAAACAATATTTATGGATATAAAGAAGAAAAAATATGTGAAAGATGAGATTTCTGTTCCAAAATCTTTACTTAGAAACAAATCAACATTTAACATGAAAACATCCAATTAACAAATAATGAAGTCAAACTTCAAATAATGACCCAAATCCAGGATAAATAGATTCAGTAAATGTGGTTCTGAAGGTGTGAAGATGGATCAGTGAGTTAGACGAAACTGTGTAGAAGGACAGAATGCCAGCAGGACAGTCCACATACAGTGCTACTCTGTTAGAGACCGAGGAGGAGGAGGAGATGGGTGTTTCTCTGTTATTGTGCCAGACAGAGTAACCATCACGATCAGAGCAGCTCAGACTCCAGGACTGATCATTCCATCCAAACCCACAGTCTTTACCGTTTCCTTTCCTTCTGATTTCTCTGTAACTCGCTGATATATAAACGCTTCCTCTCCACTCGACCTCCCAGTAACATCGACCAATCAGATCATTTCTACACAGCAGCTGATAGACATCAAATCTGTCTGGATGATCAGAATATGACTGAACCTCCTCTACACGTGTCACCTTCCTGTTGTTATCAGACAGTTTGAGTCTCCTGTTCACTGTGTCTGTGTTGATTTGGAGCCGACAGGAATCTGATGGAGAGAACAAACACAATCCAGTTGCAGTTATTGATCCATCATCTGAACAGTTATTGACACTATTGCTGCTTTGTTGTCATGAATCAAATGAAAAACACACTTACACTTCCTCAGACCTGGTGCCAGGTACCTGATTCCAGCAGGCTCCGCCCTGAAAGAAGGAGGAGTCTGTTTCAGCATGTAAACATGGACATCACATGACTTCATGTCAGTGTTACAACAATTACAAAGTACCGGCATACAAACACAAATCTTTCTTCTATCTTTCAATAATTACAACACTGTTACCAAATCACTGTTATTGTTACCATGGTGACACAGCTCGCCAAACCCCACACCAGGAAACACTCTACAGCAAAAACTCTAGATGTTATAAAGTGTATAATACATCAAACTGACCAGGTCAGAGACCAGATGTGCACCATCATGGTTTTGTGGCATTCCCCATTGCCATGACAACAACATTGCCAACCCCCCTCCAAAAATGCATCAAAACGTGACCTTTTTGTTAAGGTTCACCTACTGACACTGTTCCACCTTATCTCTGATCACAAGGGATGGTTTCTGATTGGCTGAGGGTTTCAGAGTCCTACACACAGTGACAGTCCCTCTCAAAGTTTCATGAACTTTTCTAGTTATTACTGTTGTTTCCAAATCAATAATCAAAATCTGATCATTTTAATTATCTGGTTTGTTTTTTCTTCTGAAGTTTAATAAAGTTTTTTATTTGTGGTCATTGGGGTTAAATATCAGTTTCATGTGGAACAGGATTCACTTCCTGGTTTGGGATCTCAGAACGTTCTGTTCCAGAGTTTGAGAGGAGCAGGTCTGCTGGTTCATCCACCCTCAGGTGAGTAAAGAGGAACTAAAGGAACTCTTTAATCAGATTATCAGGTCAGTGAAACTTCTGGGATGTGGATCTGATCAGTCCAGTATCAGAGGGGATCATTAAACAATCTCAGCTGTTTTGGTGATCATGAAACTAACAACAGCTGCACTAAATGAAACAACCATAAAAACAGAAATGGTTCTGCAGCTGAAGAACACAGAAATGTTCTACCTCCATCTGTTTTTGACTGTTTCTCAGTAGTTTTACATTTGACTCAGGTCAGTGTCACTTCTGTTAACATGAGGAGAGACCAGGGTCCTCATTTATAAAGCTTGCTTACGCACAAAACGGGGTCGGAAAACTGCGTAAGCAACTTTCCACACAAACTTTGGGATTTATAAAAGAAAACGTAGTGGAAAAACGTGCACCATGTTCCGTATCAGGATCAGGAGATCCAGCAGGAGCTTTATCCAGTTTAGATCTGATGTGTTTTCAAAGTCTTCTTAAATTTTTACAGCTGTGTATAAAATAGTTTGTAAACATTAAAACCATCTGAGACTTTTCACTTTGTCTCTGTCTGGTCCTGGTACCATGACAGCATGTTGTTTACTTTAAGATTTAAACATGAGGACAGTGGACAAATGGAGGACAGAAGACCACATATTGGACCTAAAACTCTTTACAGCAGATCAACAGTATCTGAAAGTTAAAGAAACATGAATATAATCCAACAAAGACCTGAAACAGAACCTGAGAGCTGCTTCATCCTTCAGCTGATCCACTGAAAACTGAATAAAAAGTCAAACTTCAGAGACCTGAAACCATTTGATGAATTCAAACCATTTAATGAAAAAAGTCAATTGGAAAATGTTTCACCTCTCATCTGAAAGACTTCTTCAGTTCTCATCCAAAGAAGTTTTGCAGATGAAGGTAAAACATTTTCAAGAGATGAAAAAAGTCCAGTTGCCCTTTTCTGAAAACTTTTTGGATTGACACGTCCTGGATGAGAAGCTACAAACTCATCTGATGAATCCTGACCTGAAAATTTCCAGAGTAAAGTCTGAAGTCTTCAGTCCACCAGACAGTAACTTCTCCCCTGAATCATGTAGGTTGTTGTTCATCAGGTCCAGTTCTTTCAGACAGCAGGACTGAGAACTCAGAACTGATGACAGAACTTCACATGTTCTCCCAGTGAGCTCACAGGATCTGAGTCTGAAGACAGAAGAACCAACAAGAACAACATGAGACTCGTCTAAAGAATTCTTCTCATGGAACATTTAGTTCAACCATCAGGAAAAACACACGAGCAGTTTGTTCAAAAAACATTAAAGATTATTTCTATGTTGAGAACAAATGAAAGATGAATAAATGTTCTCCTGCTGTGGAACATCTGAAACATACAAAGACTCAGGGGGCTGAATTATTACGCACACCCAACTTTTCAGTTATGTACAGTGGGGCAAAAAAGTATTTAGTCAGCCACCAATTGTGTAAGTTCTCCCACTTAAAAAGATCAGAGAGGCCTGTAATTTTCATCATAGGTATACCTCAACTATGAGAGACAAAATGAGGAAAAAAAATCCAGAAAATCACATTGTCTGATTTTTAAAGAATTTATTTGCAAATTATGGTGGAAAATAAGTATTTGGTCAATAACAAAAGTTAATTTCAATACTTTGTTATATAGCCTTTGTTGGCAATGACAGAGGTCAAACGTTTTCTGTAAGTCTTCACAAGGTTTTCACACACTGTTGCTGGTATTTTGGCCCATTCCTCCATGCAGATCTCCTCTAGAGCAGTGATGTTTTGGGGCTGACGCTGGGCAACACGGACTTTCAACTCCCTCCAGAGATTTTCTATGGGGTTGAGATCTGGAGACTGGCTAGGCCACTCCAGGACCTTGAAATGCTTCTTACGAAGCCACTCCTTCGTTGCCCGGGCGGTGTGTTTGGGATCATTGTCATGCTGAAAGACCCAGCCACGTCTCATTTTCAATGCCCTTGCTGATGGAAGGAGATTTTCACTCAAAATCTTACGATACATGGCCCCATTCATTCTTTCCTTTACACGGATCAGTCGTCCTGGTCCCCTTGCAGAAAAACAGCCCCAAAGCATGATGTTTCCACCCCCATGCTTTACAGTAGGTATGGTGTTCTTTGGATCCAACTCAGCATTCTTTCCCCTCCAAACACGACAAGTTGAGTTTCCACCAAAAAGTTCTATTTTGGTTTCATCTGACCATATGATGTTCTCCCAATCCTCTTCTGGATCATCCAAATGCTCTCTAGCAAACCGCAGACGGGCCTGGACGTGTCCTGGCTTCAGCAGGGGGACACGTCTGGCACTGCAGGATTTGAGTCCCTGGCGGCGTAGTGTGTTACTGATGGTAGCCTTTGTTACTTTGGTCCCAGCTCTCTGCAGGTCATTCACTAGGTCCCTCCGTGTGGTTCTGGGATTTTTGCTCACCATTCTTGTGATCATTGGTGAGATCTTGCGTGGAGCCCCAGATCGAGGGAGATTATCAGTGGTCTTGTATGTCTTCCATTTTCTAATAATTGCTCCCACAGTTGATTTCTTCACACCAAGCTGCTTACCTATTGCAGATTCAGTCTTCCCAGCCTGGTGAAGGTCTACAATTTTGTTTCTGGTGTCCTTTGACAGCTCTGTGGTCTTGGCCATAGTAGAGTTTGGAGCGTGACTGTTTGAGGTTGTGGACAGGTGTCTTTTATACTGATAACGAGTTCACACAGGTGCCATTAATACAGGTAACGAGTGGAGGACCGAGGAGCCTCTTAAAGAAGTTACAGGTCTGTGAAAGCCAGAAATCTTACTTGTTTGTAGGTGACCAAATACTTATTTTCCACCATAATTTGCAAATAAATTTTTTAAAAATCAGACAATGTGATTTTCTGGATTTTTTTTCCTCATTTTGTCTCTCATAGTTGAGGTATACCTATGATGAAAATTACAGGCCTCTCTGATCTTTTTAAGTGGGAGAACTTACACAATTGGTGGCTGACTAAATACTTTTTTGCCCCACTGTATTTGTAAAAAATGTTTGGAATCATGTATGATTTTCATTCCACTTCTCACGTGTACACCACTTTGTATTGGTCTTTCACGTGGAATTCCAATAAAATTGATTCATGTTTGTGGCTGTAATGTGACAAAATGTGGAAAAGTTCAAGGGGGCCGAATACTTTCGCAAGCCACTGTAAATGTTCTCCTGCTGTGGAACATCTGAAATGTTCCTGGAAGATGTTGGAATGTTTGTCTGAAAGAGACTCTGTGAAAGTGAGACTTTGTAAAAGTAAAGACAGTAAAGTCAAAGTGATCTGACCTGAGAGTTTCCAGTGGACAGTGTGGACTCTTTAGTCCAACAGACAACAGCTGGACTCCTGAATCCTGCAGCTTGTTGTTAATTAGATCCAGTTCTTTGAGACAGCAGGACTGAGAACTCAGAACTGATGACAGAACTTCACAGCTTCTCTCTGAGAGGTTACAGTTACTCAACCTGAAGACACAATGATGAAAAGATTACATGTTATTTTCTTTCAACATGCAGATGAAGCTGCATAAACAAAATGCTGCATGTTGAAATATTAAAGGTTCAATATGTAAGAATTAGACCTTGTGGTCAAATCAGAGTCCCACAGTTCATGTATAGAAAAACAAATCTTCCACTCTCAGACACTCACCCCCTCCCCTTCCAGATGTTTCTGCTGGGTTGCCAGTTCCAATGTTGAACTTTTTTTTATTTCTCTTGTATTTGTTCAGTATTTGGGAAGGATGTTGTGGTTTCTACGGTTTACTACAAGTTACCTCAGGGCTGATTCTTTTACTCATTGCTGCTGGTTGTTGAAGAATTACAACTGCTTGTGTTGAAGATTTGGCTACCTTGCAGGCTCACATGTGATTCGCTATAGAACCAGGAAGTCTGGACATGGGATAGTTAAGGAATAGGAATATTTTTACTATGACAAAAAATAACGACGACCCTTCTGGCTGAAATCGAAATCTGTTACAATAGAACTTGTAGGACGCATCAACAGCCTCATTTCTGATTAATCAAACTGAAGAAGCGTGTGTGTATCAATGACTGTTCTTTTAGTTTTACATCCCCTGGGGTCATAAAACTCCCCCGGGATTTCCTCTCTCTGGTGTGTCTGGTGAAACCCCCCCCCCACTGTGAAAACAGTTTTCAGCAGGACCTGGTCTGGAAAAAGCCCTTTGAAGCCACATACCCTGCTGAGATAAGTTACAGCAAATGCGACTGTGTTTAGAAAACCTCCTTTTTGTTTGGATAGTTGCATCCTGGCTTATCGCAAACGTCAGACAGAATGACTCCAAGTCTCACCCCCTCTTCATCCACAGATGTCCCCAGACTGCTTCAATACACATATGAACTATTTAATGTGATCACAGCCAATTCAACCACTCCTTTTTTTTCTTTACAGGTTTCAAACCCACCTCTGTGCTCTGAAGGAATGTTCACCCAGTTTAACTACAGTGATAAAATGATTTGATGTATATCTGAAAACTATATTCAGTGAAACTCTGATAACAAGCATGTGAATTTCAGAATTATTCAACTGTGATCTGATCCATGACTGCTAATCACAAATCCTCTCCACAGGAGATGCCTAAAGAACATTCTTATTTTGACAAAAGTATTTCTACATAAACTAGTGAGACACTGTTCATTGCATAAAACGAAATGTGTTTTAAAATCACTATCTTCAATTCAGCCCAGTCGGCTGGTCCTTTAGATAGGAAATGTTTTATTATTAATTGGTTGATTTTTCTGTGAAGTGCCTTGAAATGACTTTGTCATGAACTGGCGCTTTATAAATAAATAAACTTGAAACTCTTCAGTAAGTCACTATAAAGAGCAATGTAACCTAAATTGATTTAAAATAATGCTTTGATTAAACATGTTACAGATCTTAGGATATATTGAATTAACCTGCAAATCCCTTCTTTATTACTCAGGAACAAATACTGATATGTGTAAAAGTAATATGTCATCAGAATAAGGAAACACTGTTCTTTTATTCTTGTTAAAAGATAAAATTGATGATAAGGTTTAGACTTACAAAGAGTGGATGAGCAAGCGTTTTATTGTATATAATAAAATCTGTGACCACCACCCAAGGGCCGTCCTAACATTCGAATTCCCCAAAACGGATTTTTCATTGGCTAAGAGCCCATGATAGCCACACCTAAAGGCGGAGAAAAGCAGTCTATAACTGACCCTTATCGAAGGATTCACCCCTCTCTTTTACTTTTTACTTTTTCCTCATCTTTTACTTCATCATCTTCTTCTGCACTTCTTTCATTTTTATATTTTTTTTATTTCCTTTTAGACTTTTTACTCACGTTTCATTTTTATCATTTTTACCTCGTTTTGCGAGTTTAAAACCTTTTTCTGATTTTATTTTAACGAACTCCTCGTTTATTAGACACTTAAGCTTTCCTTTTGACGCGCGATTTTCTTTATCTTCAAAGTTCAATTTTTCTTTAAATTCGACGCACGTTCAAACACGCAAAGTATTTTGTTTGAATAGTTTAATTACACAAGATCCAGACTTCACGTCGCCAGCTGGAGGAAGAAACTACAGAACTCCCAGAATTCTTTCCGTGGGCCTTCGACACGTGACGAGTACCTTCCCACAACAGATCTCTACCTGATTCTTACAAAGCAGACAGCAGCCAAACCCAGGAAAAGTTCCGACATATGGAGAAAAGCAGCTTCGAACCAGACGGGACTCTCTGGGTACTAAAGGAGCGAAAACTCCCAACCGTGCTGCAAAGAAGTAAGAGATCAATTTCATTTAATCCATGACAAGGATTGAAAACAGTTGTGTTGGTATCTCAGTGGCCCGGAAGTGAAATCTGTGCCTCCATCTTTTTCTTCCCCTCTCTCTCATTCCAAAATTACAATTTTTCTTAAATTCAAAATTACCTTCCGTGTTAAAAGAGCATTCTCCCTTTCCTCACCCACTCTTACTAGTGTTTAAGATTCTTGAACGTTAGAAAGTCCACTTATTCTAGAAACATACTAAATCTGACGTAATTTCCTGTTCATAGCATCGTTCATCCCATTCCGTGTTTAACTGTTTATTTGTTTGTCTGTTTATTGGTTTGTCTTCCTTGTTGTTCAATAAATATTCACCTTAACTTTAATTGGCCGATTCAGTGAGTTTTTATGTGTGATTTGAGTCACTATCTGGACGGACATGCGACTTCATATTATGAGACTGAAATAAACTGATTAAATATTCTAATATTGAATTCCTTCGAAAGAAGGTGGTGCCCCGAATAACACGTATTGAAGAGGCAAACTTTAAATAATACGCGTTCCCCTACAAACTTTATCTTCATCCTCAGTGGGACATTAGACTGTTATGTGATTATTTCACTGTAAAATTCTTAACTATTGTACTTTTAAAGCTGCATACTGAAAAACAGAAAAATAGTTTTCCGTAGAAAAGAAATGTGCCGTATATAAAATACCACCTGATTTTTATTTTTCAGGTTACTGCCTCAATAAACAAACTAAATAAAACATGTTGAATCCTGTGAATTAGTTCAGACAGACAACTGGAGTTGAACTGCTGCTTCACACATGATCTCACACTCCACATGACCTCAAGCAGAACTACCAATCAGGGCTGTTTGTTTAAACTTCCTGCTTCACTCATATCATCCTGATATTATGCCAGTACAAACTGGAGGAGGAGAGATGTTCAGTAATCTCATCCGTCCACATTGTGCAGCAACATTATGGAGATGTTGAACTCAAACACTGTTTTATAATAAAAACATTTAGACGTGTCTGAGTTTGTCTGACTCAAACCAAGTCCTATAAGATCTGAGAGCTGCTGATGAAGCTCCTTCACCTGGTTCCATCTGTGGGTTTAATATGAAGTAAGTTCAACATTTCTGGACTTTCTTTGTATAGTCTGACTGGGTCGGGCATGTTGACAGGAAGTTTGCCACCTTGTTTAATTTCGTGTAAGCACATGGGAGAAGTTCATCAGCTCTCATCTGTTTTCTTTTTACACCATCGGTATCACAGTCGGTATGTTTTGGTTCATATTTTATAAGCAGAATATCATTTAAGTCTTAGTTATGGACAATGTTTGCATCAAATTAGATTTTTGAGTAAGTACAATATACCGACAGTTTATTCTTGTTTTCTGGAATGCAGACGGGATAAGCTAATTTCCTTTGTGTTTAGTCCTCACTAATGCTATGCTAATTGTTGCTATATCATTTGTTTTCTGCAGTTTTGCCCCATGTCAGAATGTGTATGTGATTCATTAAAGCAAGGAGCTAAGGAAGCTACACCCTGACTCACATGTTCATTCCAATGGAGTTAGGCTTATTGCTACAATTGTTAGACACACACAAGGAGAGCAGAAGAGTTATGATCATTTATCAACAATACTTACTTATCTTACGAAAAGGCACAATCTTGAAATGTGGTTTTGGCAAACACAAAAGAATAAAATTAAAAATGTTGATTGTTTTCACTTGAATTAAATCCTATTAATCTAAAAACAAGCCTTGAATGTATCCAGAAATGTTATTGACATAAAACTGTTATGGCTGTAACTTTATTATAAAGTAAAACTGTGAATGTTTTTCAGGTGTGTGACACCATCCTGCTGCACATCGAGGAGTGTTTTGTCTTCACTCAGCATCTCGTCAGTGTGACCTGCTGCACGGAGAACTGTTTCTACAACACAGTGGGAGGTTTCCTGAGACACACTGAACACACTGTGGAGGTTTATCCAGTACTGGACAAATGATCAAACATATTTAATGTTTGCATTGTGTTAAATATTACTTAAAACCAGTGCTTAATTTGTAAATCAAAAGTTACTGGAACACAAATAGCGCTGTGAGACCAGAATTCATTTGCCAGACTGATACCGGAACGCACACACATACACAACTGTCGGACCAGACCAAGCGCTGTGCGCCGGCGCACAGCGGGTGTAAATTGTCAAGCAGGGCTAGAGAAAGTGATGATAAACCCAGAAGAAGTAAGTTATACTGCCTTTTTGGCATTTAGATGCCGCTGTTATTCATCCCAACTGGCACCGTTAACGGATCCTAGCAAACAGTTACCGGAACACACCCTTTCAAAATAAGACAGTTCCCGGATCTTGTTCCAGCAGGATCCGGCTCAAATTAAGCCCTGCTTAAAACACAATATTTAATGTTAATACAAAAACTTTGCTTGTTTGGCTGACTAAATTAACCTGTTCTGGTGATTTAAAAAAAATCTATCATTGAATAAAGTCTTCGTTAAATACTTAACAGAAATTGAAAATGTTTTTTCTCATATAGGTTTTACATTAACTCATCAGAACAAATGCTTTGACAGTCATTTAATTTGATTCATGCAGCCCTACCCAAAAATATCTCACTAGACGCCACTGATGAGGTTTTTACTTTACTTCAGGTGTTAAAAAAGTTTAAGTAATGGCAAGTTACTGATTAGGTAATGATTCATTAATCATTATCTGGTTTTACTGTAGTCCTGCAGAACAATTAAATGAGAACTTTTCTGCTATTACGAAACTGTTTTGCTAGTGGGGCAAAAAAGTATTTAGTCAGCCACCAATTGTGTAAGTTCTCCCACTTAAAAAGATCAGAGAGGCCTGTAATTATCATCATAGGTATACCTCAACTATGAGAGACAAAATGAGGAAAAAAAAATCCAGAAAATCACATTGTCTGATTTTTAAAGAATTTATTTGCAAATTATGGTGGAAAATAAGTATTTGGTCACCTACAAACAAGTAAGATTTCTGGCTTTCACAGACCTGTAACTTCTTTAAGAGGCTCCTCGGTCCTCCACTCGTTACCTGTATTAATGGCACCTGTGTGAACTCGTTATCAGTATAAAAGACACCTGTCCACAACCTCAAACAGTCACGCTCCAAACTCCACTATGGCCAAGACCAAAGAGCTGTCAAAGGACACCAGAAACAAAATTGTAGACCTTCACCAGGCTGGGAAGACTGAATCTGCAATAGGTAAGCAGCTTGGTGTGAAGAAATCAACTGTGGGAGCAATTATTAGAAAATGGAAGACATACAAGACCACTGATAATCTCCCTCGATCTGGGGCTCCACGCAAGATCTCACCCCGTGGGGTCAAAATGATCACAAGAACGGTGAGCAAAAATCCCAGAACCACACGGAGGGACCTAGTGAATGACCTGCAGAGAGCTGGGACCAAAGTAACAAAGGCTACCATCAGTAACACACTACGCCGCCAGGGACTCAAATCCTGCAGTGCCAGACGTGTCCCCCTGCTGAAGCCAGGACACGTCCAGGCCCGTCTGCGGTTTGCTAGAGAGCATTTGGATGATCCAGAAGAGGATTGGGAGAACATCATATGGTCAGATGAAACCAAAATAGAACTTTTTGGTAGAAACTCAACTTGTCGTGTTTGGAGGGGAAAGAATGCTGAGTTGGATCCAAAGAACACCATACCTACTGTAAAGCATGGGGGTGGAAACATCATGCTTTGGGGCTGTTTTTCTGCAAGGGGACCAGGACGACTGATCCGTGTAAAGGAAAGAATGAATGGGGCCATGTATCGTAAGATTTTGAGTGAAAACCTCCTTCCATCAGCAAGGGCATTGAAAATGAGACGTGGCTGGGTCTTTCAGCATGACAATGATCCCAAACACACCGCCCGGGCAACGAAGGAGTGGCTTCGTAAGAAGCATTTCAAGGTCCTGGAGTGGCCTAGCCAGTCTCCAGATCTCAACCCCATAGAAAATCTCTGGAGGGAGTTGAAAGTCCGTGTTGCCCAGCGTCAGCCCCAAAACATCACTGCTCTAGAGGAGATCTGCATGGAGGAATGGGCCAAAATACCAGCAACAGTGTGTGAAAACCTTGTGAAGACTTACAGAAAACGTTTGACCTCTGTCATTGCCAACAAAGGCTATATAACAAAGTATTGAGATTAACTTTTGTTATTGACCAAATACTTATTTTCCACCATAATTTGCAAATAAATTCTTTAAAAATCAGACAATGTGATTTTCTGGATTTTTTTTCCTCATTTTGTCTCTCATAGTTGAGGTATACCTATGATGAAAATTACAGGCCTCTCTGATCTTTTTAAGTGGGAGAACTTACACAATTGGTGGCTGACTAAATACTTTTTTGCCCCACTGTATGTTACCATTGCAACAATACTCATCATCAAGGAATAAATTCTGGATCATCAGCAGGTGAGTCATTGATGAATAATTAGTGCATGATTAGGTACCTAGTCATTTTATGACAGATCAACCATTAAGTAATCATTTATGAATCATTACCTGTAGGACGCATCAACAGCCTCATTTCTGATTAATTAAACTGAAGAAGCGTGTGTGTATCAGTGACTGTCTCTCTTAGCTTCACATTCCTGAGAATCATAAACGACCCAGGATTTCCTCTCTCTGTGAATGGATTGTGTCATTCTCGACACTTACGACTGTTCACTCAAGTCTGTCAACCCCCCCCCACTGTGAAAACAGTCTTCAGCAGAACCTGGGCTGGAAGCCTCTTTTGAAGCCAACATACCCTGCCGAGATAATTTACAGCAAATGCGAATGTGTTTAGAAAACCTCCTTTTTTGTGTTTGGATAAAACATACCGAAGTATACTGTGTTGTGTCAGCGGAGACGGGAAGGCTCGAGTTTCACCCAAAAACACCCCCTCTTCAACCACGATGATTGAATTAAGGAGCCCCCCCAGACTGCTTCAATACACATATGAACTATTTAATGTGAACACATCTAATTCAATCACTCCTTTTTTACAGGCATCAAACCAGCATCTTTGCTCTGAAGGAATGTTCACCCAGTTTAACTACAGTGATAAAATGATTTGATGTATATCTGAAAACTATATTCAGTGAAACTCTGATAATAAGTATGTGAATTTCAGAATTATTCAACTGTTTATCTGATCAACGACTGCTAACCAAAGTCCTCTCCATAGGAAATGTCTAAGGAACATTCTTCTTTTGAGAAGAGTATTTCTACATGAATTAGTGATACATTGTTCAGTGCATAAAACGAAATTTGTTTAAATCACTCTCTTCAGTAAGTCGCTATAAAGAGCAATGTAATCTAAATTGATTTAAAATAATGCTTTGATTAAACATGTTACAGATCTTAGGATATATTGAATTAACCTGCAAATCCCTTCTTTACTACTCAGGAATAAATACTGATATGTGTAAAAGTAATATGTCATTAGAATAAGGAAACACTGTTCATTAATTCTTGTTAAAAGATAAAATTGATGATAATGATAGTCTTACAAAGAGTGGATGAGCAAGCGTTTTTATTTGATGTAATAAAAAAGGAATCTGTGACCAAGACCCGAGGGCCGTCCTAAAATTCGAATTCCCCAAAACGGATTTTTCATTGGCTAAGAGCTCATGATAGTCACACCTAGAGGCGGGGAGAAGAGTCTATAATTGACCCCTCGCAAGGAGTAATGCCTCACTTTTTTTGACCCTTTTTGACTTCTACTTTTTTTTCTACTTTTTACTCACTTTTTAACCTTTTATGCCTTCTCACTTTTTTCCACTTCGTTTTTATTCTTCCTCCGTTTCATTTTTATCATTTTTACCTCGTTTTGCGAGTTAAAAACCTTTTTCTTGATTTTATTTTAACAAACTCCTCGTTTATTTGACACTTAAGCTTTCGTTTTAACGCGCGATTTTCTTTATCTTCAAAGCTCATTTTTCTTTAAATTCGACGCACGTTCAAACACGCAAAGTATTTTGTTTGTATAGTTTAATTCCACAAAATCCAGACTTCACGTCGCCAGCTGGAAGAAGAAACTACAGATCCCAGAATTCCTTCCGTGGGCCTTCGACACGTGACGAGCACCTACAGCGACCTGGTCTCTACTTTGCTTGCAAAGCAGCCGTATATCAACCCCAGGAAAAGTTCCGACTTTCGGAGGAGAACTGCTTCGAAATAGACGGACCTCTCAGGGAACTAAAGGAGCGAAAACTCCCAGCCGTGCTGCAAAGAAGTAAGAGATCGATTTCATTTAATCCATGACAAAGGATTGAAAACATCTGTGCTGGTGTCTCAGTGGCCCGGAAGTGAAATCTATGCCTCCATTTTTTTCTTTCCTTTCTCTCCCTCCAAAATTACAATTTTCCTTAGATTCAAAATTATCTTCCGTGTTAAAAGAACATTTTCCGTTTCCTCACCCACTCTTACTAGTGTTTAAGATTCTTGAACGTTAGAAAGTCCACTTATTCTAGAAACATACTAAGTCTGACGTAATTTCCTGTTCATAGCATCGTTAATTCCATTAAATGTTTTAGCTGTTATTTGTTTGTCTGTTTATTGGTCTGTCTTCCTTGTTGTTCAATAAATATTCACCTTAATTTTAATTGGCCGATTCAGTGAGTTTTTATGTGTGATTTGAGTCACTATCTGGACGGACATGCGACTTCATATTATGAGACTGAAATAATCTGATTAAATATTCTAATATTGAATTCCTTCGAAAGAAGGTGGTGCCCCGAATAACACGTATTGAAGAGGCAAACTTTCATAATATGTGTTCCCCTACAACCTAATATATTTGAATTGGTGTGAGTTTGAAGATTACCTAATCATTAATTAATCATGAGTCCATGATTCGTTCCTCACTAGTTCCTTAGTAGGTAAACAGTAGGTAAGCAAATTTTGTGACCATTATTGTTAAGGTGTTACCCAGTTGTTTCACACTTTTTTGTTAAGAATATAAATCCACGTGTTAATTCATAGTTTTGATTCCTTCAGTGTGAATCTACAATTTACATAGTCATGAAAATAAAGAAAACTCGGTAACGCTTCCTTTTACAGTCCGCTAATTACTAAGAAATTACCTGGTACTTATATGGTAAATCTTGGAGTGTTACTGGTAATTACCATGTGCATTAAGTAGGTAATTACAGAGGAAGTACAACAGAAATTACTCAGCATTTACCTGATACCTATATGGAAAGTTATAGCATATATGTGGTAAATACCATATGTAATAAGGAGGTAAATACATAAGAAGTACTGCTGCATTTACTAAGAAAAACTTCCACTATTACCCATCAACTCAATTAGGTTGTGACCAGTTTAGATTTGTAATACCTAAAATTAAATTGTACCTTCCAATAAATTACCTTTTTATACATGTCCTTCAGTTTTTTTTAAGCATTTACATTGTACTTACCTGTAACAACCTTCTACACCTGCAGGAACAGTTTTCTTCTAGGATCCTGGCACATCTTAAATACTGGGTATGTGCTTGCAACCTAAGTAAAAGGTCATGTTTTACTTAGTAACATTGTAGAAGATAAGGTGGTAAAAGTGTCTATTGATTGCTTAGAAAAAGGGACAATGTGTTAGGAATTATATGGTAAGAACCTGTTAACACCATGGAAACAAGCCAGACTTCCTTTTACAGTCCAGTTTCCACTTACTTACTAAGTAAAAGGGTCCTAGAGGAAAACATCCTGCAGGTGTAGAAGGTTGTTACAGGTAAGTACAAGGTAAATGTTTAAAAAAAACTCTGAAGGACATGTAAGGAAAGGTAATTTATTGGAAGGTACTACCTTAATTTTAGTTATTACAATCTGAACTGCTCACAACCTAATTGAGTTGATGGGTAATAGTGGAGATTTTTCCTAGTAAATCCAGCAATACTTTCTCTGTATTTACCTACTTATTACATGTGGTAATTACCCCATATATGCTATAATTTTCCATATATGTATCGGGTAAATTCTAAGTAATATCTGCTGTACCTACTCTGTAATTACCTTTGTCACGGCCTTTTTTAACCATATTCCAACGAAAGTAATCCAACAAAAAGACCGTTGGTTGTGGCGGGTGGTTTTCTTAAGCACGCACTTCGAACTTCAAAAAATAGTCTATTTATTCTTACAAAAATATAACTCAAAATGTGTTCCAAAGATTCTTGCATACTTGACAAAACGAAAATTAACGTAAACTAAGTCATCAAGTCAAAAAGTGGTCAAAAAATCATTTTACAAAACCTCCCTCCAACTAACCTGACAACTGGGACAAAAATCACCTTGACACGCTTCCCGTGTGCTTTTCATCACGTTAATTAATGGGAGGGTCCAAAAGTTTACAAACCTTTTACAAATAATTAAACAAAATTTACAAATTTAAATAGCAAATAAGTAATATATTCTTACTATTGTAAACAAAAACAAAATATGCATGTAATATGATTCACCATTCACAAAAAAGAAGAAAATGGCCACAACATTCCAGCCCCTAATTCATGGATAACAGGAATTATATCTACACAAGTGGCCATTAAATAATCATTAATATTAGCAAACTTTAACCAATAGTATTTTTTTTTTATTTATTTTTTTATATATAAGTACTGCACTTAAACCCTGAATTACAGCATTCCATGTTATGTATCCAAATGCACTTTGCTTTGATTTCATTTGTCCATAATGTCTTTTTTCAAGAATAAATAAAACAAACCAAAACATGTCACAAATTTCAAGTCCTTATTCTTTTCTTGTGCCTCTTTTTTATTTTTTTTTTAGTCCATGTACTTTGATTGTAAAACAAATGAGAATCAGTGTTATTGTAGAGCCAGAGGTTCTAGAACTTAGCTCAGTTGGAGGCTCACATTCACTGCTGCCCCTAGATAGCCTCTATCAAAAAGCATATTTTGGTGATTGGTTTCTCCAGTTCATTTGTCTGTGTCTTGACTCTAACACTGCGGACTAAACCATTTGAATCTGCCATTGTTTCAATAATTCGTCCAATGGGCCAAGAATTTCTTGGTGCAGCTTCATCAACCACAAGTACAACATCTCCAATTGCAAAGTTCCTGCGAATCTTGTTCCACTTCTGTCGTTCTTGCAACATGGGAAGGTATTCTTTAACCCATCTTTTCCAGAAAAGGTCCACAATGTATTGTACTTGTCTCCATTGCCTTCAAACATACAAGTTCTCTTTTTTGAATAAACCTGGTGGCAGTACAGGTTTGCCTTTTGGCGGTCATTCAAGATTGTTTCCACTTCACATAAAACTGTATGCAAGGCTTCATCATCTAGTACTTGTTGGTTTGTGATAGAGCATAATTTTCTTTTTATTTCCTGCACCAGCCGCTCCCATACTCCACCATGATGGGCCCCATAGGGTGGATTGAAAGTCCACTTCACACAATCCTGTGCTAAATCTTTTTGGATCTTACTTTGCTTTAGCTCTGAGATGGCTTGCTTTAACTCACGGTTAGAGCTGACAAAATTGGTTCCATTGTCTGACCTGATTTCCTTGACTTGTCCTCTTCGGCAGATGAATCTTCTGATGGCATTTATGCAGGAATCTGTGTCAAGAGAATGTGCCACCTCAAGGTGAACTGCACGACAGGTTAAGCACGTGAAGAGAACCCCATATCTTTTAACAAAGCTTCTGCCTCTTTTTACTTCTATTGGTCCAAAGTAATCAACACCAACATATGTAAATGGTGGAAGATCAGCTGTGATTCTGTCAATAGGAAGGTCAGACATTTTTTGCTCACCTGGCTTTTGCCGATGTCTTTGACACACCATACAGTCTCTGATAATTTTTCTCGCTGCTGAATTGGCATGAGGGATCCAGTAGTGGTGGCGAAGGGTTGAAAGCATGTGATTTTTTCCTCTGTGTCCAATCTTTTCATGAATATGTCGAAGAATGAGCCTTGAAACATAACTTTCTTTTGGTAAGATCGCAGGATGTTTTGTTTCTTCTGGCAGTGCTGCTTTGCTCAGTCTGCCACCCACTCTCAACACACCATCCACAACAACAGGATCAAGCTTGTACAGATGGCTTGACTTCTTCACCACACCAGAGCTCAAGGCATTCAGCTCCTTTTTGTAATGTTTTCTTTGTATAAAGCTCACTATAGCTTCTTCTGTCTTAGCTAAATCCTCTGTTGTGAGCAGAGCACTCCCATTTTTTTCCTGTTGAACACATCCATGACTTTCACAGTGTGTGTGCAGTACCTGTTTTTTCTTTGTTTGCAGTTTGAGCCATTCTTTTAGTTTCAGGATCCATGCCACACACCTTTTTAGTTTAGTCCAGCTGGAGAAATGCATTATCAGCTTAGTTGTAGGACACTCTTCTTCTTTCATTACAGTTGCACATGTTAGGATCTCATTTTTCACCTCTGGATCAACTTCCAACTGGACAGAGTTTTCCTTAATGACTGGCCAGTGGATCTTGGATTTAGTGAGAAATTCTGGACCACTAATCCAGGTGGAACACTTTAAGAAAGCACCAACTTTCATGCCTCGAGAGGCTACATCCGCTGGGTTCAACTTTGAGCTGATGTACAGTGGGGCAAAAAAGTATTTAGTCAGCCACCAATTGTGTAAGTTCTCCCACTTAAAAAGATCAGAGAGGCCTGTAATTTTCATCATAGGTATACCTCAACTATGAGAGACAAAATGAGGAAAGAAAATCCAGAAAATCACATTGTCTGATTTTTAAAGAATTTATTTGCAAATTATGGTGGAAAATAAGTATTTGGTCACCTACAAACAAGTAAGATTTCTGGCTTTCACAGACCTGTAACTTCTTTAAGTGGCTCCTCGGTCCTCCACTCGTTACCTGTATTAATGGCACCTGTGTGAACTCGTTATCAGTATAAAAGACACCTGTCCACAACCTCAAACAGTCACGCTCCAAACTCCACTATGGCCAAGACCAAAGAGCTGTCAAAGGACACCAGAAATAAAATTGTAGACCTTCACCAGGCTGGGAAGACTGAATCTGCAATAGGTAAGCAGCTTGGTGTGAAGAAATCAACTGTGGGAGCAATTATTAGAAAATGGAAGACATACAAGACCACTGATAATCTCCCTCGATCTGGGGCTCCACGCAAGATCTCACCCCGTGGGGTCAAAATGATCACAAGAACGGTGAGCAAAAATCCCAGAACCACACGGAGGGACCTAGTGAATGACCTGCAGAGAGCTGGGACCAAAGTAACAAAGGCTACCATCAGTAACACACTACGCCGCCAGGGACTCAAATCCTGCAGTGCCAGACGTGTCCCCCTGCTGAAGCCAGGACACGTCCAGGCCCGTCTGCGGTTTGCTAGAGAGCATTTGGATGATCCAGAAGAGGATTGGGAGAACATCATATGGTCACATGAAACCAAAATAGAACTTTTTGGTAGAAACTCAACTTGTCGTGTTTGGAGGGGAAAGAATGCTGAGTTGGACCCAAAGAACACCATACCTACTGTAAAGCATGGGGGTGGAAACATCATGCTTTGGGGCTGTTTTTCTGCAAGGGGACCAGGACGACTGATCCGTGTAAAGGAAAGAATGAATGGGGCCATGTATCGTAAGATTTTGAGTGAAAACCTCCTTCCATCAGCAAGGGCATTGAAAATGAGATGTGGCTGGGTCTTTCAGCATGACAATGATCCCAAACACACCGCCCGGGCAACGAAGGAGTGGCTTCGTAAGAAGCATTTCAAGGTCCTGGAGTGGCCTAGCCAGTCTCCAGATCTCAACCCCATAGAAAATCTCTGGAGGGAGTTGAAAGTCCGTGTTGCCCAGCGTCAGCCCCAAAACATCACTGCTCTAGAGGAGATCTGCATGGAGGAATGGGTCAAAATACCAGCAACAGTGTGTGAAAACCTTGTGAAGACTTACAGAAAACGTTTGACCTCTGTCATTGCCAACAAAGGCTATATAACAAAGTATTGAGATTAACTTTTGTTATTGACCAAATACTTATTTTCCACCATAATTTGCAAATAAATTCTTTAAAAATCAGACAATGTGATTTTCTGGATTTTTTTTCCTCATTTTGTCTCTCATAGTTGAGGTATACCTATGATGAAAATTACAGGCCTCTCTGATCTTTTTAAGTGGGAGAACTTACACAATTGGTGGCTGACTAAATACTTTTTTGCCCCACTGTATCTCCATTGGGAAACCTTTGACAGAGCATGAATGATAGAAACTCTGTTTGCTACATAGGTTTTAAATCGTGCTGTTGTATTTGCAATGTACTGCAAAACAGTTGTGCTGTCAGACCAGAAAACAGATTCAGTCAGATTGAGGCCAAGTTCCATTGACAGCATTTTATCCAACCGTACAGCTAAGACTGCTGCAGCAAGTTCAAGACGTGGTATGGTGACTTGTTTTAATGGTGCCACCCTTGCTTTGCCAATGATAAAGGCAAGGGCGGACTGGCGTACGGGGAAACCGGGCAATTCCCTGGTGGGCCGAGAGGCCGACTAACTGTTGGGCTGCTTAAAATGATAGGATAAAGGAGAATTGATGCGGCCCACCCAACCCTCCTAAACCAACAGTTTATAGGAGGAGAGGGGCTGCTGGGGGTTTGAGCTAATGTGATAGGCTACATACATATGGAAGTTACGAGACTTCACCTATCACTGACACTGCTTATGACTGGTACTGATAGGCGCTGAGAGGCTTCCCGTACAAGGACGAGCTGGGCGAGCAGTAACCGTGAGGGACGCCTCCGGCCGGACTGTAGTAGCCAGAATCCATGGCTGAGGATTCGGGTAAATTAGGAGATTCCTGAGACGGATGGTTCATGGCGGAGAGTTGAAAGGAGCTCTGGAAATCTGCAGGTTTCACACTCGGGATCCTCCGATCGAAAACTCCGGTCATGATTAGAGAAAAAAAAAATTTTTAAATTGAATTAACAAAGAAAATCAAAACAAAACACGAGCTTGATTCCAATAAACGGTGTGCAGATTACGCTCTCATTGTGTTGAGAGGCTCTCAGGCCGTCGGGTTCTGCTGAAGACTGCAGCCAGCCCCGCAGCAAAGACTTGGTTAAATCCAAAAATGCGCTCTTACGCACTGCAGGGAGGATCTGGTTCCATTGGCCAAGGCGTGCACACAGACGCAGCTACACCCAGTTCACTCCGCCAGCTTTCTTATAAGGGGGGGGGGGACCACTGGGGTTAAACGTGGTCGTGTTCGATTCTATCAACCCAAAAGAACAATCAAAATGATACCAAAGGATGAATTCCCAAAACAAAACCTCTTTATGAAGAAGGTCCCCATTGAAGAGCGTTCCTTTGTTTTATTTATTGAAGAATTTTATCAAAACAAATGTTTATTCGTTTAGACACCCATCTAATAATGACATGAAATCAATTAATCATCTTGTTTAATCAAGTATATGTAAATATACATGTTCTTGGTTGATTTAAAAACTGGACAGAAAACCACAATTAAATCATTACATTTTGCATCGTGATAAAAAGTTTATAAATGACAGTATTGTGTCAGGGTCTGGGGTTTTGTGTTGGATTTGTGTTTTGGTGATGGCTTTTGTTTCACTGTGGTTGTGTGTTCACTGGTGACTGTGGGGATCTCTGCAGCTGGTGAGTGTGGTGTTTCTGTGACACTAATTGTCATTTCCAGGGCGTGGCAGTCATCAGTGGTTGCAGGTGTGGATCGTTACCCAGCTCAGGAGAGCTGGGTATTTAATCAGAGGAAGAACCACAGACAGGCACCAGTTCGTACTCTTCCACAGCCTAATCGTGGTACAGATTGGCCAGGGTAATTTATGACAGACTTGTTGTTAGTTGCTGCTAACCTGCCTTCTCTCTTCCTTATTTCTCAGTCATATATGCTGGAGCGCTCCTCCAGCTCTGAGTGCCTCTGCGTGGTCATCAACCCGCCGGAAAGAGGACTCGACTCCTACGGGGTTCTGCGGTCGTGAGCTCTCCGACCCGCTCTCTTTCCCCGTTCTCGGTCCCGTGTCCTGGAGCATCCTCCAGTGCCAGTGCCTCTGCGTGGTCAGTTACCCGCCTATCGTGAGGACTGGCTTAGCACGGATGAATTAGAGCTCTGTTGCTGGAACACGCAACCAGCTCTCTCCCTCTGGCTCCTGTCTGTCCCTGGTCTCCTCTGGATCCACACCTCCCCGGTGAGCGCGCTGCTGTCACCCCTGCCACAGTCACGTCTGTGGCGACAGCACCCCGTCCCGGACCTCACCACACTGCCTCGACTCCTGGAGCACCACCCCCGCTGCAGTGCCCCCGGATCTCACATCACGCAGCTTCAGTCACTGCGTCACTGTGAGTATCCGAGCACTATCCCCGCACACTGCAGCGGGTTGTTTTGTGTGTGTTTCGCTAACGAGCCTCTCCTCCAGGGTCGAGTCTCCACCCAGCCTCAGTTCCAGTCCTGTGTCTTCATCGTGCACATTTGATATCACTGTTCTGTTGTCTTGTGCACGTTTAATAATAAACTCACTTTCACTGATTCCTGTTTCTCTCGTGTGTGTCTTGGAGTTGGGTCGCTCTGGAGTTCAGAACAACCCCCACCTGGTAACTGAACCGTGACATATTGACAGATCACCTCTAATTAACATAGCTGTTGTCTTCACTACAGAAACAGCTGTATAAACAACCTCAGATTCTGAACATACAAGTCTGTATAGTGATTTATGTGGCGGTATCTGATTGTTGACTTTTTTGTTTTTCTATTGCATTTTGTATCATCTACCTCTGACACATTTCAAGTTGTAAAAAGAAGCTGTTTTCTCTGTAGAATGGAAGAAAATCAAGACGTTTTTCTAAAACCTTTTGTAGGTAAGTCAACAAAAAATCTAAAACAAAAAAGGATTACATTTCCATTTGCTGTTTATGCCAAAACTTGTGCTGGCAGCAGGGTAGCACCTCGTACTGTGCATTGAGTGGGCTGGTCTGTCACTGACTCCCAGGCTGTTTTTTTGCCCCAGTCCGCCCCTGGATAAAGGCAACCCACACATCCTGTTTGCTATTAGATAGCCTAAGGTATGACACAGCCCCAAACCCAGTCTCACTGGCATCACAAAAGTGATGCAGCTGTGCACCTTTTATCTCTCCAAATCCCTTGGGTGAGATACATCTTCTGATATTAACCCCATCAAGAAGAACTAAATCCTCAACCCATTTCTGCCAAGTTTGTGCCATTTCTGCTGGTATTTTTTCATCCCAGCCAAGCTTCATCTTACTTAAATGCTGCAGAATTTGTTTTGCAGGGAGAATGACTGGTGCTAGGAAACCCAACGGGTCATAAATGGAGCTAACATTGGACAGAATGCCTCGTCTTGTAAGTGGTTTGTGTCTTTTCACAGTGCTGAAGGTGAAAACATCACGTTCAACATCCCACTTTACTCCCAATGCTCGTTCTGTGGGCAACTGATCCCAACTAAGGTCTAGCATCATTACACCTGTGGCCCTATTTTCTTCAGGGATGTGAGAAAGAACAGAGCGATCACTACATACCCACTTATTGAGCATAAATCCCCCCTTGGCACACACTTCTGTAAGCTGTTGATAAAGCGATATAGCCTGCTCAACAGACTGGATAGACTTAAGACAGTCATCTACATAGAAACTGTGCCTGATTGTGTTTATAACCTCCTCTGGGTACATATGTTGATTATCATCAGCAGTTTTTAATAAAGCATAGGTGGCACAGCTGGGGCAAGATACTGCACCAACATTCTGTGCTCCACAAGCTTTTTTTGAGATCACATCAGGCCACCAGAGAAAGCGTAAATAATTCACATGTTCCTCATTCACTCTGACTTGGTGGAACATCCCCTTAATGTCTGTCATAAGGGCTATTGGACCCAGCCTAAAGCGAATGAGCACCCCTAACAGGGTACTTGTCAAATCTGGTCCTTGTAACAACTCTTTGTTTAGTGATGTTCCAGCAAATGTTGAGGCACAATCATACACAACCCGCAGTGTTTTCTTTCAGGGGTGGTATACCCCATGATGAGGTACGTACCACACTTTTCCTTCTTCATGTTCTATCTGATCTTGTGGTATGGTTTCAGAATGTCCATCCAATTTAACTTTATGCATAAATTCTTTGTACTCTTCAAAAAATAACTGATCCTTCTGAAATCTTTTTAGCAGAAATTGCGCCCTCTGCTGTGCCACCTGCTTGTTGTTGGGCATTTTTACTTCAGGGTTTCGAAAAGGTAATTTCAAGTAGTAATGACCATCTTTAAGTACAGCTGATTTTGACATTATGTCCATAAACCGTCTGTCTTCTACAGACATTTCTGTACGCTCATTACATTGGTGCTCCATAAACTCTTGATCATACTGCCTAATCAGCATTTCTTCCAAACTGCTTATAGAAATACGGTTCACCTGGATAGAACCAGTACCCGGCTTATCCTTTCCACCACTGTGGTTGAGTGGACCATTAACAACCCAACCGAGACGAGTTAGCACAGCCTAGGGTCCAGTACCCTCACTGTTAACTACTTTCCAAGGCTCTAGTGCTTTAGGAGAATTTACACCAATAAGCAGCCCAATGCCAGCATCTGTTGGCGTTAACTCAACATCTTTTAGGTAAGACCATTTTCTTAAGTCTTCTTCTTTAGGGATATTTTCTTTGGTGACAGGAATTGACCTTTGAGTGTACACGTCAGGCAGTTTTAAATAGTCATTATGATTTAAAGCAGCTACTTCCAAACCAGAAGCTTTATAGCTAGTAACAGGCCTTTTTTGACCCATTGTCTTTAACATTATTTCCATTTTCTTTCCAGATGCATTTAACTGCGTCATCAGAGCCTCAGTACAAAATGTTGCAGAGCTGCCTGGATCTAGAAAGGCATAAGTCTCAACAACCTTCGTACCCTTTTCCATTTTCACTTTTACAGGAACAACAGACAAAACTTTGCAACTTTGTAACTTTGCTTTCAACATCAGTGGGACATTAGACTGTTGTGTGAGTATTTCACTGTAAAATTCTTACATATTGTACCTTTAAAGCTGCATATTGAAAAACAGAAAAATAGTTTTCATAACACCTGATTTTTATTTTTCAGGTTACTGCCTCACTAAACAAACTAAATAAAACATGTTGAATCCTGTGAATTAGTTCAGACAGACAACTGGAGTTGAACTGCTGCTTCACACATGATCTCACACTCCACATGACCTCAAGCAGAACTACCAATCAGGACTGTTTGTTTAAACTTCCTGCTTCACTCATATCATGCTACAAACTGGAGGAAGAGAGCTGTTCAGTAATCTCATCCGTCCACATTGTGCAGCAACATCATGGAGTTATTTAAATCTGAAACTTCCTGGAAGATGTTGGAATGTTTGTCTGAAAGAGACTCTGTGAAAGTGAGACTTTGTAAAAGTAAAGACAGTAAAGACAAAGTGATCTGACCTGAGAGTTTCCAGTTGACAGTGTGGACTCTTTAGTCCAACAGACAGCAGCTGGACTCCTGAATCCTGCAGCTTGTTGTTACTTAGATCCAGTTCTTTCAGACAGCAGGACTGAGAACTCAGAACTGATGACAGAACTTCACATGTTCTTCCTGAGAGGTTACAGTTACTCAACCTGAAGACACAATGATGAAAAGATTACGTTATTTTCTTTCAACATGCAGATGAAGCTGCATAAATAAAATGCTGCATGTTGAAATATTAAAGGTTCAATACGTAAGAATTAAACCTTGTGGTCAAATCAGAGTCCTGCAGTTCATGTATAGAAAAACAAATCTTCCACTCTCAGACACTCACCCCCCCTTCCAGATGTTGCCAGTTCCAATGTTGATTACCATTTTATTTCTCTTGTATTTGTTCAGTATTTGGGAAGCATGCCATGGTTTCTTAGGTCTACTGCAAGTTACATCAGGGCTGTTTCTTTTACTCTTTGCTGCTGATTGTTGTGGAACCACAGCTGCTTGTGTTGAAGACTTGGCAACCTTGCAGACTTACATGTGATTCATTATAGAATTAGGAAATCTGGACATTGAAAAGTTATTGTAAACACTGCCTACGTTTACATGCATACACACATACATATTTTGTACCATATGTCCATCAGCCTGCCAACGTTAGCTACATAGGAACACCGATGTTTATTCATCTGACATTTAGAAATTATATATTCCAAAAACATTGATTACAGCTGACAGAAGAATGCTAAATAATATTACTGTTTTAAACTCCTCGATTAACTTACTCACGATTTCTACAGCTTTGGTTCATTATCAACAGAAGTGTTTGTGTTATTTCAAAATAAACCTTTATCAGCTCTCTGGAGTGAAAACGGGAATAAAGTGTGAAGTAAGAGTTAATACGAATAAAATGCGAAGAAGAATGAAGAGAATATGATTAATAATCTTTTTATTAAAATCTCTGGTTTTGGACTTAAAGGTTTTCCAAATCAATATCAGAAAGAAGTGGGAAGATTCCTCAAGAAGAGAAGGCTTCACAGACCCAGAGTCTTCGTTCTCTGCAGTGAACATTTCAAACCAGAGTATTTTAATCCAACTGGTCACATCATCAGACTGAGAGATTAAGTTATTCCATCCATCTTCATCTTTCTGGTTCATCTTCGAGGAAGAGCTGTATCACCATAAGATCCTGTTTTTATGTCCAGGGGTGCACATAATATGTTTGGCCTGGTTCTCAGAAGAGAACCTAGGGTTGTTGCTTGGTCCTCACATTTTTAAATGTGTCTCGCTGTGTCTCTTCCGAGCTCCTCTGCTTTGTTTTTGGTTTCATCAAGCTTCAAATTCAGTCTGTTTACTTTACCTGGCTCTATATTTGTTTCAATAAAAATCCTTTAATTGTTGAAAAAATCAAGAGAAACCAGTAAAATATAAAAATACTGGTAAAAAAAAAAAACCTTCAGAGTTCAGGTTGGATTGTTTACAGGTTTGATTGTTCACTTTAATCTACATTTAACAGTTTGGTGTTGAAATTTATTAGTCAGCTGTTGGGGCTTCTGTCATTTACTGTAACTGTTTTTTGTTTGATGCAGTCAGATAAAAAGATACAGTGGACAGTTATCGGGCATTGACTGCATATCCCATAGTGCTTTGCACGCATTCAAAATGGCGCGGATCACAGACAAATACGCTGATACTGTTGATTAAAACAGGTGGTTTTCTGTATTTTATAGCACAAAAAGGTAGTTCTACACGTCTGTGCCACGATGGTCTATTTGTCTTATTCAGTGAATTTTTTCAGTTTTGACGCGATGCAGAATCCTGCAGTCAGCTACACTGATCTGACTGACTGAAAATCCGTCTCACTGGCAAACTGATACACAGAGACAGAGAGAGACGCAGCATCAGCTGATCAGCTGGAACTTCGGCGCTCTGGCTGAGAAACATATCAGTCAAACAAAAGAAGTCAACGGGATTCTTCATTATAATAATAATAATAATAAACTTTATTTATATAGCACCTTTCACAGATAAAAAATCACAAAGTGCTTCACAATTAATTCAATAAAACAGTATAAACAGTAAAAAGATAAAAAGAATAATAATCACACCAAAAGTCCAGTCAACCAAAAGCTCGCCCAAATAAAAGTGTCTTCAGCTGCCTTTTAAAAGAATCAACAGTGTCAGTCTCACGAAGGGGCAAAGGGCATTCCACAGTTTTGGAGCCACGGCCTGAAAGGATCGATCTCCTCTGGTTTTAAAGCAAGTTTTTGGAACCATGAGGAGGTTCTGGTCTGAAGATCGGAGCGAGCGACCAGATATGTACGAGTGAAGGAGATCACAAACATATTTTGGAGCCTGCCCATGCAAGGCTCTGAAGGTCAAAACGAGAATTTTAAAATCAATTCGAGATTTAATGGGAAGCCAGTGCAGAGAAGACAACACTGGCGTGATATGTGACCACCTGCTGGACCCGGTTAAAAGTCTTGCAGCAGCATTTTGGACTCGCTGAAGACGATCAATAGCATTTTTGTTAAAACATGTAAAAAGAGAATTACAATAATCTAAACGAGAAGAAATAAAAGCATGAATCACCAACTCCAAGTCAGTGTTAGATAAAACAGTCTTCAATTTTGCAATATTTCTTAGATGGTAAAAACAATTTTTGACCAAAAGTCTAGAATGTTTGTCCAGAGACAGAGACTGGTCAAACCAAACACCAAGATTTCTGATGCTCGACTGGACAGAAGAGCCCAAAGAACCAAGGTGACTCACAATAAAAGAGATTTTCTGCTCCGGAGCAATTATCAAAGTCTCCGTCTTATCAGAGTTTAACTGAAGGCAGTTTTCTGTGAGCCAGGTTTTCACACTCGACAGACAGTCCGTTAACTCTGACAGTTTATGCAACTCTGACTCTTTAAAAGAAACATACAATTGAATGTCATCAGCGTAGAGGTGATAGGACACATTGTTAAAATGGCTGATGATTTTGCCGAGAGGGCTGATGTATAATAAAAACAAAATCGGACCCAAGACTGACCCTTGCGGAACACCATACAACAATGGGGTGGCTGCAGACATAATGTTATTCGCACACACAGAGAAAGTACGATTTGTCAAATAAGAAGAAAACCACTCTAAGACTGTTCCGGAAATACCAAAGTCAGTGTTCAATCTCTGTAACAAAGGTTTATGATCCACAGTATCAAAGGCTGCAGATAAGTCCAATAGGACCAAAACTGAATACTGACCAGAGTCAGCGGCCATCCGAATGTCACTAGACACTCTTAACAGCGCAGTCTCAGTGGAGTGCATGTTACGAAAGCCAGACTGGAATTTGTCCAACATTTCATTTTGGTCCAAAAATGCAGTGAGCTGCTGCGCGACGACTTTCTCTAGGACTTTGGAGAGAAAGGGCAATTTTGATATGGGCCGATAATTACCAGGCTCTGCTGGGTCCAAGTTGGGTTTCTTTAAAATTGGACTTATGGCTGCTTGTTTAAAAAAGCTCGAAACCAACCCAGTAGAAAGGGAAACATTGTTGATGCTTACAACATATGGAGCAACAACATCAGTGACTTTGTAAAACAGAGTTGTAGGTAATACATCAAAAGGACAAGACGAAGGTTTCATTTTCCTCAGTAACACCATAACATCCTCCAAAGTCACAAGAGAAAACACAGACCAGAAGCAAGTAAAAGAAGAGACACAGGACATGGTCGCATTAAACGGATTCACATTTTGTCTGATCTCTTCCACTTTTGTCACAAAATATGCTAGAAACTTATTACAGTCATCAATGGTGAAAATAGGCACAGGAGGAGCCGCAGGTGACACAATTCTCTGGATTGTATCAAAAACTACTTTGGGGTTTCGCTTATTCATATTTACAAGGTTAGCAAAGTAGGTAGACCTGGCATGCTTGATCATATCATTTAAGGATGCAGTCATCTCCTTTAACTGCAACCTATGGACCTCCAATTTTGTGGATTTAAATAGGCGCTCCACTTTTTGACAAGATCTCCTGAATGAGGCAATCTCTTCATTTAGACAAAACAATTTTTCGCTTTACTGGTGCCACCATGTCCAGCACTGACTCACACTGGTCATTAAAGCGATTCATATATGTTTCTGCATCATGAACATCATCAAGACAAGGCTGAAATTTTTCAGAAAATTGAGTAACAGCAGATTGGTTTATAAAACGCTTCTGACAGACCCTATCTTCAGTGTAAATGTCCACTTTAAAAGACACATTAAAATACACAGAACAATGGTCAGACACATGAACATCCACCACATTTAGACAATCAATGTCCAGGCCAAAGGAAAAAACTAAATCTAAAGTGTGGCCTTTTTTATGTGTTGGACCAGTCACATGCTGCTTAAAAAGAAATGAGTCAGTGAGTGCTAAAAACTCAGATGCAGCAGGACAAGAGGAGTCATTTATGTGAAGATTAAAGTCCCCAAGAATCAGCACTCTGTCCAATTTAATTATCGAGGATAAAAAGTCAGAAAACTCACTAAGAAACTCACGTGCAGGACCAGGGGGTCTGTAGATAAGAACACAATAAAAAGATTGAGTATTTCCCACCTTAGTCAACTGAAGCTCGAAAGACTTATAGGGCTCCGGCTTCATTTGTCTGCACGGAAAATTGTCCTTGTAAATGAGACCACCTCCACGCCGGGCAATCCGTGGTGTCCCGACCGCAGAGCAGTTTGCAGGACAGACCTCATTCAGATGAATAAACTCCTGTTCTTTTTGCCAAGTCTCAGTCGGGGCCATAAAATCCAGGCACTCGCTTGAGAATAAGTCACTCAGAAAATGCGCCTTGTTCGCGATGGAACGCGTGTTGAGAAGAGCAAAACATATCGGTTGTGCGCACTCAGCTGGAGATGAACGCTGACTCGCACGGCATCTCGAAGCAACCAGGGGGGTATCCTCCAACACGACGACCCGCAGGATCACGCGGGCGGGGACGCCAGGCCGGTCGAGCCGGAAAGCAATGATCCAACTGCAACAGCAGGGGCGGGGAGCCCGGTACTAGCGGCGTGAGGGCTGCATCCACACCAGGGTCGTGCACAGGAACCCGCAGCAAACAACGCGGACGACCAGATAATCCAGGCCCGGTGTCCCAGGGCGTACACCCCCTCAGCTTCCTCTGCCTGGACTGTACACCAGCCCGGGAACCCCTCTTCCTTCTGCGGCCTCGTCGTTTGGTGACCAGTAGGCACTCCAAAGTGGACGCATCGCACTCAAAAGGTGGCAGGAAGGACTCCTCGTGTGTAGCCCAGGTAACACACACTGTTTTCATCTGCTCTTGAATGGAAAAAAGAGCTTGGCGATCATACTGAATGACAGCAGAGACAAAGCTTTTTGTTGACGGACTTAATATAGCCACATATAATGCTGCACACACAAAAATCCGACAGAGCAGAGCAGTAGGAGACGCAAAGCCCAACACGGGCGCCATCTTGATTCCAAACTTTAAGTTTTTTGTTCTCTTCTGATAAGACTTCCAAACACTTCTTGTCAACCTCACCTGCCTTATATGGCAATGAACCCCGCCTCTGATTAACCTAAAAATTCACGCAGCTCAGCCAAACCAATGTTAAGTACGCAAACGCGTGTTGCAACTTTTCATCTGGTGCGCATTTTATATTTTGACAGTGTGTGCGGACCTGCGGACCACTTATGTGCACCCCTGTTTATGTCATGTATTAAAACTCTGTTTCATTCTCTTTATTTAATATCTATTTATCTATGTATTTATTATTTATTGAAATAGTATCATATCTTGTGCTCCCCTGCAGATGTTTCACATCAACCCCAGAGTGCCCCAGAACTTGGGAACAGATGCTGTAAACAATAAACTGTATATTCTTTAAAAAATTGTCATCTTTAATTTAGCCAGAAAAAGTAAGTTTCATTTTGGGGTTCATGTTCTTCCTGGAGGGTTATGTGTTTGGTGATTGCATTATGATGATTATTTTGTGATTATGATCATATTATGTTATTGTCTCCCTTTAATTTGTGATGACTATAAAAGGAGTTTTATAGTTCAGAAAAGGGGGGAATTATAGAAGAAATTCAGGTTACTTCATGACAACCATGACAGAGTTACAAATGATTATGACTTAAAACATCTTGTTCTTAGTTTCTTCATCAACAAGTACTTAGATTAGATTCTCATCATCTCATCAGGACTTTCTAAACACAGAGTTCTGATGACATCCAGGGTTCTGATATCCTCTCTGTATCAGCACCACTATACTGTAAAACAGCTCTACAAGCATCACACTTTAGAGCCTCATTCTGAAGTAGTATCATTTGACTGACTGCTCTCAATTCTGTATGATTTTATAATAAATCCTTTTTGAAAAAATTCACTCGCCTGATTCATTCGTATGGAAGTTTTCCTCAACAATCATCCAGAGCTGAAGCGAGCCGATCTGTGACCTCACAGGATGCATCACAATTATCAACCTCAAGACTGATATATTAGTGTGTGTGTATTTATACATGCATGTACACTACTTTGCTCTTATGTTAAACCATGTACAGTGGGGCAAAAAAGTATTTAGTCAGCCACCAATTGTGTAAGTTCTCCCACTTAAAAAGATCAGAGAGGCCTGTAATTTTCATCATAGGTATACCTCAACTATGAGAGACAAAATGAGGAAAAAAAATCCAGAAAATCACATTGTCTGATTTTTAAAGAATTTATTTGCAAATTATGGTGGAAAATAAGTATTTGGTCAAGAACAAAAGTTAATCTCAATACTTTGTTATATAGCCTTTGTTGGCAATGACAGAGGTCAAACGTTTTCTGTAAGTCTTCACAAGGTTTTCACACACTGTTGCTGGTATTTTGGCCCATTCCTCCATGCAGATCTCCTCTAGAGCAGTGATGTTTTGGGGCTGACGCTGGGCAACACGGACTTTCAACTCCCTCCAGAGATTTTCTATGGGGTTGAGATCTGGAGACTGGCTAGGCCACTCCAGGACCTTGAAATGCTTCTTACGAAGCCACTCCTTCGTTGCCCGGGCGGTGTGTTTGGGATCATTGTCATGCTGAAAGACCCAGCCACGTCTCATTTTCAATGCCCTTGCTGATGGAAGGAGGTTTTCACTCAAAATCTTACGATACATGGCCCCATTCATTCTTTCCTTTACACGGATCAGTCGTCCTGGTCCCCTTGCAGAAAAACAGCCCCAAAGCATGATGTTTCCACCCCCATGCTTTACAGTAGGTATGGTGTTCTTTGGATCCAACTCAGCATTCTTTCCCCTCCAAACACGACAAGTTGAGTTTCTACCAAAAAGTTCTATTTTGGTTTCATCTGACCATATGATGTTCTCCCAATCCTCTTCTGGATCATCCAAATGCTCTCTAGCAAACCGCAGACGGGCCTGGACGTGTCCTGGCTTCAGCAGGGGGACACGTCTGGCACTGCAGGATTTGAGTCCCTGGCGGCGTAGTGTGTTACTGATGGTAGCCTTTGTTACTTTGGTCCCAGCTCTCTGCAGGTCATTCACTAGGTCCCTCCGTGTGGTTCTGGGATTTTTGCTCACCGTTCTTGTGATCATTTTGACCCCACGGGGTGAGATCTTGCGTGGAGCCCCAGATCGAGGGAGATTATCAGTGGTCTTGTATGTCTTCCATTTTCTAATAATTGCTCCCACAGTTGATTTCTTCACACCAAGCTGCTTACCTATTGCAGATTCAGTCTTCCCAGCCTGGTGAAGGTCTACAATTTTGTTTCTGGTGTCCTTTGACAGCTCTTTGGTCTTGGCCATAGTGGAGTTTGGAGCGTGACTGTTTGAGGTTGTGGACAGGTGTCTTTTATACTGATAACGAGTTCACACAGGTGCCATTAATACAGGTAACGAGGGGAGGACCGAGGAGCCTCTTAAAGAAGTTACAGGTCTGTGAAAGCCAGAAATCTTACTTGTTTGTAGGTGACCAAATACTTATTTTCCACCATAATTTGCAAATAAATTCTTTAAAAATCAGACAATGTGATTTTCTGGATTTTTTTTCCTCATTTTGTCTCTCATAGTTGAGGTATACCTATGATGAAAATTACAGGCCTCTCTGATCTTTTTAAGTGGGAGAACTTACACAATTGGTGGCTGACTAAATACTTTTTTGCCCCACTGTATATTTATACTCACACATCACCTCCAGGTTTATACTGTATATAATTTATGTATATATTTCGCAAATATTTTTATTTTTATACATCTTTTTTAAACTGCTTTTTTGCATTGATACTTGGAACAGCTCTAATTTAATTTTACTGCATATAATAATAATAAAAACATTCAGTAAACTAACTGATTAATAACTTGTGCTTCTCTGTTATATTTGTTGTGTTTTGCTAAATACTACTCAAGACCACTACTAATCTTAAATTACACTGAATCACTTGTTTATAGCAAAAAAACATGACAGAATCCCTTCAATCTGCTGTGATTACACTGTAATGTAGTGGAGCCTGTACCGGATTCAAGATGGCTGCCGATGGCTCAACAGCGCCAATAAGCTGCAGCAATGGACGAGGTGTCTAGTGATTTATATAATGTCTATGGTTCAGACAAACAAATGGAGTTGAACTGCTGCTTCACACATGATCTCACACTCCACATGACCTCAAGCAGAACTACCAATCAGGACTGTTTGTTTAAAATTCCTGCTTCACTCATATCATGCTGCTATACTGCTTCTACAAACTGGAGGAGGAGAGATGTTCAGTAATCTCATCCGTCCACATTGTGCAGCAACATTATGGAGATTTTGAACTCAAACACTGTTTTATAATAAAAACATTTAGACGTGTCTGAGTTTGTCTGACTCAAACCAAGTCCTATAAGATCTGAAAGCTGCTGATGAAGCTCCTTCACCTGGTTCCATCTGTGGGTTTAATATGAAGTAAGTTCAACATTTCTGGACTTTTTCTATATAGTCTGACTTTACTAAACCTAAAACTCCACTAAGACTGTACAGGTTACAGGGTGGTGTTTAAGATGGAGCTGTGTGGGCGGGGAGACAAAAATGAAAGACAAAAACAATCAGAACAATTACATATTTAATATTGTAGGACGCATCAACAGCCTCATTTCTGATTAATCAAACTGAAGAAGCGTGTGTGTATCAGTGACTGTTCTCTTAGCTTTACATTCCCTGGGGTCATAAAACTACCCAGGATTTCCTCTCTCTGTGAATGGATCGTGTCATTCTCGACACTCATGACGGCTCATCTATAAGTCTGTCAACCCCCCCACTGTGAAAACAGTTTTCAGCAGAACCTGGTCTGGAAAAAGTCTTTTGAAGCCACATACCCTGCCGAGATAATTTACAGCAAATGCGAATGTGTTTAGAAAACCCCCTTTTTGTGTTTGTATAAAGCATCCTGGTTTGCTTCAAACGTCAGACAGAATGGCTCAGAGTCTCACCCAAAAAGGCACCCCCCTAACCACAGATGTTCCCAGACTGCTTCAATACACATATGAACTATTTAATGTGATCACAGCTAATTCAATCACTCCTTTTTTCTTTACAGGTTTCAAACCCACATCTGTGCTCTGAAGGAATGTTCACCCAGTTTAACTACAGTGATAAAATGATTTGATGTATATCTGAAAACTATATTCAGTGAAACTCTGATAATAAGTATGTGAATTTCAGAATTATTCAACTGTTTATCTGATCAATGACTGCTAATCAAAAGCCCTCTCCAGGAGATGTCTAAGGAACATTCTTCTTTTGAGAAGAGTATTTCTACATGAACTAGTGATACATTGTTCAGTGCATAAAACGAAATGTGTTTAAATCACTCTCTTCAATTCAGCCCAATCGGCTGGTTCCTTAGATAGAAAATGTTTTATTATTAATTGGTTGATTTTTCTGTGAAGTGCCTTGAAATGACTTTGTCATGAACTGGCGCTTTATAAATAAATAAACTTGAAACTCTTCAGTAAGTCGCTATAAAGAGCAATGTAATCTAAATTGATTTAAAATAATGCTTTGATTAAACATGTTACAGATCTTAGGATATATTGAATTAACCTGCAAATCCCTTCTTTACTACTCAGGAACAAATACTGATATGTGTAAAAGTAATATGTCATTAGAATAAGGAAACACTGTTCATTAATTCTTGTTAAAAGATAAAATTGATGATAATGTTTAGCCTTACAAAGAGTGGATGAGCAAGCGTTTTATTTGATATAATAAAATCTGTGACCACCACCCAAGGGCCGTCCTAAAATTCAAATTCCCCAAAACGGATTTTTCATTGGCTAAGAGCCAGTGATAGTCCCACCTAGAGGCGGGGGAAAAGAGTCTATAATTGACCCTTATCGAAGGTTCACCCTTCACTTTTTTCCTCAGCACTTCTTTCACTTTTATACTTCCACTTTTTTTCTCCTTTTTTTTTATATTACTTTTTATACTTCTTTTACACTTTTTGACTTTTTACTCACGTTTCATTTTTATCATTTTTACCTCGTTTTGCGAGTTTAAAACCTTTTTCTTGATTTTGTTTTTACAAACTTCTCGTTTATTTGACACTTAAGCTTTCGTTTTAACGCGCGATTTTCTTTATCCTCAAAGTTCATTTTTCTTTAAATTCGACGCACGTTCAAACACGCAAAGCATTTTGTTTGAATAGTTTAATTCCACAAGATCCAGACTTCACGTCGCCAGCTGGAGGAAGAAACTACAGATCCCAGAATTCCTTCTGTGGGCCTTCGACATGTGACAATCACTTCAGTGACCTGATTCTTACGAAGCAGACGGCAGCCAAACCCAGGAAAAGTTCCGACATTTGGAGAAAAGCCGCTTCGAAACAGACGGAACTCTCTGGGAACTAAAGGAGGGAAAACTCCCAACCGTGTTGCAAAGAAGTAAGAGATCGATTTAAGTTAATCCATGACAAAGGATTGAAAACAGTTGTGTTGGTATCTCAGTGGCCCGGAAGTGAAATCTGTGCCTCCATCTTTTTTTTTCCCCTTTCTCTCACTCCAAAATTACAATTTTTCTTAAATTCAAAATGATCTTCCGTGTTAAAAGAGCATTTTCCGCTTCCTCACCCACTCTTACTAGTGTTTAAGATTCTTGAATGTTAGAAAGTCCACTTATTCTAGAAACATACTAAATCTGACGTAATTTCCTGTTCATAGCATCGTTAATTCCATTCCGTGTTTAACTGTTTATTTGTTTGTCTGTTTATTAGTCTGTCTTCCTTGTTGTTCAATAAATATTCACCTTAATTTTAATTGGCCGATTCAGTGAGTTTTTATGTGTGATTTGAGTCACTATCTGGACGGACATGCGACTTCATATTATGAGACTGAAATAAACTGATTAAATATTCTAATATTTAATTCCTTCGAAAGAAGGTGGTGCCCCGAATAACACGTATTGAAGAGGCAAACTTTCATAATACGTGTTCCCCTACAATATTTATAAATGTTATTTGAAAATATTAGACCTTGAGTTTAACTTAGAATTGTGTGTCTTTGGGGTTAAAGTAAGTAATTTAGTATTGTTAGTTTTTCTTCATATTACTGATTTATATATTTAAGCGAGTTTTTATTACTTACAGTATTTTCTCTGTGAATCTGCCCCAATTGTTGCAACATGATCCCACATTTTACTATGTTTCAGCTCAGCTGCTCCTTAAAGGTGGAATATGGAACATTCTCAAAAAAGCAATATTAAAAAAAAAAAAAACCCATGGGGTGTTTAGAGGGGTGTAGAATGAAAATACAGTATTTATTGAAAAAAAATTTTTTGAAGTAAAATATAATAATATACAGTGGTCGACGGTTATATGCATGACCTCGGTGCCCAGCAGTTTTGTGCATATAAGCATTGTGTGCAATTATCCGTTGGTGATCATTTGGACTGTAAAAATGGGTAGCTGTGTTTGATATTGATAACAGATAATCAGAAATGATGTAATAAAGCAGTTAAGATATATTAGGAGAATAAAAGTCTCAAACAGACCAAGTTATATACTCATAGAGCAGATATATGACACTATAAGTAAACAGATACACCAGATACACGCACGCATGGACGCCATGGTAACGGCACAGATTAAGTTATAGTTAGTAACAGAACAGAATAATTTTCTATATTCGATTCGATTTGATACTATTTCACACTGAAGAAGTCTGTGATTATTATTGGCGACCGTCTGACAGTTTCAGTTAGATGTGCCAGACACGCGCGTGTGAAAGACAGAGCAGCCTAGTTCCAGGCAAATGACAACAGTGACAGTGTGTGGGAGAACACTAGCGGAGGTGTACAGTCAAGTAACTAGTGAGAAACAGCGAGATGCATGTATGATACCTCCAAATTTTTTGTGCATATATCCATCGGCGCTGTGCATCTAAGCGTATGGATTCTCTATGACACAGAAACGTGCCCAGCAGTTTTGTACCACTGTATTTATTCTGACAGGCACAACGTTGGCATTTTGTTTACATCTACTAGCCAATAGTGGGCAGAGTAGCAGGAATCATTGCAGGTTACCTAATACAAAGAATAGCTTAATGAATAAATCCAGAAAACATACTTATACAACCTATTAATCTGATTTATAGTTCTGATGGTTCTGTAAAAAACTGTTTTTTTCTTTATCACTTTTTTAATGGATACCACCAAACTATCTCTCGTTGAGGTATAAAATATGTCCTTTTGCTTAATAAAAACATACAAACATATTAAATTATACAGGGTATCAGTGATTGTTACCATATCAATGCTCCTAACATCAGACCCCAGTTCATATGACTACTTACAGAGCTTTGTTGGAGACTTTGACCACTGGCAGCAGCCTCAGAAGAACCTCCTCTGAAGCAGAGTATTTCTTCAGGTCAAACACATCCAGATCTTTTTCTGATGACACTAAGATGAAGACCAGAGCTGACCACTGAGCAGGAGACAGTTTATCTGTGGAGAGACGTCCTGAACTCAGAGACTTTTGGATCTCTTCCACTAGAGAATGATCATTCAGTTCATTCAGACAGTGGAACAGATTGATGCTTTTCTCTGCAGACACATTCTTACTGATCAGCTTCTTGATGTACTGGACTGTTTTCTGATTAGTCTGTGAGCCACTTCCTGTCTGTGTCAGCAAACCACGTAGGAGAGTCTGATTGGTCTGCAGTGAAAGACCCAGGAGGAAGCGGAGGAACAAGTCCAGGTGTCCATTTGGACTCTGTAAGGCTGTGTCCACAGCACTTTGATGGAGCTCATTTAGATTTGTTTTGTTAAATAGTTTTAACCTCATAGAAGTTGATTTTTGTTCTTTTCCCATCAGGTTGACTCCAGAGTTGATGAAGGTCAGATGGACATGAAGAGCAGCCAGAAACTCCTGAACACTCAGATGAACAAAGCAGTAGACTGAGACCTGGTCCAATCTTCCTCTGTCCTCTTTAAAGATCTGTGTGAAGACTCCTGAGTAAACTGAAGCTGCTCTGATATCGATGCCGCACTCTGTCAGGTCTGATT
>SSNP01000073.1:2404784-2537156 GCA_006937955.1 Pachypanchax playfairii | reverse complement strand
ATCATCAATTTTATCTTTTAACAAGAATAAAAGAACAGTGTTTCCTTATTCTGATGACATATTACTTTTACACATATCAGTATTTGTTCCTGAGTAGTAAAGAAGGGATTTGCAGGTTAATTCAATATATCCTAAGATCTGTAACATGTTTAATCAAAGCATTATTTTAAATCAATTTAGGTTACATTGCTCTTTATAGTGACTTACTGAAGAGTTTCAAGTTTATTTATTTATAAAGCGCCAGTTCATGACAAAGTCATTTCAAGGCACTTCACAGAAAAATCAACCAATTAATAATAAAACATTTTCTATCTAAAGGACCAGCCGACTGGGCTGAATTGAAGATAGTGATTTTAAAACACATTTCGTTTTATGCAATGAACAGTGTCTCACTAGTTTATGTAGAAATACTTTTGTCAAAATAAGAATGTTCTTTAGGCATCTCCTGTGGAGAGGATTTGTGATTAGCAGTCATGGATCAGATCACAGTTGAATAATTCTGAAATTCACATGCTTGTTATCAGAGTTTCACTGAATATAGTTTTCAGATATACATCAAATCATTTTATCACTGTAGTTAAACTGGGTGAACATTCCTTCAGAGCACAGATGTGAGTTTGAAACCTGTAAACAAAAAGGAGTCATTGGATTAGCTGTGATCACATTAAGTAGTTCATATGTGTATTGAAGCAGTCTGAGAACATCTGTGGATGGAGAGGGGGTTTGAGGCTTGGAGCCATTCTGTCTGACGTTTGCGATAAGCCAGGATGCAACTATCCAAACAAAAAGGAGGTTTTCTAAACACAGTCGCATTTGCTGTAACTTATCTCAGCAGGGTATGTGGCTTCAAAGGGCTTTTTCCAGACCAGGTCCTGCTGAAAACTGTTTTCACAGTGGGGGGTCGACAAACTTATAGACGAGCCTGTCGTAAATGCCGAGAGTGACATAATCCATTCACAGAGAGAGGAAGTCCTGGGTTTTTATGACCCCAGGGGATGTAAAGCTAAAAGAACAGTCATTGATACACACACGCTCCTTCAGTTTGATTAATCAGAAATTAGACTGTTGATGCGTCCTACAATCGCTTTAATGACCAGTGTGAGTCAGTGCTGGACATGGTGGCACCAGTAAAGCGAAAAATTGTTTTGTCTAAAAAGTCCCAGCCGTGGCTAAATGAAGAGATTGCCTCATTCAGGAGATCTTGTCAAAAAGTGGAGCGCCTATTTAAATCCACAAAATTGGAGGTCCATAGGTTGCACTTAAAGGAGATGACTGCATCCTTAAATAATATGATCAAGCATGCCAGGTCTACCTACTTTGCTAACCTTGTAAATATGAATAAGCGAAACCCCAAAGTAGTTTTTGATACAATCCAGAGAATTGTGTCACCTCCGGCTCCTCCTGTGTCTATTTTCACCATTGATGACTGTAATAAGTTTCTAGCATATTTTGTGACAAAAGTGGAAGAGATCAGACAAAATGTGAATCCGTTTAATGCGAGCATGTCCTGTGTCTCTTCTTTTACTTGCTTCTGGTCTGTGTTTTCTCTCGTGACTTTGGAGGATGTTATGGTGTTACTGAGGAAAATGAAACCCTCGTCTTGTCCTTTTGATGTATTACCTACAACTTTGTTTTACAAAGTCACTGATGTTGTTGCTCCATATGTTGTAAGCATCATCAATGTTTCCCTTTCTACTGGGTTGGTTTCGAGCTTTTTTAAACAAGCAGCCATAAGTCCAATTTTAAAGAAACCCAACTTGGACCCAGCGGAGCCTGGTAATTATCGGCCCATATCAAAATTGCCCTTTCTCTCCAAAGTCCTAGAGAAAGCTGTTGCGCAGCAGCTCACTGCATTTTTGGACCAAAATGAAATGTTGGACAAATTCCAGTCTGGCTTTCGTAAGATGCACTCCACTGAGACTGCGCTGTTAAGAGTGTCTAGTAACATTCGGATGGCCGCTGACTCTGGTCAGTATTCAGTTTTGGTCCTATTGGACTTATCTGCAGCCTTTGATACTGTGGATCATAAACTTTTGTTACAGAGATTGAACACTGACTTTGGTATTTCCGGAACGGTCTTAGAGTGGTTTTCTTCTTATTTGACAAATCGTACTTTCTCTGTGTGTGCGAATAACATTATGTCTGCAGCCACCCCATTGTTGTATGGTGTTCCGCAAGGGTCAGTCTTGGGTCCGATTTTGTTTTTATTATACATCAGCCCTCTCGGCAAAATCATCAGCCATTTTAAACATGTGTCCTATCACCTCTACGCTGATGACATTCAATTGTATGTTTCTTTTAAAGAGTCAGAGTTGCATAAACTGTCAGAGTTAACGGACTGTCTGTCGAGTGTGAAAACCTGGCTCACAGAAAACTGCCTTCAGTTAAACTGTGATAAGACGGAGACTTTGATAATTGCTCCGGAGCAGAAAATCTCTTTTATTGTGGGTCACCTTGGTTCTTTGGGCTCTTCTGTCCAGTCGAGCATCAGAAATCTTGGTGTTTGATTTGACCAGTCTCTGTCTCTGGACAAACATTCAAGACTTTTGGTCAAAAATTGTTTTTATCATCTAAGAAATATTGCAAAATTGAAGACAGTTTTATCTAACACTGACTTGGAGTTGGTGATTCATGCTTTTATTTCTTCTCGTTTAGATTATTGTAATTCTCTTTTTACATGTTTTAACAAAAATGCTATTGATCGTCTTCAGCGAGTCCAAAATGCTGCTGCAAGACTTTTAACCGGGTCCAGCAGGTGGTCACATATCACGCCAGTGTTGTCTTCTCTGCACTGGCTTCCCATTAAATTTCGAATTGATTTTAAAATTCTCGTTTTGACCTTCAGAGCCTTGCATGGGCAGGCTCCAAAATATATTTGTGATCTCCTTCACTCGTACATATCTGGTCGCTCGCTCCGATCTTCAGACCAGAACCTCCTCATGGTTCCAAAAACTCGCTTTAAAACCAGAGGAGATCGATCCTTTCAGGCCGTGGCTCCAAATCTGTGGAATGCCCTACCTTTGCCCCTTCGTGAGGCTGACACTGTTGATTCTTTTAAAAGGCAGCTGAAGACACTTTTATTTGGGCGAGCTTTTGGTTGACTGGAGTTTTGGTGTGTTTATTATTCTTTTTATCTTTTTACTGTTTATGCTGTTTTATTGAATTAATTGTGAAGCACTTTGTGATTTTTTATCTGTGAAAGGTGCTATATAAATAAAGTTTATTATTATTATTATTATTATATTCTCTGAAACGAGAGTTACATATGTAACTATGGTTCTATGAATTCCGGATGACCCCCAGAGGGTGGTGCTTAGCACCTGGATATCTACGTGTGAACAGCACAGAGGTCAAGCTCATATACCAACAAAGTCACGCAATCCACCTGTTGTCATATAACAGTCTAGTAGACTTAGCTCATGCGCTAAGGACTGTCTGAACAACAGCTTGGTCACAAGAGTCTAGCAAGGAGTCCGGCCCCTCAATGGCCACAGGTGCAGGCAAAGGTGCTCTGGGTAAGGGTGCCAAATGCTAGTTGTGAGAGGAGATCCGGCCTCTGAGGAAGAGGCCACGGATCCCCGTTGAGGAGTCTGCAAATCACGGGGAACTAGATCCTCCCCGGCCAAAATGGAGCAACCAGCAGTACTCTATGGTTGCTCTTCTCGTTCCTGTGAAGGGTCAGCATCAGTAATGGAAGAGGGGGAAAGGCATACAGAAGCTTGTTTGGCCATGGATGTGCCAGAGCATCCTGCCCTAATGGACTCTCTGGTTCTGACAGAAAGAACCACATGGGGCACTGCGTTGTGGCGCTGGAGGCGAAGAGGTCCACCTCTGCCAGATCATTGTGACCACAGTCTGGTTCAGACACCACTCTCCCGGGGGTGGTTTCTGCCTGGAGAGCAGATCCGCAGCAGAGTTCTGTATGCCAGGCAGGTGAGCTGCTTTGACACTCCAGAGGTGAGGTAGAGCCCACAACAGGAGCTTCTGAGCCTCTACCAGAGATTGAATGGATCTGGTGCCCCCCTGTTGGTTGATGTGGAACACTGTGGATGTGTTGTCTGACCAGACTAGGACATGCTTCCCTTTCAAGGCAGGGAGGAAATGTTTGAGAGCTAGTCGAACCGCACGTAGCTCCAGAACATTTATATGCAGATGTTTCTCCTGGGGACTCCAGACGCCTCTGACCGTTCTGTGGTTCCACACAGCCCCCCATCCAGAGTGAGATGCATCTGTGACCACAACCTCCCAACGAGAGGGAAGAGAGCCTAAAGGGACCCCCCTGCAAATGAAGTCTCTGTTCCCGCAAGGTTCGAGGTAGCTCAGGCACTGACTGGTGAGTTGAACAAGCCTGTGCTGGTGCTGCTCGGGACGGAGGCCGAGATTGTTCACCCAAACCTGCAGGGGGCATAGGGAAAGAAGCCCTAAAGGTACCACTACGGACATGGCCATCAGTTTGCTCAGCAACTGCAGAAGGAGACCATAGGGCAACCTCAGACGCTGTAGGACACGAGAGACCAGAGAAACCACATTCTCTACTCTCTGTAGGGATGGGGAGGCAGTCATGGTCAAAGAGTCGAGGGTAATCCCGATAAAGGTGACTTGAAAACTCGGTACCAGGGAACTCTTCGCAAAGTTCACAGACAGGCCTAGCCGAGACACGTGATCTAGTAGGGCAGACGTGTCCGTCTGTGCCTGCTCCTGCGATGGAGCAACACAAGCCAGTTGTCCAAGTACGGGAGGAACCGCATTCCCTGGGCCACACATCTCGTGAACGTACGAGGAGCAAGAGAAAGACCAAAGGGAAGGGCTTTGAATTGGTAAGACTGACCTTCGAAGGCAACGCGCAGAAACTGTCTGTGGCGCAAAGTCACAGGCACATGGAAATATGTGTCCTGTAGGTCGACACATGTGAACCAACCCCCCTGTGTGATAGCATGGAGGACATCCACCTTCCGAAGCATGTGAAACCGCAGCACCTTGAGGTATTGATTCAGGTGCCTGAGGTCGAGTATTGGGTGAAACCCGCCATCCTTCTTTGGGACAAGGAAATAGATTGAATAGAACTCGTTTAGACGGTCGGGACCACATGTGTCAAACTCCAGGCCTCGAGGGCCACTATCCTGCATGTTTTAGATGTTTCCCTGCTTCAGCACGCCTGATTCAAATGAACAAGTTGTTAATAGGCTTCTTCAAAACTTGTTGAAATGCAAAGGATTTGAATCAGGTGTGTTGAAACAGGGAAACATCTAAAACATGCAGGATAGTGGCCCTCGAGGCCTGGAGTTTGACACCCCTGGTCTGGACCGTGAAACAGGCTCTATTGCTCCTTTTTCTAACAGCTCCAATATCTCCTGTCTCAGAGCTGCAGACCTTAGCCTACTAGGTCGGAAACCACTGTTATTTTCACCGCAGTAACCTGTGGGGGACGGCGCCTGAACTGGATACTGTAACCGCCGGACGGAGTGGTGATAACCCATGGGTTGGAACTTAAGGCCTCCCAGCACTGGAGATGGGCTGGAGAAAAACGGCTGGGGGCCTGGTGTCGGGAGTCAGGCCCAACCACCCCGGCCACGGCTGCTGAAGCCCCTAGAGGAGTGGTTATACAAAGCATGTTGGGGTCTGGCATTCCTTTGGGGTCTTCCGGCTGGCTGGCGAAAGGCAGGCTGGCGCCATCCCCCAGTTGGGGCACGTGCACCCCCAACAGTAGGCAGGACCTTGGTCACCGAATGAAAAGTCGGGACACGACTGGGCTGCGGTCGGGCAGGCCAGTGCAGGTCAACAAACTGTTGTCGTGATTTATTAGCCTCAATAGCACGCTCCAGGGTCTGTAGGGCCGCAGGTCCAAACACGTTGCCCGGGACCACAGGCAGAGCGTGGAGCGTACCCCTGCAGGTTTCTGAAAGGGGAGACTGCGCCAACAACACGTGACGTTTAGCAAGGGTGAGGGTTGACATCAGCCTACCTGAGCTCCCTGAACATGTTGGCAAAAGCCTGAAGACTCATGTCGTGCAGGCTCTGAGTTCTGTCATCAACCTTGGCCTCCTTCAGAGACTGAGAGTGGGCTAGAGCCAGGTGTGAGAAGGTGTTGCCCAAGCGAGCAATGCGAGCTGCAGTGTCGTAGCTCTTGTTGAGCAGGTTATCCGTGACTCTGCACTGGGGACGTGGGCAGCGGACATCAAGACGAGTGGCATCTGCTGGCACCACCACCAGGTTAGCAATAATGGTGTCAACTGTGGGGGTGCGATCCAAACCATAGCGAGCTGCATCCTGCATAGAGCTAAGCGCTCTGCAGTCCTGGGAGAAGCGGCTGGATGACTTAGGATCAGACCAACATTTCTGAAGCTCCCCAATGCTGAGAGCTGAGGTTGCTGAGAGCGCTCAGCAACCTCGAGGTCCTCCTCGTAGCTGGCATCATCACCCTCAAGCAAGGAATTAGAGGCAGCTGTTGAAAGCGCAACAGTCATTTGTACGGCGTTGGAGGGGTGGAGCTGGTCAGTGTGGCCAGTGACCGCAGGAGGGAGAGCCACAGGGTCAACAGGTCTAAGACTCAGAATTAAGGACTTCATCTCAGCAAAGTCAGAAGCTAAGGCATCAAATTTAGCTGACAAGGCCTGTTCATTGTGAGCCTTCTTTGCTACCGGGGCACTAGAGGGCACAGGCTTATGATGCTTCTGGGTCTTGCCAGGGGTTGAGGTGGAGATCCCATCAATCAAGGAAGATACTCCCCTGAGGTAACCAAAAAAGGAACAGAAAAATTCAGGGCAGACAACAAAACACAGTCACTGTCAAGGTGAACAAGGCCTAGAGCGGGTCACACTCATGGCCAATTAGAACATGGCATGGAGTGGGTCACACTCACGGCCCAAGCAAACAAGGCAAGGACCGGGTCACACTCACGGCCCAAAAAAACAGGGCATGGAGTGGGTCACAGTCACAGCCCAAGCAAACAAGACAAGGAGCGCGTCACACTCACAGCCAAACAAATCAGAGCATGGAGCGGGTCACACTCACGGCCCAAGCAAACAAGGCGCGGAGCTGGTCACACTCACGGCCAAATAAATCAGGGCATGGAGCGGGTCACACTCACACCTGGTCCGAGGCGGGGAATCACACACGGGTCACACTTACGGCCCAAGTAAAACAAGACGAGAAGACAAGATGGCGGCCTCTACAAAATGGCTGCTGACGCTCATGGTCAATGTACACTTACACTTGGTCCGAGGCACGCAACCACGAGAGAGCTCTGAACAGACGGGGGTGTAGCGCCAGCAAGCGCTACACAATTAGCAACGAGTGGCAAACGTAAGAGATAGTGACACCACCACACAAAGCCTGAAACCGTCTGAAAGAGTAAAAAAAAAAAAAAAGGCAAGGAGCAGTAGTTCGGTCGGGCCGAACAACAGCTAGCCGAACAGCAAGTATGGTTAGCACGGGAACGAACCGGGCCTAACACACCAAGCAAAGAGAAAAGGCAAAGCCGCACAACTCTGAGTGGAAGCGGAGTAGCAAATACACAACTGACCGCCAGCACAACTCAACTGGCAGAGTTAGCACAGGACGAAGCCAAAGCTAGCGAACAAGGCCCCGGGAGTCACGAGCAGCGCGACGCCAAGCCGAAGGAAAGAAACCGTACTTACAGCGGGCATCAAGCGGGAAGAAACCGCCGAGCCGAATCTCGCAGCCTCCAGAGGACGTGAGCGAACACGCAGCTCCGACCACAAGGTTGGCGAGGCTCCAAGCGAGATCGACAAACAAAGAACATATCCAAATACAACCTCATGCACGAAGCAGGGCGTAGAAAAAGGAAACGTGGCTTGGGTGACGAAGGTATATGTAGGCTACCATGACGTCACCCAGGTCACGTCCAATGGCGTGACTTTGTTGGTATATGAGCTCGACCTCTGTGCTGCACACGCGTAGATATCCAGGTGCTAAGCACCGCCCTCTGGCGGTCAGAAGGAATTAAAAAGAACTTCAGAACAAGCTGAATACAGCAGCCTTTCTTTGTGTCAGCAGCTCTAAAAAACTGAAACTCTACTAGAGAGAAAAACCAAGAGGTTTTAGAGCTGGTTTGTTAAATCTGACTTTAATGTTGAGACACTGAACTTGATCACATCAAAAGTTCAGTTTTATGGATCAGTTCTTCCACATAAACACATGAATCAGCTGATAGTTCAGTCAAGATCAAAGTTAAAATTATTTGTATAGCACATTTATAGCAGCATAGTCAACCCCAAAGTGCTGAACAACATTACACAGTTATGATAACAACAGAAAATACTTCATATACATATTGCTGGGTTTCACTCACGTGACTTGAAAGCCGCGCGAAACTCAAATGGGGGTCAGGAAGTGTTTCACTTGGCCACAACAACACAGCGCGATTTCGGAAAGCGACTATAGTAAGGCTTTAAATGGACTAGCACAGACGCGATATCGCAAAAAAATATATCTTCATTTAGGTTATGACCCGTATAGTTTAAAAAAATTGGACTTGGATTTACCCTGTATTGAAGCTATCGACATAAACTCTCGTCCTGCATACCTCTTTTTACACAGCAAATCAAATGAAAGCCTTCAAAAGCCTGGAAGCCTACAACTATTTTCTCGCAGTTTGGGTCAACGATTTAGGATCCAGAGAAGCTTTAAATGGCTGTCGTCTTGTTTTTGCATGGGTAAGCCGTGAGTTGTGCTACTTTTAATTCGTGATAATAATACTATTGCTAATGCTAATAACGAGTGTGTTTATGTGCTAGGATCTACATGTAAACACTTTATTATGCTTATTTAAATCCAAATTTCTATTAGATTTGTTTGATTTTAAGTAATTTCTCTATTTCTATAATGTAGGTCAACCATTCACAGAGATCCACAGAACCCCCCATAAAATGGTTTGTGGCCAGAGAAAAACTTGTTTACCTGCCATCTTTGTAGATGTGTTTCTAAGTAAATGTTCACTAAAACACTAGAACATTTATTAAACCCTTACCTTTTAGAAAGTGATTGCTGCAAACTCTAGCATTGTCCTTTTCTGCACCTCTTGTTTTTAAACGGAGATAAGTGATCAATTTCTGCCGTCTTCTTTCGGTAAGTTTTTTAAAAATAAAGACCTTTGTGGCACACACCTTTCGAGACATGTAAAAAACGTTTGTCTTTCTCACGATTAGAATGGTTGCAACAACTGTAGACCGCACAGATTTTGGGCATTTTTAAGCCGAATCAGCAGAGACAATAGGGTTCTGAGCAGCGGCGGTTACTTCCTGACCCCCATCTGCATTTGGTGACGTCAACGCTACGTCATGTGAAACCCAGCAATAGACAGACAACACAGAAAATACTTTCTAAAAAGTTGCACAATAGCCTGTTTAAAGCACTGTGGAACTTCACCTGAAGACAAAGAAGTATTGACTAGCTTTAAGATAAACAAAACCACACTGCCAATCACCTTTTTCAGCATCAAAGGAATAAGACAGTCCAGGGGACAAAGAGCAGAGTTTGTGTGACAGACAATTCTTTTTACCTCCTACAAAGAAACAGTTTAAAAAAGATCCCAAGTTGAAAAACATGGAGGATATAAACTGGGATCAGAAGCAGAATAGGGAGAAATGGAGGACCTAATCTGAGAGAAAGGCCTGCAATTTATCACAAAAACTCTGCAATGGCTTGACTCCACCATCATTACTGGGGTTGACAATACGATTAAAAATTCTAAACAGAACATTTGGTCTGTGGCTGTTTACGGATACAAGGTTAGACATGAACTGTGATTTAGCTACTTTTAAAGATTTTTGGAAAGCGGACAAATGCTCCTGTAATATTTGCAAAGGTACACTCCACTTCCTCTCAGCACATTGGCATGCCCATCTGCATACATGAGTAATGTCATTCAGCCATGGTTCTGGTTTTGATTTAAAGCGCATGGCTCTAACCGGTGCAACAGAATCCGAGATATTCAAACATGTTCTGTTGAAGCATTCTGCAACATCTTCAACACAATCCAACCGGAATTCCTTCAGTCCAGAGTTAATGGAGGCAGTACAAAAGTCCAAAACAACTTCATCATTCAGTTAATATTTAACCGTGTAACTTTACAAACAACACCCCATACAAAGAGCTGATGTTCAAAGGTCGTAATTGCCCCAACCTGGAAGGTTTTATGACACTGAAGCCAATTCCTGTAGAAAGTTAATAATCCTCCACCTCTATCCAAAGTCCACGGGAAAGGTACATCTGCTTAGAGCGATGAGTTGTAAACAGCTAATCTGGCAATCCATAGTTTCCAGGAGTAATGAAGCGAATCCAGCGAGGGCAGAAGCCCAGTCTATGTGAAAATCCACCGGTAAAAGGTCAATAGGCTCTAAATCTGACAAGCAAGCCAGAGCATTTTCCTCTTCTTCTGAGAGGCAGGGAATGAGACGTGGCAGTGTAGGTGCCCCAACATTGACAGGTGGGGGGGGGGTAATTGACAGTCCTCACACTGCATGTCTGTTCCAAAAGAGTTCATATGACTCTTTAATCCAAAAAAGTGACTGATGATCATAACCAAGAAGACCTGAGACATCCCAAAACTTTAATAAAAATAATACACATAAAATTACAAGTGGACGAGAGACTGGAAGACATGTTGCTGTAAAACTTCAGGCGCCACCATCTTCATCATTAGTCATTAACAGGAACAGGTGACTTGAACAATGACATGAAGGAAATAACAAACATGTTGGTAAAAACACAAACATTGTTACTGAAGATGAGAGATGATTGTTGTTGTTAATTGTACAAATGAGTAACTTTACATGTTGGAACCAGCTGTTTATATGGAACAGAACATCTGTATATGAAGATGTTCAACTTTAACTTGATGAATTTTAATATAAAATCATAAAGTGCCTTTAACTCTGACTCTATTCCATAATGAAGGAAAATCATCTGGAAACAATTCTATTAAAACTCCATCAGTGGACCAGGTTTCAGGATTATTCTCCTGAACAACAAGAGTTTTAAACAGTTACAGACAGAAAGCAACAACTTAGTCTGAGAGAAATGAAATAAAGATCCAACTCAAAGTGAATCAACAGAAAACGAGTCTCTTTAATATGATCGAGTGAAAACAGAAACACTTACTGTCTATCAGATGGAACTCTGTGTTTGAAAAGTAACGGAAGATCCATTGACCGATCCCTCTTAAAGGACACACAGCTGGGCTCAGGTCCAGGTTCAGGTCCAGGTCCAGGTCCAGGTCCAGATCTAGATCCAGGTCCATGTTGTTTCCTGTGAATAAAGTCAGGTTGTTGGTGTGAGTGCTGAGCTCTGACATGTAGAAGAGTCATGGACCGTTAGAGATGATCATCTCACCTCTGATCTTTGCTCTGACTCTCATGTTCCCCACACAGACTGGTTTTAGAGGGAGGGACTCCCTCCTCTCTGTCCTCACACTGATCCATGCTGCTGAGTTCACATCCACATTAGCTCACACACACTGTCTACCTTCATCTGCAGAGGAAACACAAATCATTCATCTGCACATCAACTCTAATCATCATTAGTGTTTGGAATAACGCTGTTTAAAACAACTGGACCAGGTCATGAAAAAGAATAAATAAATTTAAAAAATTAAAATAACTAATTACTTTTTTTTTTAAAATAATGTTCCCAACATTAATCATCATTTACTTCATTTGTGGTTGAATCAGATCAGCTGCTCCTCCACTGATTGGCTTATTTCTGTCAGTCAGACAGCAGATAAAGCAGAAAACAATCAAAATATTTGTCTTGTTTTTTATTTAAGATGAAAAAAGAGATTAAAACTAAATCAAATGTAACATTTAAAAAACATAAAAAAACAGAACATTTCTACAGACAAGCAGAAACTTGTAGAAGGAATGAAGTGATTCCAGTTTGACTGTAAAGTCTGACTGAAGGAGCTGCAGAATCAAACACTGAAGATCCTGATCAGTCAAACTGTTTCCTGCTGCAGCTTCATAATGGAGGAAGTTAAAAGACTAAACTGAAGCAGAATAAACAGTGAACATCTAGAAACACTTTATTTCACAACCATCAAACTAAATAACTGGATCATAAACTCCATCAAAGCTCCACATAACTTTGTAACCTGACTGAAATCAAACACATTTAAAACAACATTAATGTCATTTTATTTTGAAAGGAGTGACAGGAAGCAGCAGGAATTTGTTGTCTGACTTTTATAGTGGAGACAACAGTTTGATTCAAGGAAATAAAAACATGATGCAGTTTGTTTAGTGCCTAAAACAAATAAACATCAGCTGTTGATCATGTTTGATTCCAGTTAATCAATAATCTAATAATCATGTAGATTCTCTTCAAACAGCAGAGATGGAACTTTGTGTTGAAATAGAAAGTGAAAGTCAAACATCAGAGAGAGAAACAAACAGAAAAGTTAATAAAGACAAAGTTCAATTATGAAACAAAACAAACTTACAGTTTGTTCAAACAGTCCAAAGTGAAGAAGAAGAAGTTTCTACTTGATGTGTGAAAACAGACTGAGACACTGAGCTGCCTCCTGGAATCAGTCAGAGATTCACCTGAGATGGAGGCGGGACAAGTAGGAGGAGCAACAACATGTAAGATATTCACCTGAATCAGACAGTTTAGAGATTAATTATTATTTTCAAACAGTTAAACACACAGAGTCCTGAAATCAGCTGTTAGACAATCATCTCATTTATTGAGAAAAAACCAGATGACTAAACATGTTAAATAACTGAAGGAGTTTATTGTTTGTTCAGCTGCACCTTCAACTCTTCTGTTGTTAAAACATGTGGTCTGACACATGTAAATAAACACTAGATGTCTCAGGGGGGTGTTTCAGACGCATCATCAACATCATCAAACCACAGTGAAGCTCTCTGGTGGAATGTGTTGTAGTGAATGGAAGGTAAGTGATCTGCACTAACATAAACACTCTTATCTTACTGAAATATTGAAAGATTTTCAAATATTTTGATGTTTTACAAACGTGAGCTATAATTCTGGATGCACAAACTGGTTAAAATTGCAGCTTTTCTTGTAAAATCTCCTTAATCATGCAGTTGTGGATCACAGCTACTATAGTGTGAGTTATAAAGTTATATGATTAAAAACATTCTGTGTTTTGATGCAGGACATTTCAGGCTTTATTGATCAGTGAAGATGTCAGACTTTAGTGCAGCATGTAGATGTTCACATCACTGTTGTTTCAAAACAAGAGCTCTTGGGACCATCTGTCACCTGTAAGATATGATTTTGTTATACTGAGGATAATCATTAGTTATTTAATGTACAATACAGGTCCTGAAAGTGTTGACAATAACTGATATATCTGGTGCATTTCACATGTTTTTAAGGTTTCTATAAACTGGAGAGACGAGGAAGAACTGGTCCTGAGGAGGGACGTTTTGTCCCTCTGGCAGGACTCTGTTCTGCAGCGATGTATTTCTTCTTGTATATTTGTAAAAGGAAATCTTGTACCTAATTTGTCTTGTTAATAAATGTCACTTTCATGTCCAAGATGTTTCAGACAATGAAGAGAATGTTTTATCATTATATATTATAATGTGATGATGTAAAAATATTAATATTTTTAACATATTGGAATGATCATGCACTCTCAGAAATAGAGGTACGAGACAAGAACATTTTTGTACCTATAGGTAAATTGTTTTAAAATGTTCCCTTAAAAGTACAATATTGGTCTTTAAAAGGCCAGAAATGCCCCTCTGAGGGTTCAAGGTACACCCCCAGCGACAAGAAGGATACAAATTCTTGTCGCTGGGGGTGTACCCTGTAGTCCAGGTCCATTTTTGTACCTTATGAAGTTGTTCCACTAAAACAGTAAAATTATGCCACATTTTGAAGTCTTAAACCAACATTCTGAAACATAATATTAAAATATTGAAAATGATGGAAGAAACGTAATAATATTGAGATTAACCAGCCTTGGCCAGGGTTGCAGGTGCAGTTGAAATGGTACAAATTTGTACTTTTTTTTTTGTAATTAACATTTTCATTGGGAAAAGTGGCATTTCAGATATAAAATTCCTTCATTTCTATCACAATCCTTCTCTATAGTTTTGTATAGAGGAAACAGAATAATAATAATAAAATAATAATACAGCAAAGGAAAGAAAAAAAAAAAAGAAAAAAAAACAACAACAGTAACAGTATACTCAAATAACAGGGAGCTTACAATTATGCTATCTTTCACCTAGAGAAATATTATAAATGTATACACAGCTATATCCATCCTCATAATGAAAAGCACAGTGGATCACATATTCTTATGTACAGGGGTGCACATAAGTGGTCCGCAGGTCCGCACACACTGTCAAAATATAAAATGCGCACCAGATGAAAAGTTGCAACACGCGTTTGCGTACTTAACATTGGTTTGGCTGAGCTGCGTGAATTTTTAGGTTAATCAGAGGCGGGGTTCATTGTCAAATAAATGAAGAATCCCATTTTAAATATTTCCAATATTATTTCAAACCAATCATTGAGTGTGGGTGATGCTGAATTTAGCCATTTTCTTGTAATTGACTTCTTGCTGGCTGCTAAGAGCGCTTGCAACAATTTTACATCCCCTCTCCTTTCTAGAGCTGGAATAAGACCCATATACAGACTGGTAAAATCTCAAATTTGTACTTTATATCAATTTGAACACTCTAAGGGGCATTTCAGACATTTTAAAGACCAATATTGTACTTTTAAGGGAACATTTAAAAACAATTTACCTATAGGTACAAAAAAGTTTTTGTCTCGTACCTCTATTTCTGAGAGTGTGTTTTAACCAAACACATCAAATGGAAATATTTTATTATATTACTAATGTTCTTGTATGTTAAAGCAGTACTAAATAACCTTACCGCAACCATGTCTCAGACAGCCGTTGATGAAACTGGTGTTCTGTTAAAATATGCTCCCTGTTGAAATGTGCTACTGATTCCCTCTGCACATGTGCTGTTCTAAAGTCTTGACTTCAATAAACAGATTAATTGTTTATTTTTTATTTCTACATTTTTCCATAAATATATTTTACCTATCAAATAAATTCTCCCAGGACAGGAACACTAAATATGATGTTATTTTTACTTTATTTGCATTGTCTGTCAGGTTCAGTGTTTGTGTGTGCTGTGTTTTCTGTGTCGGGTGAGTCATCTTCTTTCAGTGAAGAGCGGCGCTGGAGCGTGAGGCAGATTAGCTACACCTGGTGGCGATCAGCGCTGATGAGGAGCAGGGTGCTACTTAAACCAGAGGCAGACCTTCATTCTGCGCCTGATTGTTGACCTTAATGGTAGCTCCCGTGTGCCATCCTTGTGATTTTTGAGAAACGTTTTGTGATTTCCCTGTGTGCACCTAACCCCGTTCTTCCCAGGATTGGTCACCCTGCTCCTTGTGTTCCCAAGTGTTTTTCCGTGTCCAGTGTCTGATCGCCTTGAGTCCTGTCTGTCTCCCTCCGGCGTCCTCACCCGACCTGGACTCACCACCTCCCTGCACAGCACCGCACTGGACCTGCCCTCCCTTCGAGCAAAACCTTCATCTCTCCAGTGAGTCATTCATCTCCTCTCCATGCAATATCTCCAGCTCCATCTCCTTGGCACCTGAACTAACTCTCCTCTCCCTTGCAGTTCTGAGACTCTCCCTGGCACACCAGATCACCGAGCACATTTTCACCACTGTATATAAACACTGTAAATAAACCTTTCACTTTTGCACCTGAGCTGCTGTCTGTGTCTGAGTCCTGCAATGTGGGTCAACAAGATCACTGAGCCCATGACATTGTCAGAGCGACAGGCAAATGTTTGGACACACCCAGAGGAGAAGGATCCCACAATGGCCGCCAAGGACCCAGAGCTTTTATATAGCAAATATCAGGGAAGGATCATAACAATATGTTTAAATAATTAACAGGGTAAACTCACCATAAACTAAAATACTGTATAAACTTCCAATGAAATCTCATTAAGAAATAAGTTGTCGGTTTGTAGTATGGTGGCATTTTTCATCAGGGCAGCATGAATCATCAGAACACCACTTCCTGCTGCGACCTGAATTACTGAAGTTATTAAATGTATTATAACATGTTCAGTTATATTAAAAACTTTATTGCACTGGGTTGCAGTTGTAACAGTGTTCTGACGATTTATGCTGCCTTGTCAAAAAATGCTGCCACAGTGCAAATTGACAAGTTCTTTCAAATATACCTTTACAGGCTCATGCTGGTAAAATGTCCCTCCCCCTGGACATGAATCACTACATCACAAAGAAGAGTGCAGTTCAGAGTATGATGGTCGTGGCTCTGCTGATGGCCAACTCATCCCAACTGACGACAGTCCTCTCTGTGAGGCCTCAGTACTGTTTCTACATCCCCCTAATAATCCTGCTGGCTCTGTCCATCATGTTGGAGGTCATCATGGGACTATTTCTCATCTTCAATGGCACTGTTACTCTTTCAATATTCTGTTTGATTTATTCTGCATAGGATCAAGTGTTTACATGTTACTACATGAATCTGTATTGTGAAAGGAAAAGTAAATATTTTAATTTAAAAATAAAAAAACCTGCAGTGCTGTTGGAAGATCCAAAAAGTTTCAGTGATTAACAGTGACACCTGCTGGTTGTGAGAAGACACTGAAGACATTTTGGACATGACGTGACTGTGAGAGATAAATGCTCCTGCCTACATAAGCTGAAAAAGTTCTAACAGAATAAAAGTTTATATATTAATCTGAATATAAAAAATTACTTTTTTGCAGCAAGTAAAAGTAAAAGACATAAAATCACAGTGAAAGTTGTTAGTCATGTCGAAAATGTGAAGAAGGAAGACAGGTTTTTATGCAGCGTTGCATAACGTCTCAGCTTTGAAGTTCTTCTCTAGGAGAAACTAAACAACCTCCACAGACACACAGTAAAACACAGGAGAAGCAGGTCTTCTGGTCCAGACTCAGCTGGACACCTACATCTTAAAGATAAAGGACAGAAACATGTTGGACAGAGAGGACAGAGGGTTTGAAAAAGGACTGATATTTTAACATGAAGAACCTACATTAAACAGAGGAGGTGGACTCAGGTTCCACTTATCCAGCACCTACAATGCTGCACTGATGTTCTTCACAGGCAGTTTCACAACAATCCAAACTGTGAAACGTGACTGTAACAGCTGGTGTAACGAGTCCCAGTTAACGACTCTCAGGAGCGACGGGTGTGTCAGCAACTTGTTACTTTAGTGAGATTTTCATATCTTGATCAGAAGTTATAAACCTTGAACCAAACCATGATCAGAACTGAAGAAGACTTTTGGATGAAGGTGAAACATTTTCAGCAGATGAAGAAGAAGTCCAGTTGCCTTTTTATAAAAAAAACCTTTGGATTGACACGTCATGGATGATTGAGAATTTACACAAGCTTAGCTCTGTGGAGCCGAGTCCACATTTTACCTGCTAATGAAACCTACTTTTAATGAATGTCTCCATGATATCAGCAGGTGATGATGAGGAGAAGAACCAAACAAACTCTTCTCCTTTCAGTATGAATGTTAAATTTCCTCATAACACAGGTTGTCACATCACTGCTGTACAGCACAGCAGCTTTATGATTTATTATTTATTATTCTAGAAGAAATATTGAACGCCCTGCCCCTGTTTCTCCATGTGGTCGACTCTGTTGATTCTTTTAAAAAGCAGCTGAAGACACTTTTATTTAGACAAGCTTTTATGTAAATGTACTTTGTGCTGCTATCCTGTTTTGCTTTTCTTTTGATGTATGTTGTATTTTTTGTCATCTGTGAAGCACTTTGTGATTTTTATCTGTGATAGGTGCTATACAAATAAAGTTTTACTTACTTACCTAAATAAACAAAAATACATGAACAATGCTGTGACCAATAACACTTATTCAGGGAGGAGCATCATGTTTGTAGGAACCCTCCATCTTTATTTAACTCTGGTATACATGAAACAATTTGGAGGAGACATTAAATGTGAAAATATTGTGAGCTGAGTTTGTAATTGTGACTGAGACCAAAGGAGCTGTCAGACCTGTCGGTTCTGTCTAAACCTTCAGGTTTCTGTACATCAACACTGAATCTTTCTGAGTGATGAAGGACTGATATTAAACAGAGGAGGATGTCTGCAGACTCCAAACAAGAAGGAGAGAACAAAGCTCTGAATAACATGGAGGTAAGAAACAGATTATTCTCTCACCTGCTCGTCACGTTTCATTAGATACAAGTCAGGTATAAAAGTTGAAGTTTAATACAGTTAGTAAACTCAGTAAAGTAAAACAACCTGATGTTTATCTTAATATGATCAGGGAGGGATTTTACACTTTTACATAATGATGACAAACTACACAAAGTTTCCTGTAAATGTTTCTTTGTGTTTCTTCTTCTCTGTTTTTTAATGATGCTTGTGTTTTCTGGTGGTTTGTTCCAGCAGTGAAGTATGATCTGAATGATAAACAGAAACAGACCAAGCTGGACAGGATGAACAACACAGACACAGTCTTTGTCTTCTTCACAGTTCTCATCAACATTTTCATCACAGCACTCAGATTTCAGGGACATGTTATGGAGTTGGTCTTTACAGAACAACATTTATAAACAGTAGCTCAGTCTCTTATTTATTCTAACTTTTCATTTGTTTCTTCTTTGCAGACCATCAGCTGTGATACCAGTACCAGAACCTAAACTCTCTCCTCTGTCCATCGAGCTGAACATGACTGGTGGAATTTAAATTCTGGGTGATGGAGGGTTGGACTCAGATACTCTTTAACGTCCCGCCTGTGGAGCATAAAAACTTAAGACGATGTTAGGAACTTCCTGCCTGAGATGAACTGAGACCCTTGTCCTTTCTGTAAAATTTTCACAGGAAAACTCAAAGACAGAACAGACACAGTCTAAAACAGATCACCTGTGTCTTGTAGACTCATAGAACCCAGAAGAGACGTTGAAGACAGAGTCCAGGATGACTGTCTGTTTAAAAGGGAACCTCTAAAACAAAAGACCTGTTGGTGAAACTCAAGCTAATCTGAAAGGCAACTTTACAAATCTGATATATCTTTTAGTAACTTCTGTGTTTCTCATGTTGGTTAAAATCAGCCAGTTTGAAAGAAATTATTTCAAAAGACTGAAGATCCAAAAGTGGATTTAAAAGGTGGCCAGTCTAGGAAATTGTGGTGGAGATTAGGATTACCTCCTGTCATCTGTACATGTCACAGTGATCTAACACTTTGTACTCAGACTAGATTTACAGCTCATAGATTATCAGTCTCTTAGAGACATTCAGGGTTCTGATGATGTCTAGAAATCTCTCTGTATCAACACTATAAAGCAGCTCTCATTGGTCGTGAACACCAGAGTCGAAAGTGAATTTTTGCTGCAACACTTCTGAAGCCTTTCACAGACACAGGACGTCTGACACCACAGCAGCTGGAGTTTAATCAGAAATTCAGTCGTACTCGTGTGGTGGTAGAGAACATGTTTGGTAGGTTCAAGAGGAGGTGGTGGTACCTTCTGACTGTGACACAGAGCTAGTGTGATCAATGATCCTGACTTGTGCTCTGAACAACTTGTGTGAAACACATGGCTGGAGAGGTCACCAGTTCATTAAAGGGCTACACAGAGACAAACAACCACTCGCACCAGTTTAGAGTTACTAATTAAACATTTGCATATTTTTTGTCTATGGGAGGAAACCAAAGTCCCCAGAACAAACCCACATATGTACAGGGAGAACATGCGAACTCCATGCAGAAAGGTCCTAGCCTTGTTTTGTAAGTTTGTCACACTTAAATGTTTTAGATCAAACTAATTGAACTATTAGACAGAAACAACAGAAGTAAACACACAACAGTTTCTAAATGGGGTTTATTATTCATGGGAAAAACAGTTTTAAAAACAGAAATGTATATTTCCTCATCTTTTTAAAAACATCTTTAAGACATAATGTAATTAAAACACCTGATTAGGCTTCATTGTTATAAATACAACAATTGGATAGAGAGACTACAGCATGTAGGGATGCAACAATAACACTTTTTTTAAACAGATACAAAAGTGACATGAAATTAATATATGTAAAATATGTTAACAATGAAACAGTAATGAATGAGACTGTACTGTAACCATGTTCACTAAAAAAACAAAACAATACAGCAAAGGTTCAAACGTTAAAGTTATTGAATTCAGAGTTTTCAGTCAGAAATGTATTTTTAATTTTATTTGAAGGTTTTTTACTTTATGCAGAATCATCTGTAAACAAGACGAGTTTTATTTTTTATCTTAATAAAACAGGTTAAATCTCTGATCTGATGGATCCTGAGTGATCCTGAGTCCTCAGTGGGACTGGTGTCTTGGTGGACATGAAGCTGGATGAGACTCTGGAAACGTTTATTTCTACTCTGAATGAATATAGAGAACATTTCAGTGATTTATAAATACTGGAAAACAAACTGAGGCAGTTTACACTGAAGGTAAGACTGAATCAGACACATGTCAGTAATTCATAAACATTTGCAGCTGTATCCTCAAGTGGAAGGAGGTCGTCCTCTGATCAGGAGATGAGCGGTTTGATCCCCTCAGGTGTTGTACAGCCGTCTGTGTCACGTTTAAGTGGAGGTTTTAATGTTGGACCCAGAATGCAGTGAGGACAACCAAAACTTAAGTCCAACTAAAAGTTTAATATGAACACAAAATGCTGACGGAGCAGCAAAACAAACTTACATGAGAGATATAAAGTCCAGAGATTTAGAAAAACAACAAAAGTAATCCATGGGGAAAATATAATCCAGATGGGGTGAACTGAGAACAAGACAGAGGCTGAGGCTAGGGACAAAGGTTACGGCCAAGACTAAGAACAAGAACTGCGACTGAGAGCTAAGAGAAGGCCTAAGACTAAGGACTGAGACAGGGATTATAATTGAGAACAAACCGACACTGACTAACACACATGAGACTTAAATACCAAACCTAACTGATTACAAAACTCAAAACATCTGAGGACACGGGAAGAAACAAACACAGGAACTAATCACAGAAACAAGACACACCTGGGAGTGGAAAAGAGGAACAGGAAATGACAACAGACAATCAAGGAACCTAAGACACAATGCGGGAGAACAGGAAGTCATAACGTTACCAAAATAAAAGAAAACCCGGAACTACACGACAGTGACAATAACAGCAAACATGAACTCAGACACGGGAGGAGAACTGAATAAGAGACAAGGCTAAACTCACATAAGACACAGAGTGATCACAGAGGTAGGGATAACTCACAGATGACTGGAAAAAAAACACCACTACTGAAAAACCAAAAGCTACAGCATGAAACAAAACAAACAAAACCCCAGAAACTGACAGTCTGCTCCTCAGGAATGAAACCTAATTCCTTGTGTGTAACTATCAATGTGATGGATGTTCATTCCAATTTCATGATAAAACCATCATAAAAAACTTGTTAAATATTTCCATGTTCAAATGTCTGAATAATGTCAAAAATACATTTTTAAACATAATTAATTTCTGAGGGATAAAAAGAGAGAAAAAGCTCTGAAAACCTTGTTGTTTTTAAGAAATAATTGAGTTAATGATGTAAAACATATTAAAATCATTTCAAATATATAAAAAATATAAAGAAGAAAAATGTCTGAATGATGAGACATTTCACATGAAAACATCCAAATGAACAAATAATAAAGTCAAACTTCAAATAATGAGATAAAAAGTAAATATTTGTCTCAATAATGAAACATGTCAGAATGTTTTTACGTCATTTACAGAAACAAGCTGAAGTCGAGTTGTGATTGGACGACTCTAACAGGAAGTGAATAAATATTCCTGAGCTGGAGACTGTAGGGTGACGAGATAGAATGAGAGTCTTTACATCAAACTCAACACAGAAACACTGAAGACCCAGAAGACCAGAACCCAAATCCAGGATAAATAGATTTAGTGAATTTGGTTCTGAAGGTGTGAAGATGGATCAGTGTTTCAGAGGAAACTCTGTAGAAGGACAGAATGCCAGCAGGACAGTCCACATACACTGCTACTCTGTTAGAGACAGATGAGGACGAGGAGGAGGAGGAGATAGATGTTTTATCGTCATTGTGCCAGGCAGAATAACCATCATGATCAGAGCAGCTTAGACTCCAGGACTGATCATTCCATCCAAACACACAGTCTTTACCTTCTCCTTTTCTTCTGATTTCTCTGTAACTCACTGATATATAAACGTGTCCTCTCCACTCGACCTCCCAGTAACATCGACCAATCAGATCCTTTCTACACATCAGCCGAGACCAGTCATCAAATCTGTCTGGATGATCAGGATGTGACTGAACCTCCTTTACACGTGTCACCTTCCTGTTGTTATCAGACAGTTTGAGTCTCCTGTTCACTGTGTCTGTGTTGATTTGGAGCTGACAGGAATCTGATGGAGAGAACAAACACAATCCAGCAGCAGTTATTGATCCATCATCTGATCAGTTATTGTCACTTTGATGATGACTCATCAATGAGTCATGTGACAGTTTGAAGATGGTTGAATGTTGCTGCTTTGTTGTCATGAATCAAATGAAAAACACACTTACACTTCCTCAGACCTGGTGTCAGGTACCGGATTCCAGGAGGCTCCGCCCTGAAAGGAGGAGGAGTCTGTTTCAGCACGTAAACATGGACAACATGTGACTTCATGTCAGTGTTACAACATTTACAAAGTACAGTGGCGTCTCTGGCATGATAAGTTAGGTGGGGCTCAACAACTCAACAGCTATTATAGCCACTATAATCTGACTTTTATGAACCATATAAAATACAACAAAATGACTAAAATTCTAATTCAGCACTTTGAAATTATTTGCTAAACTTGCTGAAAATGGTGCAGTCCACTAGCTGTGCTTTAACTATATTGTTATCCCGGTGGAAATGCAGAATAACACAGAGTTTATGGGAGAAAACTGGCCTCTTCATGACAGCTGCGTCGCGATGGGAGAGATCAGCTGATCGCTGACAGCTGGATTCTTGGTTAAGCTAAGGAAACATTTCAGTCAAATATAACAAACACAAGAAGTCAGCAGGATTCTTCATGGATTTAATAATGAACCCCGACTCTGATTAACGTAAAAATTCATACAGCTCAGCCAAACCAATGTTAAGTACGTAAATGCGCATTTATAATTGTATCTGTGCGCCTTAACGTATGCGCACCTGCGGACTGCATATGTGCACCCCTGACTATAAAGTGATCACTCTTGCAAAATCTCTCTTCCACCTGAGCTACCACACTATCTCAGGCTTCATTCAATAACAGCAGCGTTTTTCCTCCGTTTAATTACACCGTGTCCCTCTGTCATCCACCTTCTGCTCAAGAGGCACCAGGGTTCTAAAGTTGGTCTTCAGCAGAACATCTACTTCATTCATTTTTATTTTATTTTGTCTCAGTAGCTAGCAAGAATAACTGACTCTGGATGGCTGCACACTTCTCTCTAACAGAACCTAAAAGTGACGTGTGCTATACTGTGTTTTATTTGGATGATTTCAACATGGGGCCGGAGCGTTTGGGCCCCACGGCTCTCCACTGAGTACACAATGCACATGCGCACTGTGATTTTAGATGCTCATCATTTAAACAGGCGTTAAGAGGCCAGTCCTGGCTGTTTCTTGAGGATTTAGCCTACTGAGCTTGTGAGTATTGTAATAAAAATGTAATAGTTATAAACAAATGTTTGTAACAGCATATTCTTGGTAACAGAATCAGTTTTTAGACAATACTACTCTATATAGAACGAGTGTGTTCTCATACAGTTTATTGTGCTCCACAGCGCTATCTGGTGGGGCCTGGCCCTTAATGCAGAGACGTAACAGACAAAGTATACAAACACAAATCTTTCTTTTTTTCATTCAGTAATTACAACACTGTTACAAACTCACTGTCACTATTACCATGGTGACACAGCTCGACAAACTACACTCCAGGAAATGCCCCACAGCAAAACCTGCCAGATGTTATCATGTGTATAACACCAGAGACCAGATGTGCACCATCATCATTTTGTGGCATTCCCTGTTGCCATGACAACAGTATCCCCACCCTCTAAAAACATATAAAATGTGACCCTTTTCTACAGACTACTGCATCAACATACTTTCACTTACTGACACTGTTCCACTGTTCTTATCTCTGGTCACAAGGGATGGTTCTACACCAGATTTAAATATCTCGCACAAAAGTGAATCATCATGTATATATTAAATTTTGGGTCACCGTGGCAACAGAATCCATTAAAAAAGACATTCCTATTTTAAACTTATAGAATGATCTGAAATCATCACTTTTCTCCAAAACACTCTGATTTTAATTTGACTCTTTCAGCCTCTTTATCACATTTGCAGCACCTGTCAGCTGCCTCACACATGCAGTGTGGAATCAATGCAGCTTTCTGATTGGCTGAGGGTTTCAGAGTCCTGCACATAGTGGCAGTCCCTCTTAAAGTTTCAGGAACTTTTCTAGTTATTACTGTTGTTTCCAAATCAATAATCAATATCTGATCATTTTAATTATCTGGTTTGTTTCTTCTTCTGATGTTTAATAAAATTTATTATAAATAAAGTTTATAGTATTTGTGGTCATTGGGGTTAAATATCAGTTTCATGTGGAACAGGATTCACTTCCTGGTTTGGGATCTGATCTCAGAACGTTCTGTTCCAGAGTTTGAGAGGAGCAGGTCCACTGGTTCATCCACCATCAGGTGAGTGAAGAGGAACTAAAGGAACTCTTTAATCAGAGTATACGGTCAGTGAAACTTCTGGGATGTGGATCTGATCAGTCCAGTATCAGAGGGGATCGTTAAACAGTCTCAGCTGTTCTGGTGATCATGAAACTAACAACAGCTGCACTAAATGAAAAAGACATTAAAACAGAAATGGTTCTCCAGCTTGAGAACACACAAATGTTCTACCTCCATCTGTTTCTGATTGTTTCTCAGTAGTTTTACATTTGACTCAGGTCAGTGTCACTTCTGGTAGCATGAGGAGAGACCAGAACCCTACAGAGGTTCTACAGCCACTCCAACTCCATCAGGATGGAACAGATCAGTACCGGCCAGAAGGTTTGTTGTGTCTCTCACCTGTCCTAAATCTAACAGAACCTCTCTGGAACATCATGTTTACGTCCACCAGGTTGGACCTCAGACTATCCAGGAGCTCAGTGATGTCTTGGTCAGGATCTGGGACTAGATCCTCCAGGACATCATCTATCATCTCATAAGGAGTCCCGATGTTGTCAGGTAGGACACAGACAGGAGGGCCCAACAAACTACTGAGAACCATTTAGAGCTGCTGCAGGAACATTTCAGTAAACTGGACCAGCTGCTGCATCAGTTTTTCAGTTTAAATGTTCTGGTGACACTGAATCAAACCCTCTATAGGTTGATCATCTTCATCAGATGATGTGTTCTGTGGTTCCTCATACTTTGACATGTTCCATATCAGGATCAGGAGATCCAGCAGGAGCTTTATCCAGTTTAGATCTGATGTGTTTTCAATGTCTTCTTTCATTTTTCCAGCTGTGTATAAAATAGTTTGTAAACATTAAAACCATCTGAGACTTTTCATTTCTACTCTGTCTGGTCCTGGTACCATGACAGCATGTTGTTCTCTTTAAGTTTAAAACATGAGGACAGTGGACAAATGGAGGACAGGAGACCACATACTGGACCTAAAACTCTTTACAGCAGATCAACAGTATCTGAAATATAGAGAAACATGAAAATAATCCAACAAAGACCTGAAACAGAACCTGAGAGCTGCTTCATCTTTCAGCTGATCCACTGAAAACTGAGTAAAAAGTCAAACTTCAGAGACCTGAAACCATCTGATGAATTCAAACCATTTAATGAAAATAGTCAATTGGAAAACGTTTCACCTCTCATCTGAAAGACTTCTTCAGTTCTCATCCAAAGAAGTTTTTCAGATGAAGGTAAAACATTTTCAAGAGATGAAAAAAGTCCAGTTGCCCTTTTCTGAAAACTTTTTGGATTGACACGTCCTGGATGAGAATCTACAAATTCATCTGATGAATCCTGACCTGATTTCTAGAGTGAAGTCTGAAGTCTTCAGTCCACCAGACAGTAACTTCTTCCCTGATTCATGTAGGTTGTTGTTCAGCAAGTCCAGTTCTTTCAGACAGCAGGACTGAGAACTCAGAACTGATGACAGAACTTCACACGTTCTCCCAGTGAGCTCACAGGATCTGAGTCTGAAGACAGAAGAACCAACAAGAAGAACATGAGACTCGTCTAAAGAATTCTTCTCATGGAACATTTAGTTCAACCATCAGGAAAAACACACGAGCAGTTTGTTCAAGAAACATTAAAGATTATTTCTATGTTGAGAACAAATGAAATATGAATAAATGTTCTCCTGCTGTGGAACATCTGAAATGTTCCTGGAAGATGTTGGAATGTGTAGGGATCACATGGAACAGTCTGAGGTTTTCAACAGTGATATAAAATCTGGTGCTAATGAAAACATTTTCATCTTTCCCCTTTATCAGAGACCTTCTCTAGATAAACATTCCAGGAGCTTATCTGAAAACTGACCAATCACAAGTGTTTTTGGCCCATCACCGTGGAGACAGCCCGAAGACTCTTACCCAAAAAGATTTATAAATGACATTTTTACGACTGTTGCTGCATTCCTGAGACACTTGCAACAAAATGTTTTTTTGTTGCTAAAAATGTTCATCTTTTAATTTTATTAATCTTCTCTTTTTTTTAGATCAAGAAGGGATTTATTCATATTCTTTATTCTGGACATATATATTTATATATATTAAGACCAGTTTGTACCTACCTGCAGTTGTGTCTCTGGCATGATAAGTTAGGTGGGGCTCAACAACTCAACAGCTATTATAGCCACTATAATCTGACTTTTATGAACCATATAAAATACAACAAAATGACTAAAATTCTAATTCAGCACTTTGAAATTATTTGCTAAACTTGCTGAAAATGGTGCAGTCCACTAGCTGTGCTTTAACTATATTGTTATCCCGGTGGAAATGCAGAATAACACCGAGTTTATGGGAGAAAACTGGCCTCTTCATGACAGCTGCGTCGCGATGGGAGAGATCAGCTGATCGCTGACAGCTGGATTCTTGGTTAAGCTGAGGAAACATTTCAGTCAAATATAACAAACACAAGAAGTCAGCAGGATTCTTCATGGATTTAATAATGAACCCCGACTCTGACTAACGTAAAAATTCATACAGCTCAGCCAAACCAATGTTAAGTACGTAAATGCGCATTTATAATTGTATCTGTGCGCCTTAACGTATGCGCACCTGCGGACTGCATATGTGCACCCCTGACTATAAAGTGATCACTCTTGCAAAATCTCTCTTCCACCTGAGCTACCACACTATCTCAGGCTTCATTCAATAACAGCAGCGTTTTTCCTCCGTTTAATTACACCGTGTCCCTCTGTCATCCACCTTCTGCTCAAGAGGCACCAGGGTTCTAAAGTTGGTCTTCAGCAGAACATCTACTTCATTCATTTTTATTTTATTTTGTCTCAGTAGCTAGCAAGAATAACTGACTCTGGATGGCTGCACACTTCTCTCTAACAGAACCTAAAAGTGACGTGTGCTATACTGTGTTTGTCGTGGCAAAGAAGGTGCCTTCTCATCAACCTTTCCTTTCTACATCTTTTCTCACACCTTTTTTTAAACCTGTTTACACCATCTCTCACCTTTACACACAATAGTTGTATGACCACTATGAACCGGCCCCAAACGCTGTTTCTTGAGGATTTAGCCTACTGAGCTTGTGAGTATTGTAATAAAAACTTAAATAGTTCTAAACAAATGTTTGTAACAGCATATTCTTGGTAACAGAATCAGTTTTTAGACAATACTACTCTATATAGAACGAGTGTGTTCTCATACAGTTTATTGTGCTCCACAGCGCTATCTGGTGGGGCCCGGCCCTTAATGCAGAGACGCCACAGCCTACCTGTAATACTATTAATGTTTATTATTATTTATTAACTGTGTTTGAATTAATAAGTCTTTCTTTCAGCACACATGAGTTTTTCTGACATGAACTCATCCACGATGGACTCTGAAATATGGATTCACATATTTTCATTCTGGAAATGTATTTTTACTTTGAAAATGTTTAAATTGTCTTTTTCTCCTTTTCTCATCCCTTAGTAAAGTGACTGATGAATTTAAAATGTTTATTTACGCTCAGGAGTTAAACTTGAGTCTCAGTTACTATTGAATGCTTTATTTTATGATTTACTGAGAATTCAGATATTCTACCATGTGGTCTGTTTTAAAATTCATGATATTCATTTATTTAATACTTCAGAAGTCGACTTTTGTTAATTTAGTCACACATGTGTTAAACTTTTAGATCATTTGTGTTCTTTGTTTCTGAATGAGAGAAAGAAATACAATTTTATTTAATTCAGAATTAGACACTTAGAGATTCTTTTCTTCTTCCTTTTCACACACAGGATTGTAAACTTTCTTTGGCAGACTGAAGTCTGATTGGCCCTGTTGATCAGAAATACGCCCTTCTTATCAGACCTGATAAAAGCTTTGAATTCAGGGTTCCACCCTCAGTCGAGTCGAGTCCAGTTGCAGTTGAGTTTTTGAGCATTCATTGTTTTTTTTTTCCCAGTCTGAGAGGAGGAAGGAAGAAGCTTGCCCCTCTTCATCACTGATGAAGACCTAAACTAGCAACCAGCAACTTAAGGCCAGTGCCCGAGGAAGACTGATCTCCTCGTGTTTTGTTTTTAGCAACTACGTTTTTTTAATATATTTTATTTCTTTTTTTGACATTTTATTTAGTTGTTACTTTTTATCTTAATTGAGCATTTTTCATTTTTTTTGAAACCTTGAGCTCCTTACTTCAAAGCATAAGTTTTTTTTCTCACCAGTGCCAGAAATCTGGTGATTGACAAACATTTTTGGACATTCAAACCTTTGGACCACAAGAGTGTGTCAGGTTCTGGGGTTTTGTTCAGTTTCATGCCATGTTGCAGCTTTTTGGTTTTTCTGTAGTTGTGTTTCTTTTCCAGTCATCTGTGTCCACCCTGTACTTTAGATTAGTTTAGGTTTATTTAGTTCTCTTCAGTCTAGTGTTTTTCCATTCAGCTGTTTTGTTAGTTTAGTCTTGCCTTGTGTCTGAGTTCATGTTTGATATCTGTCATTTAGTTCAGCCTTTATTTTGCCCCAGTCTTGCTTCCTGTTCTGCTTTTATTTTGGTCATGTCTGTGTTTCCTGTTCTCCTGCTTGTATCTGAGGTTCCTTGATTGTGTTACGTCACTTCCTTTATTCATTCTGTCCACTCGCAGGTGGATCCTGTTATAATTAGTTCCTGCTTGTCTTCCCCATGTGCTCAGATGTTTTGAGTTGGTCATCAGTTAGAGTTTGTGTATTTAAGCCTCATGTGTTCCCTAGTCTGTGTCGGATTATTGTGTATTGTTTCAGTTACATCTCCAATAGCTCTAGCCATGTCATGTACACCGTTGCCGTCTGTGTGTTTTGGATTACCGTTGGTCATCGCCCTCCTGCATTTTCTCTCATGTAAGTTTGTTTTTGCTGCCCCGTCAGCATCTTTACTTTATTATTAAATCCTTTTTGTTGCTGCATTTACGCCTCCCGTCTCCTGCCTGCACTTGGGTCCTGTCTTACTACCTCTCACCGTGACAGAGTGTCGAGGACGACCGAACCCCCGTCCTTGATTCGAGCTGTGCCAAGGCTGACGCCTATCTGAGTGGGACCCTGAGAGGTATCGTCTGCGGGGAGGAACCACCTGGAGTCAAACCCAGTCCAGTGCCCACCTTTAATACAGTAAGGTGCAGTGGTAATAGTTATGTCCATAATTTAATATGCTTTGATAATTTTGAGCCACAAGGAGACCCATAATTATTTTAAAGTTTTGATCCATTATTTTATTTTTTTTTTTTTACTTAGAGTAATCACTTTATCAAGTCTTTCGCTCTTTCAGAAGCAACAAGTACTTAATCAGTAATTTTCTTCTTGATTTAGTTATGTTCTGTAACACTTCCCTCATTTTGCAGTAACCTGATTTGGAATCATTCAATCATTCTTTTCATAACCTGTTAATATTGTGAATATGTGTAAATAAATCCCCATATATATTTAAAGTACGGTTGTCACTCCAATTTCTTCTTTGTGAAATCATGATCTTTAACAAAACTGAGATCTATAAACAAAAGGCATAATTTGAGCAAAGTGTAATGATTGATAATTCCCCCATTCTATGATTATTCTTAAATTAACACTAAAAATGTTTGTCTAAAAGAGACTCTGTGAAAGTGAGACTTTGTCAAAGTAAAGACAGTAAAGACAAAGTGATCTGACCTGAGAGTTTCCAGTTGACAGTGTGGACTCTTTAGTCCAACAGACAGCAGCTGGACTCCTGAATCCTGCAGCTTGTTGTTACTTAGATCCAGTTCTTTGAGACAGCAGGACTGAGAACTCAGAACTGATGACAGAACTTCACAGCTTCTCTCTGAGAGGTTACAGTTACTCAACCTGAAGACACAATGATGAAAAGATTACATGTTATTTTCTTTCAACATGCAGATGAAGCTGCATAAACAAAATGCTTCATGTTGAAATATTAAAGGTTCAGTACGTAAGAATTAGACCTTGTGGTCAAATCAGAGTCCCACAGTTCATGTAAAGAAAAACAAATCTTCCACTCTGAGACACTCACCCCCTCCCCTTCCTGATATTTCTGCTGGGTTGCCAGTTCCAATGTTGAACTTTTTTTATTTCTCTTGTATTTGTTCAGTTTTTGGGAAGAATGTTGTGGTTTCTTAGGTTTACTACAAGTTAAATCAGGGCTGCTTCTTTTACTCTTTGCTGCTGGTCGTTATGGAATTGCAGCTGCTTGTGTTGAAGATTTGGCAACCTTGCAGGCTCACATGTGATTTGCTACAAGATCAGGAAGTCTTGACGTGGAATAGTTATTGTAAATAATGATTCTGTCCTTAAACAGTGTTTTTAAAGTGATAGAAACTAAATGGTAAATGGCGTGTACTTGTATAGCGCTTTACTCAGGTCCTACGACCCCCAAAGCGTTTCACACTACAGTTTTTGTCATTCACCCATTCACTACTACTACTGTCATTTAGCAGACGCTTTTATCCAAAGCGACTTACATTGAGAGAACATACAAGCAAGAAATCAAAGAGAAGGAAACAATATAAGGAGGTGGACTGTTTGGAGTCCAGTTTAATTCCGACGCTGATACTTCAAGTGTATCAATTTTTTTTTTTTTTTTTTTTGTAGAGATAAACTCCCAAATCGCTATCAAACATCAATTAGTCATTAAGACTGAAAGTGTTCTTTAAAGAGGTGAGTCTTAAGTCTGCTCTTAAAAGTAGCTGCCGACTCTGAGGATCGGACCGAGTTTGGTAGGTCATTCCACCATCGGGGGACAACAGAGGAGAAGAGTTTGGAACATGATCTCATGCCACGTTGTGGTGGAACCGCTAGGCGTCTATCAGTGGCTGAGCGTAGCTGACGCGTGGGAATGTATGTTTGGATGAAGGAGTGAAGGTAAGTAGGAGCTGTGTGTTTCATTCACACACACACTCACACGTTTGGTGATGATGAACTACACACAAACTAGCGCCCATCCTACTGGCTGAGATCGAAATCTGTTACAATGTAACTTTACTTTTAACATCAGTGGGACATTAGACTGTTGTGAGTATTCTACTGTAAAATTCTTACGTATTGTACCTTTAAAGCTGTGTACTGAAAAATAGTTTTCAGTAGAAGAGAAACGTATTGTTTGTAAAATAACATCTGACTTTTATTTTTCAGGTTACTGCCTCAATAAACAAACTAAATAAAACAGATTGAATCCTGTGAATTAGTTCAGACAGACAACTGGAGTTGAACTGCTGCTTCACACGATCTCACACTCCACATGACCTCAAACTGAACTACCAATCAGGGCTGTTTGTTTAAACTTCCTGCTTCACTCATATCATGCTGCTATACTGCCACTACAAACTGGAGGAGGAGAGATGTTCAGTAATCTCATCCGTCCACATTGTACAGCAATATCATGGAGTTATTTAAATCTGAAACATTCCTGGAAGATGTTGGAATGTTTGTCTGAAAGAGACTCTGTGAAAGTGAGACTTTGTAAAAGTAAAGACAGTAAAGTCAAAGTGATCTGACCTGAGAGTTTCCAGTGGACAGTGTGGACTCTTTAGTCCAACAGACAGCAGCTGGACTCCTGAATCCTGCAGCTTGTTGTTACTTAGATCCAGTTCTTTGAGACAGCAGGACTGAGAACTCAGAACTGATGACAGAACTTCACATGTTCTTCCTGTTAGCTCACAGGATCTGAGTCTGAAGACAGAAGAACCAACAAGAACAACATGGGACTCGTCTAAAGAATTCTTCTCATGGAACATTTAGTTCAACCATCAGGAAAAACACACGAGCAGTTTGTTCAAGAAACATCAAAGATTATTTCTATGTTGAGAACAAATGAAAGATGAATAAATGTTCTCCTGCTGTGGAACATCTGAAATGTTCCTGGAAGATGTTGGAATGTTTGTCTGAAAGAGACTCTGTGAAAGTGAGACTTTGTAAAAGTAAAGACAGTAAAGTCAAAGTGATCTGACCTGAGAGTTTCCAGTTGACAGTGTGGACTCTTTAGTCCAACAGACAGCAGCTGGACTCCTGAATCCTGCAGCTTGTTGTTACTTAGATCCAGTTCTTTGAGACAGCAGGACTGAGAACTCAGAACTGATGACAGAACTTCACAGCTTCTCTCTGAAAGGTTACAGTTACTCAACCTGAAGACACAATGATGAAAAGATTACATGTTGTTTTCTTTCAACATGCAGATGAAGCTGCATAAACAAAATGCTGCATGTTGAAATATTAAAGGTTCAATATGTAAAAATTAGACCTTGTGGTCAAATCAGAGTCCTACAGTTTATGTAGAAAAACAAATCTTCCACTCTCACCCACTCACCCCCCCCCCGATGTTTCTTCAGGGTGTCCAGTTCCAATGTTGATCCTTATTTTATTTCTCTTGTATTTTGTTCAGTTTTTGAGAATGTCTGAAGGCCTATTTGTTCAGCGTTGAGTTTTCCTAAGTGCGTTTGAACGTCCCATCACGTGCAGCTTGGCTGATCAGTTGGAAGGATGTGGAGGTTTCTTAGTTTTTGCTGCTGCTTGTTGTGGAATTACAGCTGCTTGTGTTGAAGACTTGACAATTTTAAAGCTCACATGTGATTCGCTGTGGAACCAGGAAGTCTGGATGTGGAATAATGATTCAGGTGCGGAGCAGCGTTTTGAAAAATGACAAACTAGCGACCACCCAGCTGACTGAGATCCAGATCTGTTACAATGTAACTTTATTTTCAACATCAGTGGGACATTAGACTGTTGTGTGATTATTTCACTGTAAAATTCTTACATATTGTACCTTAAAAGATGAATAAATGTTCTCCTGCTGTGGAACATCTGAAATGTTCCTGGAAGATGTTGAAAATGTTTGTCTGAAAGAGACTCTGTGAAAGTGAGACTTTGTCAAAGTAAAGACAGTAAAGTCAAAGTGATCTGACCTGAGAGTTTCCAGTGGACAGTGTGGACTCTTTAGTCCAACAGACAGCAGCTGGACTCCTGAATCCTGCAGCTTGTTGTTAATTAGATCCAGTTCTTTGAGACAGCAGGACTGAGAACTCAGAACTGATGACAGAACTTCACAGCTTCTCTCTGAGAGGTTACAGTTACTCAACCTGAAGACACAATGATGAAAAGATTACATGTTATTTTCTTTCAACATGCAGATGAAGCTGCATAAACAAAATGCTACATGTTGAAATATTAAAGGTTCAATATGTAAAAATTAGACCTTGTAGTCAAATCAGAGTCCCACAGTTCATGTATAGAAAAACAAATCTTCCACTCTCACCCACTCACCCCCTCCCCTTCCTGATTTTTCTGTTGGGTTGCCAGTTCCAATGTTGATCCTTATTTTGTTTCTCTTGTATTTGTTCAGCTTTTAAGAAGGATGTTGTGGTTTCTTATTTTTACTACAAGTTACCTCAGGGCTGATCGTTGTGGAATTACAGCTGCTTGTGTTGAAGACTTGGTAACCTTGCAGGCTCACATGTGATTCGCTAAGGAACCAGGAAGTCTGGAAGTGGAATAGTTTTTTGGAAACAATGATTCCACCATGGAACAGTGTTTTTAAAATGAGAAAAACACGAATGGGACATTAGACTGTTGTGTGAGTATTTCACTGTAAAATTCTTACATATTGCACCTTTAAAGCTGCCTACTGAAAAACTGAAAAATAGTTTTCAGTAGAAGAGAAACATATCGTTTGTAAAATACCACCTGACTTTTATTTTTCAGGTTACTGCCTCAATAAACAAACTAAATAAAACATGTTGAATCCTGTGAATTAGTTCAGACAGACAACTGGAGTTGAACTGCTGCTTCACACATGATCTTCACACTCCACATGACCTCAAACTGAACTACCAATCAGGGCTGTTTGTTTAAACTTCCTGCTTCACTCATATCATGCTGCTATACTGCCACTACAAACTAGAGGAGGAGAGATGTTCAGTAATCTCAACCGTCCACATTGTGCAGCAACATTATGGAGATGTTGAACTCAAACACTGTTTTATAATAAAAACATTTAGACGTGTCTGAGTTTGTCTGATTCAAACCAAGTCCTATAAGATCTGAGAGCTGCTGATGAAGCTCCTTCACCTGGTTCCATCTGTGGGTTTAATAGGAAGTAAATTCAACATTTCTGGACTTTCTTTGTACAGTCTGACTTTACTAAACCTAAAACTCCACTAAGACTGTACAGGTTAAAGGGTGGTGTTTAAGATGGAGCTGTGTAGGCGGGTGATGTAAATATTTATAAATGGTAAATGTAATTTGTAAATATCAGACCTTCAGTTTACCTTAGAATTGTGTGTCTTTAGAGTTAAAGTAGGTAATTTAATATTGTTAGTTTTTCTTCATATTACTGATATACATATTTAAACTTAAGAGTTTTTATTACTTATTTTCTCTGTGAATCTGTCTCATATGTTGCAACATGATCCCACAGTTTATTATGTTTCAGGTCAGCTGCTCCTTAAAGGTGGAATATGGAACATTCTCATAAAAAGCAATATTTAAATTTTAAAAATCCCTCTACGGGGTGTTTAGAGGGGTGTAGAATGAAATTACAGTATTTATTTAAAAAAATATTTTTGAAGTAAAATAAAATATACAGTGGTCGACGGTTATATGCATGACCTCGGTGCCCAGCAGTATTGTGCATAAGCGTTGCGTGCATTTATCCGTTGGTGGTCATTTGGACTGTAAACATGGGTAGCAGTGTTTGATATTGATAACAGATAATCAGAAATGATGTAATAAAGCAATTAAGATATATTAGGAGAATAAAAGTCTCAAATAGACAAAGTCATATACTCGTAGAGCGGATTCAATATGACACTACTAGTAAACAGATACACCAGATACGCGTGCGCATGGACGCCACGGTAACGGCACAGATTAAGTTATAGTTAGTAACAGAACAGAACAATTTTTTATATTCGATTCGATTTGACACTATTTCACACTGAAGAAGTCTGTGATTATTATTGGCGACCGTCTGACTGCTTCAGTTAGATGCGCCAGACACGCGCGTGTGAACGACAGAGCAGCCTTGTTCCAGGTAAATGACAGCAGCGACAGTGTGTGGGAGAACACAAGCGGAGGTGTAAAGTCAAGTAACTGGTGAGAAACAGCGAGATGCATGTATGACACCTCCAAATGTTTTGTGCATATATCCATCGGCGTTGTGCATATAAGAGTAAGGATTCTCTATGACACAGAAACGTGCCCAGCAGTTTTGTGCGTATAAGCGTCAACCACTGTATTTATTCTGACAGGTACAACTTTGGTATTTTGTTTACATCTACTAGCCAATAGTGGGCAGAGTAGCGGTAACCATTGCAGGTTACCTAATACAAAGAATAGCTTAATGAATAAATTCAGAAAACATACTTATACAACCTATTAATCTGATTTATAGTTCTGATTGATCTGTACAAAAAACTTTTATCTTTACTTCACCTTTTTAATGGATACCACCAAACTATCTGTCGTTGAGGTATAAAATATGTCCTTTTGCTTAATAAAAACATACAAACATATATAATTATACAGGGTTTTAGTGATTGTTTTTTCTTTATCACTTTTTTAATGGATACCATCAAACTACTGTATCTCTTGTTGAGGTATAAAATATGTTATTTTGCTCAATAAAAACATACAAGCATATTAAATTATACAGGGTATCAGTGATTGTTACCATATCAATGCTCCTAACATCAGACCCCAGTTCATATGACTACTTACAGAGCTTTGTTGGAGGCCTTGACCACTGGCAGCAGCCTCAGAAGAACCTCCTCTGAAGCAGAGTATTTCTTCAGGTCAAACACATCCAGATCTTTTTCTGATGACACTAAGATGAAGGCCAGAGCCGACCACTGAGCAGGAGACAGTTTATCTGTGGAGAGACGTCCTGAACTCAGAGACTTTTGGATCTCTTCCACTAGAGAATGATCATTCAGTTCATTCAGACAGTGGAACAGATTCATGCTTTTCTCTGCTGACACATTCTCACTGATCAGCTTCTTGATGTACTGGACTGTTTCCTGAATGGCTTGTGAGCCACTTCCTGTCTGTGTCAGCAAACCACGTAGGAGAGTCTGATTGGTCTGCAGTGAAAGACCCAGGAGGAAGCGGAGGAACAAGTCCAGGTTTCCATTTGGACTCTCTAAGGCCGTGTCCACGGCACTTTGATTGAGATCATTTAGATTTCTTTTGTTAAATAGTTTTAACCTCATAGAAGTTAATTTTTGTTCTTTTCCCATCAGGTTGACTCCAGAGTTGATGAAGGTCAGATGGACATGGAGAGCAGCCAGAAACTCCTGAACACTCAGATGAACAAAGCAGTAGACTGAGACCTGGTCCAGTCTTCCTCTGTCCTCTTTAAAGATCTGTGTGAAGACTCCTGAGTAAACTGAAGCTGCTTTGATATCGATGCCGCACTCTGTCAGGTCTGATTCATAGAAGATCAGGTTTCCTTTCTGCAGATGATCAAAAGCCAGTTTTCCCAGAGACTTGATCATCTTCATGGTCTCTGGACTCCAGTGTGGATCTGTCTCAGTTCCTCTATCATACTTGATCTTCTTCACTTTGGTCTGAACCACCAGGAAGTGGATGTACATCTCAGTCAGGGTCTTGGGCAGCTCTCCTCCCTCTCTGGTTTCCAACACATCCTCCAGAACTGTAGCAGTGATCCAGCAGAAGACCGGGATGTGACACATGATGTGGAGGCTTCGTGATGTCTTGATGTTTTCCTTGATGATCCTTGTGGCCTGCTTCTTATCGCTGAATCTCTTCCTGAAGTACTCCTCCTTCTGTGGGTCAGTGAACCCTCTGACCTCTGTTACCATGTCAACACACTCAGCAGGGATCAGATTGGTTGCTGCAGGTCGTGTGGTTATCCAGAGGAGAGCAGAGGGAAGCAGGTTCCTCCTGATCAGGTTTGTCAGCAGAACATCCACTGAGGTGGACTCTGTAACATCAGTCAGGATCTGATTGTTGTGGAAGTCCAGAGGAAGTCGACACTCATCCAGACCATCAAAGATGAACAGAACCTGGAACTCTTCAAAGCTGCAGATTTCTTTGGTTTCAGTAAAGAAGTGATGAACAAGTTCCATCAAGCTGAACTTTGTCTCTTTCAGCAGATTCAGCTCTCTGAAAGTGAATGGAAATGTGAACTGGATGTTCTGGTTGGCTTTGTCTTCAGCCCAGTCCAGAGTGAACTTCTGTGTTAAGACTGTTTTCCCAATGCCGGCCACGCCCTTTGTCATCACTGTTCTGATTGGTTGATCTCTTCCAGGTGGGAGTTTAAAGATGTCTTCTTTTCTGATTATTGTTTCTGGTCTGTGTGGTTTCCTGGATGCTGTTTCAATCTGTCTGACCTCATGTTCATCATTGACCTCTCCAGTCCCTCCCTCTGTGATGTAGAGCTCTGTGTAGATCTGGTTCAGAAGGGTCGGGTTTCCTGCTTTAGCAAGTCCCTCAAACACACACTGGAACTTCTTCTTCAGACCAGATTTAAGTTTATGTTGACAAACTGCAGCAAAATGTTCTGAATTGAAAACAGAAACATAATTAGTAATAAAATAAATATATGTTCTTTGATCTGATCCATCAGAAGCTGCTTCGTTCCTCCAGCAGGTTAAATCTTGATAGAAATCGTCTTACTGCTCTGCAGACGATCAGCCAGCTCCTCCTGCTTCATCCTCCTCAGGAAGTAAACTGTCATCTTTATAAATGCTTCTCTGCTCCTCCTCTGGTCTTCATCCTCACCCTCCAACACCTCATCCTCCCTCAGATTCTTTAAGCATTCTGGGTAATCTGGACTCAGAACCTTCTGGATCTTCTTCAGCTCGTTCTTTATGAAAGTGAGCATGTTGTCCTCCAGCAGCTGGAACAGAATAATATCTGAATGACACATCAGACTGAAATCATGGATCCAAACATTAGATCCATGTTGGACAGACTGACAATCCACTGGTCTACAAAGTACAGCATGGAGATGACTGTCAACACATTAGATGGAAAAGTAGTTGTTGTCCATGTACAGACCATAAATATGGAGTCCAGCTGTGTTTGATGCTGCTGGACAGACGGACCACTGGGAACCTCTGAGCTCTGCTGGTCCACTCTGTGGAGGAATCATGAAGAATTAGCTCACATTCTGTCTGTCTGTCCACACAGAGACAAACACAAGCTAAAGATCCAAAAACTATTAGTCCTCCTCCATCCAGCATCACCTGCCACCTGACAGGAAGTTCCTACCTACACTGTGTTTGAACCAAAGCACAAAGGTGAGACCTGCTGGACCAGCTGGTGAACTACAGACACTCAGAAACTCCTACAACATCAGTTCTTTCATTTTGACAGCTGAGTTTGTAGAAAACATCCAACACACACGCTTCACATCTGAACATAGAAATGTGTGTGAAAAAGATCTGAGCTCATATTAAACATGTTGGAATGAAAACATTTCTAACATTTTACACAGTTAAAACATTTAGATACAGCTCACCTCTCTGATGATGAAGGACCACTGGATTTAAAATCAATTAAACGATTGTTTGACATGTCGCTTTTAAAGGAAACACAGCTGGGTTCAGGTTCAGGTTCAGGTCCAGGTTTCAGTTTGAGTCCCTGATGGATTCTGTTTAAAAACATTATGTTGATTAATAATTAAACTGAGAGAATCATTATAAATTGATTCAGTTTGTTGTTTCAGGAACATTCTGGATGAAAGTAACAGGATTATTTGTTCTCAGTTATTGAACCTAAAATGATCCTTTCCAGCTGCAAGACACATCTGTAATCCTACACTCCATCTGATCCAGTTCTCCTCCTGCAGCAACATGTTATTGTTCTTTAACTGGATTAAAGTAGATGACTGTGTAGTTCAGTAATCCAGATTATTGGCCTGCAGCCTCCTCTGTGTTAGTTAGAGATTGAGAGCAGAATCCCAGTCTGGACTCACTGGTTCAGGAAGTTCTCTGAAACTCTAGAACAAGCTGAACACAGCAGCTTTTCTTTGTGTCAGCAGCTCTAAAAACCTGAAACTCCACTAGAGAGAAAAAACAAGAGGTTTTAGAGCTGGTTTGTTAAATCAGACTTTAATGTTGAGACACTGAACTCGATCACATCAAAAGTTCAGTTTTATGGATCAGCTGATACTTCAGTCATTAACAGGAACAGGTGACTTGAACAATGACATGAAGAAAATAACAAACATGTTGGTAAAAAACACAAACATTGTTACTGAAGACGAGAGATGATTGTTGTTGTTAATTGTACAAATGAGTAACTTTACATGTTGAAACCAGCTGTTTATGTGGAACAGAACATCTGTATATGAAGCTGTTCAACTTTAACTTGATGAATTTTAACATAAAATCCTAAAGTGTATTTAAGTCAGACTCTGTTCCATAATGAAGGAAAATCAGCTGGAAACATCATTCAAACTTGTAAACAGGTCACAAGAGACCAGGATGTTACTAAAAACTAATAAAACTACCAGAAACTCCAGATTGTTCCTGATGTTTTTGGGAAACTAACAGTGAAAATGGTTCTGGTGGGAGTTCTGGTTCTGTCTCAGTCAGAGTTTTAGGGTCTCTGTTTTTCTGAGTGGCGTTCTGATCCTGTATGTTTGTAACTGTCAGTCTGAGACACTTGAGCGTTTCTGTTACTATGGAGACAGTAATGAGTTCCAGCATCAGCTGACTGTTCATCATTTCATGTAAAATCCATCTGATGGATCATCTGAACATGATAACAATAAAAACCAGAGCTGAAGGGTCAGTTTGGTTCTGGTTTCTGCTGGATTCTACTCCCATCAGTGGACCAGGTTTCAGGATTATTCTCCTGAACAACAAGAGTTTTAAACAGTTACACACAGAAAGCAGCAACTTAGTCTGAGACAAATGAAATAAAGATCCAACTCAAAGTGATTTAACAGAAAACGAGTCTCTTTAATATGATCGAGTGAAAACAGAAACACTGTCAGATGGAAGTCTGTGTTTGAAATTTAATGGAAACTCCATTGACAAATCACTCTTAAAGGACACTAAGCTGGGCTCAAGTCCAGGTCAAGGTTCATGTCCATGTTGTTTCCTGTGAATAAAGTCAGTGTGTTGGTGTGAGTGCTGAGCTCTGACATGTAGAAGAGTCATGGACCGTTAGAGATGATCATCTCACCTCTGATCTTTGCTCTGACTCTCATGTTCCCCACACAGACTGGTTTTAGAGGGAGGGACTCCCTCCTCTCTGTCCTCACACTGATCCATGCTGCTGAGTTCACATCCACATCAGCTCACACACACTGTCTACCTTCATCTGCAGAGGAAACACAAATCATTCATCTGCACATCAACTCTAATCATCATTTATGCTGGAAAAAGATCAGCTGCTCCTCCACTGATTGGCTCTTTTCTGTTGGTCAGACAGCAGATACAGCAGAAAACTAAATATTTGTTCTGTTTTTATTAAGATGAAAAAAAAGATTGAAAATCAAATGTAACATTTAAAAACATAAAACAACAGAACATTTCTATAAGCAGAAACTTGTTAAATGAATGAAGTGATTACAGTTTAATTGTAAAGTTTGACTTTTGGAGCTGCAGAATCAAACCCTGAAGATCATGATCAGTCAAAATGTTTCCTGCTGCAGCTTCATAATGGAGGAAGTTAAAAGACTAAACTGAAGCAGAATAAACAGTGAACATCTACAAACACTTTATTTCACAACCATCAAACTAAATAACTGGATCATAAACTCCATCAAAGCTCCACATAACTTTGTAACCTGACTGAAATCAAACACATTTGAACATTAATGCCATTTTATTTTGAAAGGAGTGACAGGAAGCAGCAGGAAGTTGTTGTGTCTGACTTTATAGTGGAGACGACAGTTTGATTCCAGGAAATAAAAACATGATGCCGTTTGTTTAGTGACTAAAACAAATAAACATCAGCTGTTGATCATGTTTGATTTCAGTTAATCAATAATCTAATAATCATGTAGATTCTCTTCAAACAGCAGAGATGAAACTTTGTGTTGAAATAGAAAGTGAAAGTCAAACATCAGAGAGAGAAACAAACAGAAAAGTTAATAAAGACAAAGTTCAGTTATGAAACAAAACAAACTTACAGTTTGTTCAAACAGTCCAAAGTGAAGAAGAAGAAGTTTCTACTTGATGTGTGAAAACAGACTGAGACACTGAGCTGCTTCCTGGAATCAGTCAGAGATTCACCTGAGATGGAGGCGGGACAAGTAGGAGGAGCAACAACATGTAAGATATTCACCTGAATCAGACAGTTTAGAGATTAATTATTATTTTCAAATATAGTTAATACCTGGGATTTGTAAAAGCAGATAATCAGCAGATCTCAATGCACAGGAAGGGTTGTAATTAATGAGCAGTTCAGATGCAGTTCTGCCAAAATATGAGTGATGTGAGATTGCCTGTCTGTGTTGATGAGAAAGCATGGACTAGTCAGAGTCAAGTGTAACACTCATACTGGTTACACAGGACTTAAGATCAATAGAGAGAGAAGAGAGATTTGGGTGAAAGAAATTTTAATAAAAAAAAAAAAAAAAAACAATTCTAAACTCTTCAGATTTTTCAATATTCAGTTTTATTTATCCTGCATAGGGTCAAGTGAGTACGTGAATTACATGTTACTACATGAATCTGTATTGTGAAATGAAAAGTAAAGATATATAATTTCACAATAAAAAACCTGCAGTGCTGTTGGAAGATCTAAAAAGTTTCTGTGATTAACAGTGACACCTGCTGGTTTTTAGAAGTCACTGAAGGCATTCTGGACATGACGTGACTCAGAGATAAAAATATATATATTTTGTTTGTTTGCTCTGAACTTATTTGGAAAATGTAAATTTTTTTAAAGTCACCATATTAAACCAAATGTGGTTAAAACCTCAAACATTGATTAAGATAATTTTCCATCAGCTGATGAAATCTTTATCTCAACCCATCCAAGTATGAACATTATAAACAAAAAGAACTTGTTGAAGCTCCCATATTATACACTTTTCACACACTCTGAATCATTTCTTTACATCTCAATAACATGTAAAAACCATGCAGAGTTCAAATTGGCCCTTTTTGAAAGTTCAGCTGTTCCCAAACTTGTCTCATCTCACCTAAATTTGAAAGGCTCTGTTTCATGTGGGCACGGCTCTTGGGCAGTGCTAGAAGCTCTAGGCCCCGCCCATCTCTGTTCCCTGCGCGTTGGTGAGACTGGATCTTTTAGCGGTGCTGGTAAACAAACATCTGAGTAAACTGCAAATAATGATAAACAACCGTTGCAGTGTCAAGAAATGGACTTAAAGAGGCCCTTCCATTAAAAACGTTTTTTCTGAGGTTTCTGTTGAATAAATTTCATTTTAATCATTCATTTTCCATCTCTTATTCCTAACTTGAATTGTCGGGTGCTGGAGGATATGTCTAATTTAAAATGTTTTTCTGTATTTTGAATAACATTTCTAAAATTACTTTCTTTTGCCACCAATGTACAATAATATTGTAAATTGACTTAGACATATATTTACTCCTTGTTTAATCAGATGTAATCTTTCTGGAGCCAGAAGAACTTTGTATCAAGTCAAGATGAAACACATTATGAACAGCGTTACTTAAAAAAAAAAAAAAAAAAAATCCTTGAATTATGCAAATAAAACCTGGGGACAAAACTGATTCTTCACCACATGATCTGTCAGCACCAGGAATTGAACTTCTGCATGAAAGGCGAGCACACTTCTACTAGACTACAGTGTTCAGCTTGTTAGATTTATCTACCCAGCCTCAATATAACCATGTGTTTGTGTGTCTAGTCAAATTACATAGTTTAGTTTATGGACTTATAGTAACGCACTGCATTTTAATTTCACTAATGATAACGGCGTTGCAATATTTGAAATTGTAATTAATTAGAATACTCCATTTAAAGTCCAAATACTGCACAGGATCATCATCATAAGAGCATGTCATGCTCAAAACCCTCTCTGGAACAAACTTACTCAGAGACTTAGTTGCTATGGTTACTAACATACCTTAAAAGATACCTTTATTTTTTGAACCGAAAATTCAGGTTATCTACAAACTTACTCTTAAACTTATCTGGTTATGTCACATACCTGCTTTCTGGAACGGACCCCTGAAGAAAAAGATCCTCTGCCATACCTTTAAGACAAAACAGTGATAGTGTTGGAGGGTGATCGCAGAGAGAAGACAGCTGGAGAGTGAAGGCAAGGAACATTCAGTAGAATGGTGATCAGGTGTGACAGTGAACTGAATGAATGAACAGACTAGCAAAGTGAGTAACTGAATCACACAGAGAAACAGAGTAAGTATTTAAACCTAGAACCACAAGGGGGAGACAACTCTACACAAACAAAACCCTTGAAACAGAAAACACACTATAAACAAGAGAACGGACTTGGAACTTGGAACCCCTTAAAACAAAAACACAGGAACACTAAACAGAACACAGTGTTAAAACAAACTCACATTCTGTAATTAAGTCATTTGCATAATGCTGTCAAAGTTTGACTTCTTTATTTTTAACAGTTTTGATGGAAAGAACTAAAGATTGGCCCGGACATATAATCAGACTTTTGATTTGAGTGTTCTGAATATCATCATGTCTAGCAAATTATTTCAGTTATACTTTGAAAGCTGTTTTTGTTGCTGAATCCTATAATTTTGTGATCAATATTTCTAAAACATTTAAACTTTAATTAGAACATGATTAAATGAGATCTCTGGACCACCATGGATATTTATCAGTTTACCAGTATTAAATTGTAAGCCTCAAGCTTCGGAGAACAACATTATCATTTACAAATCAGCTGGGATTCAATTTTTTTTTCTTGAAAATAATGTTGTTTCATCAGCTGATTGATTAATATCTATTGTGCATCAGAATATAAGAGAATTTCAGTAACTGTAATAGATAGAAGGGGCTCAAACCTTGTCTTATCCCTGTTTTATATGAAATCTGGAGCAGCTGGAAAAGAAACAGCTGTTATGGTGATGACATTCAGAAACATTTTACCTAAACCAAAGTGATTAAATGTTATGAATATGAAATTATGTTGTGTTCATTTTAAAAGCCTTTACAGAATTTTAAGAACAAAATAAATCTTCTTAAAATAAAAGACTCTAATTAATAAGACCTAAAACCAAACCATGTTTTGGCTTGATGTTCCTATAAAAGTATACTATTTAGAAAATAATGGGTTTTATTTCCAACACCAGGTGGCAGTAATGAGCAAAATAACACCATCACTCCCACTAACCACCACAGGGTGGCAGAAACGAGTATTATTCCTCACTCCATCACACAGAGCAGCAGCGTTCAAGAGACTCAATGTCCAGCATTTTAACTCCAAGAGAAAAAAAAACAGTCCCTTCTTTATTTTAGCAGAAACTAAAACTCAGGCGATGATACTTCTCACTTTGAAGTGACTTCTTCTTCAGCAGCAGATCAGGAGCTCGGCCAAAAACTGTCTTATACTCACTCTAGTGGTGGAAAAAAGTACAACAAATTTGCTGGTCCCACAAAAAATTTACAAAGATTAATAACTTTTTAAAATTAAAATAAATCACATGTGTAATTATGACAAACAACATGTTGTTTAGCTCTGTAATTATGGTATTACTTTATTTTTTAAAAGAACAGTATTGAAAATTCTACATATTATGTCTCCCACAGACCAAAACCAGGTATGAGTTTAATTGTAAATTGTCCCTAGGTGTGAGTGACTGGTTGTCTGTCTATATGTGGCCCTGTGATGGACCGGTGACCTGTCCAGGTGTAGCCCCGCCTCCTGCATGGTAACTACAGGAGATACACACCTGTTCCCTGTAACTCTGAACAGGAACAAGCAGGTACAGGTAATGATTAACTGACATTCATGTCTCAGTTTTTATAGAAAACATTGACACATCAGAAAAAGTTTTACCAGTTCTGTTACCAACTGAAGGCGAGTCCAGAACATTCTGTACGAGCTCCAAACTCAAAAAGCACCACGTTTGATCCTGAGAAATCTTATGGAGATACTTCCAAAGACACATGATGAAAATATGATCTGAGATATAATCTTTGGAACTTCCTTCATCAGTGACAATAACATCAACATTTATAGTGGATTAAATCCACTGTGTCAGTGTGGGAATCTCACTACACTGGGTCTCTCTACCCAGTGCTCCACATCTGGGGCCCATGCTGCTTCACTGACTGCCCACTTTTATGTCATACCTTGGGGCCCACAGTGATCCACTCATGCTGGCTAGACGTTTTGTCCTCTCTGGCCCTTAATGCTGCTGCCCATGTTGCTTTGGCTGCAGCTTGCAGATGGAGGATCTGTCTGTAGCAGCGCTGTCTCACAGCCTGCAGCACTACTTGTTTCTACTTTTACTTTATTAACATTTGGAACAGCTGATTTGTGGATTTCTCAAAGTCACATAGTTTGGCATTTGTGTCATCGAACTCTGAAGACTCATCAGAATGTCACACATGTGCATTCAGGGTGATTGATACTTCACCCCGTGTGACACTGAGGTCCATTTTTTTAGGAATCTTGTCTTGGATGCTTCTTAAGAGGATCTCTGTCTCATTCTGCAACCCTTTGTGGTCAGACCTGCAGGTAATATGCTAATATATTTAGTGATACAGCTGTGATCAGGATGTGATCTTCCTCTGGATCTTCACCTGGGTTATCAATGTTTCCTGTGGGTGTGGCCATGGTTCACAGTTATTATATAAGTGGTGTTCTTAGTCTATAAATGTTAACTGGTTTCTAGGACTTGTTTTAAAAAGTGGATGTTTTTCCAAATGATTTGCTAAAGCTGAGCTGATAAAGCAGGTCAGTTCATTTTGGTGGTTGGAGAGTTTTAAACAAAACAGTTATCAACAAAATTCCAATTAAAGAGAGTGTGACGTGACACACCAGTTAGAAAATGTATAGCAAAACCAAATAATCATCTATACATTAATCTATAGAAGCAATAATGAGCAAAAACTTGTGATGTGAAATTTAAATTAATGTGATTGTTTTGATATCATCTAAACGCAGCGCCATCAGGACTGTGGAGAAGCCTTTAACACTGTTTACAGGAACAAGCTAGTGATTTTCTTCTTTTCTCTGAGAACATTGAGATATTTATGTAAAAGACTTCTTCACTCACTTCACTACACTCAGTCATTGATTCACTTCATGCCACAAACTCCTGTTGTGTCTTCACGCAACAGTTTTTACTACATCAGTCCTTCCACACACCTGTCAGCAGCTCAAACTTCCTCGTTGCCGTTCCAGCTAACCAAGACTCTCTGGTCAGCGAGTCGAGGGAACCTCCTTCTCAGCACAGCTGTTAGCAAATGATACAAGCTTCTTTTTGGACAAAACAATAAACAAATACAGTGTAAACAAAAGAAAGCTGTTTACATGGTTCATGACGATGATGTCACTTGGGGAACAATATCGAGATCAACCAGGGAGCGGTAAATTTGAAACTCACTAACTTGTGAAATTTCGCAAACTTTTGTCTAATTGTGTCATCAAAGATTCCTAAGGCATAACATAACATATTTTTAGGCTTTAATATAATAGATTTAGACAGAATCATGTCAGATTTAAAGTTTTAAAGCAAAATTTCCTGAAAAATGTTCTTCCCAAAATTTTGGGAAAGAAAGAGTTTTAAAGCTAAAAGTTGTTTTATTTTAAATATAAATGATATCTGTTTCATTTAGTTCTGAATGAGCGCTACATGTTTCAGATACATGTGTTCTCTGTGTCTTTACTCGGACATCCTCTCTGTTGACTCGGGGTTCTCTGTGCTCACACACAGCCTCCCTGAGCTTTCTCTTGTTACTGTGGCAACATAGCTGCATAGCTTGTGGCTGAATAAACAGCAGCAGCTGGTTTTAATTTTGCTGTGTCATTTAGTGCATGTGTGTTGTCTTGCTAAAACTGCCCCCCCCCCACCCACCACCACCACCACCACCCCTACAGTCATTTATCTTCTCCTGGTAGAAGGTGAAACAGTAAAGTCCTTCACTCTTTTTCACTCCATTTCTCTTCCTCTTGCCTGTTTCTGTCCAGAGTCTCCATTGCTGTTGTGCATCAGGTCATATCAATCTGAACATTTTCTTTATCGGGTGATCGGTTGTTTTCACATTTGACCCCGGAGCCCCTCCTCTATTCATTTCCCATGATGCTGTTTTCCATTTGGTTTGAAAGGAAAAACGTCTTGTGTACTTTTACCATCACATGATGAAACTTCTTCATTTAGTCTTGCAGGATATGTTTGTGTGTGTTTAATGTGTGTGAGAATATTCATTAGACATCAAGAAGGTTCACTTTTCATTTCATTAAACAAACATTCAGAGAGAAAAGTCAAATATTCCAGATTTGTTGGGTTATAAACAAATGAAACATGACTTTTTATAAAAGGATTGTTCTATTACACGTGGTTTTGATGGCAGAGATGAAAGCTACAGTCCAGGGTTAGGAGCTCCAAATAACACTGAACCTGTCTATTTGTTTTGATCAACAGGATCATCTGTTATTACTTTGTTTACCATCTTAACATGTTAAATCCAACATAACAGACAGATATTTTACTTCTTACACCAGTTTAATGGATTGTTCATTGATCTTGAGATTTAAATAATTGCTAACAATAGAAAAAACTGTGCAAACTGGGAAAAATAAACTGACTTTTGATAGAAAACATGCTATATAGTTTGTATTTTATATTTCTTATAAGTTTTATCTTTTTTAATAGGAAATAATAAAAATGCTTGATACAACCTGAAGTCAGAACATGTGGTTCCATCTGTAAATAGCGTCAGTGTTACAGCAGTGAAATCCTGATGATCCCAGTGTTGACACATAAAGGTTTTGTGCAGAAGATGAATGGAGTGTTTTCTTTATTGGGAGTAAATTTAAAACTCGAAGGTCAACAAGCTGATGAGTTCATCACTACACAAAGATCTTTTGTCAGAATGTGTTTGTATGTATGAAGTTAATTACAAGACTGAAGAATCTTCTCAGACCTCGCTGACTCCAACATTTACCTGCTTGCTGCAGTTTGTTAAATGAAGGTTAGTGTGAGTTTACTGCTAGTCAACATCTGCAAAGACGACACTATTCATGTTAAAATCATTCTAAAACAGAGTTCGTGCTCTTCAGAACGACTCACTAAATCTCTTATTGATTTTTTTTTTCCTGAGCAGCAACAACATGGAGAAAGATACAAAGAGGCTCCTTCACCAAACACCTCCACCATGAGTCATTCTCACAGCAGACATTTCTAAATAGTTGTAACAAGAAAACCTCACCAGCTCACTGACATGTTGTCCGTGTACGCTGACCTCAGTCAGCTTCACAGGTCAAGATGTTTACAGCTCAGTTGGATTTAAGAGCAGCATCGAAGCTTATCTGGTTCATTCTCATGTAAACAGAAGATTCAGGATCAAATTTCTTTTTCAAAAGCAAGAAAACTGGAAGAAGTGAAAATCCTTTATAGCTGTCAGACAGGAGAGTAACGTTCTAACGGAAAGAGGTTATTTCAGATGATTTAATGTGATAAATGATGTTCATTCATTCTGGTTGAGTCAATCAAAGATTAATTATAACATAACAAACATAAATGCCTTATTTTGATAGAATTCTAAGTGGAATATTAGTAATTTAAAATATACATATATATATACAGTGGGGCAAAAAAGTATTTAGTCAGCCACCAATTGTGTAAGTTCTCCCACTTAAAAAGATCAGAGAGGCCTGTAATTTTCATCATAGGTATACCTCAACTATGAGAGACAAAATGAGGAAAAAAAATCCAGAAAATCACATTGTCTGATTTTTAAAGAATTTATTTGCAAATTATGGTGGAAAATAAGTATTTGGTCAATAACAAAAGTTAATCTCAATACTTTGTTATATAGCCTTTGTTGGCAATGACAGAGGTCAAACGTTTTCTGTAAGTCTTCACAAGGTTTTCACACACTGTTGCTGGTATTTTGGCCCATTCCTCCATGCAGATCTCCTCTAGAGCAGTGATGTTTTGGGGCTGACGCTGGGCAACACGGACTTTCAACTCCCTCCAGAGATTTTCTATGGGGTTGAGATCTGGAGACTGGCTAGGCCACTCCAGGACCTTGAAATGCTTCTTACTAAGCCACTCCTTCGTTGCCCGGGCGGTGTGTTTGGGATCATTGTCATGCTGAAAGACCCAGCCACGTCTCATTTTCAATGCCCTTGCTGATGGAAGGAGGTTTTCACTCAAAATCTTACGATACATGGCCCCATTCATTCTTTCCTTTACACGGATCAGTCGTCCTGGTCCCCTTGCAGAAAAACAGCCCCAAAGCATGATGTTTCCACCCCCATGCTTTACAGTAGGTATGGTGTTCTTTGGATCCAACTCAGCATTCTTTCCCCTCCAAACACGACAAGTTGAGTTTCTACCAAAAAGTTCTATTTTGGTTTCATCTGACCATATGATGTTCTCCCAATCCTCTTCTGGATCATCCAAATGCTCTCTAGCAAACCGCAGACGGGCCTGGACGTGTCCTGGCTTCAGCAGGGGGACACGTCTGGCACTGCAGGATTTGAGTCCCTGGCGGCGTAGTGTGTTACTGATGGTAGCCTTTGTTACTTTGGTCCCAGCTCTCTGCAGGTCATTCACTAGGTCCCTCCGTGTGGTTCTGGGATTTTTGCTCACCGTTCTTGTGATCATTTTGACACCACGGGGTGAGATCTTGCGTGGAGCCCCAGATCGAGGGAGATTATCAGTGGTCTTGTATGTCTTCCATTTTCTAATAATTGCTCCCACAGTTGATTACTTCACACCAAGCTGCTTACCTATTGCAGATTCAGTCTTCCCAGCCTGGTGAAGGTCTACAATTTTGTTTCTGGTGTCCTTTGACAGCTCTTTGGTCTTGGCCATAGTGGAGTTTGGAGCGTGACTGTTTGAGGTTGTGGACAGGTGTCTTTTATACTGATAACGAGTTCACACAGGTGCCATTAATACAGGTAACGAGTGGAGGACCGAGGAGCCTCTTAAAGAAGTTACAGGTCTGTGAAAGCCAGAAATCTTACTTGTTTGTAGGTGACCAAATACTTATTTTCCACCATAATTTGCAAATAAATTCTTTAAAAATCAGACAATGTGATTTTCTGGATTTTTTTTCCTCATTTTGTCTCTCATAGTTGAGGTATACCTATGATGAAAATTACAGGCCTCTCTGATCTTTTTAAGTGGGAGAACTTACACAATTGGTGGCTGACTAAATACTTTTTTGCCCCACTGTATATATATATTTTTTTTTTTTTCAGTTTAGAAAAGTGAAGATGGAACCCGATACCTTTGATCTGAACCAGAACTGGACCTTTAACCATGACCAGGTTGAGGTCTGGTTTGAGAAACTCAGGGTCTCATTTCTACTTTTTTGTGTTTCTGTTGGCGTGTTTGAACCACGACCTTCAGCATGCACTGTGGTGTTTCACAGCTGAGTGTGAAGAGGCTGGGTTTAAAATCAGCTCCACAAAATCAGAGGTGTATGCACTCTTTGGTCAGTCTTTGTCTCAAGTGAAGGAGTTTATGTATCTTGATGTCTTGTTCACGAGGATGGAGCAGGAGATGGACCAATGGATTAATGACAGTGTTGCTTTGGTCTGCTGAGGTGAAGAAGGAGCTTGAAGACGAGTTGCTGCTCCTCCACATTGAAAGAAGTCAAAGTTCACCATCAGGTAAATTAAATGGGAAATTACAGGTGTTGTCATTGTTTATTATTTTCTGCATTTATTATTTCTAATATTCAAGAAATAATTAGATATTTTCATTTTTTTGTATTATCTGACTCTGATCGATCTTTTATTTTGAAAAACATTTTATTTTGAAAAATGACCAGATTCTCTAGGTTACGTCTTGCGGGCACCTGGGCTAAAGTAAATTTGTCCCCCCCCATACTCCAGAGGACACCCCTCGACCAGTTTGTGTTCCCAAGGGGGTCCTTAACGACGCCTCTCCACTAGTTTCTGTCTCTTAGTGGGTTGTTGGCGACACCTCATAGCTGACCTCCAGACCTACGTCATGTGTGCAGGTGTCACACTGCAAGGCCTCCCAGTTGAATTCCGGACTCGCTTCGAAGGTCTCCAGTCTTGGCGAGTCACTCAAGGATTCCCGTGTCTTGGCCAGCTGCCCGAGAGTCTCCAATCCAAGTTGGTCCCCTGAGGGTCTCCCATCAATCAGCCCTCCAGGGGTTCCTGTCAGCCCGCTGCATCTTCCTTGCAGTTATGCTCTTTGCAGGTTCACTACTATTAAATTAGTCACCTTTACCTTGAGAAGAGGAGTTAGAGCATCTTGGTTTCTATTTGTAAAGTTATATTAAGATGGAGTAGATGATGGACTGAGGATTGAGACTTTCTCTGAAGGTGTAACTTCAGTCTGTTGAGGTGAAGAAGAAGCTGAGCTAATCCACAGCTTGTCTGTCTCCAATCAGAAAGGTCGAACTCAGAAGGTTTTTTCTTCGTATTTGACAGAAGAGCAGAGTCAGAGAGCATACAGCATCGACTTTGTGTGTTGTGTTTATATGTAAGTTAATATTCTCAGGGTGAGCTTTAACTGTACAACATGTTCCTAAAGAGAAAAAAATAACATGTGTTCCAAGTTAGAAATGTTCCAGTTTCACTCAAAGTCAAATGTAAACAGCTGTTGACTGTTTGTGCGACTCATATGAAACCAGCTCTAATCTGAACAGAACTCCTGTGGCTTCGGTCGAGCTTTTAAGAGCCTTCGATGTCTTTTCTCTGGTTTCTGCTGATTATCAGCTTCAAGAATCAAAAACTCTCAAAATACTGAGTTCAACATGATTTAAATATTCCATTTTCAGTGCACACCACTGGAAAGCAGCCCACTTCTGAGGAGCAGAGGATCAAACAAGATGGCAGAATTTTTAATAAAAATGTTTTTCATTGGTGTCGAGACCTTTTTTGCTTTTTACTAAAACTCTCAGAAGGTAAAGTTATTGTTTTTGCCATTTTTCTAAAAAGAACAGATATTTTCAGATGAAATAATGCTGAGTTTAAAAATACCAATAAAAACCTTTTATTATATACTGTTTTGTCTCAAAATACAAATCAAATATTTAACCTTTTTCACCTGGTGCTGTTTGACACTATAAACTCTATTAAGTTACTTCAGCTGCTCTGGTGCTTTGTAAGACAATGGCTTCTAGACCTTTTTTGTTGACAGGATCAGAGACATTAAAGATAAAATCCCACAGCCTTCCTTGGCCATGTTGAACCTCCCCTGCATGCTTGGTCCTCCTTTAATCCTACTTGTCTTGATGACATCTCAGCACTGGTGGCCAAAATGAAACTGTCGATTTTCAGCTTTTTAAAGGTGGAATATGGAACATGAACACACAACATCCCGTGCACATGGCTTCTGCAGCCACAACAAGAGAACAAGGCGTTCAGCCGTTGAGGCGTTTTAAAGCAGTGGCGTTACAAATAAGAGAAAATCCACGGAGTGGCACAACGTTGCTGAAGCCGTCAATGCTGTGAGTTCTTCAGAGAGATCTGTGGCGGATATAAAAAAATGGTCAGATCTGAAGATGGAGGCATAAAAAATGGCTTGCTACTGCCAGAGTGTGTCTGCCACTGGCGGAGGCCCTGGCACCTCTGATCCACCACCGCTCACTGTTAGGATCTCAGCAGTACTCGAACCAGCAAGCGTGCATGCCATCGTGCCGGAGAAGGGGGGAGACACTGACCATGCAGAGGAGACTAAGCCTTTTATCAAAGAGGCCATTTCATACAAATTTCAAGACTTTGTGGTTATTTCTTAAGTATTATGAAATATGAAACATTTTATATCTAAAAAACATCAGGAAACACTTATTAACAGACCCTTCAATCTGTCTGCATCAAAATTCGGGTGGTTCCGGCTCCTTCCGTCAGGCTTCGGCAGCAGCTCGTTCATATTCATTGTTCTAATTTGCTGGACTCTGATTGGCTAACAAACTAGCCTATGAGAGCAAGGTATACTGTTTCCTGACCCGCTGCGCATGGTAACATCAGACGTCGTGTCTTCTTGTTTGTTACGTCTTATGCTAACAGCTTTTAGCTAGCAGCATGCTAGGTGTGATTTCAACTGCGGGAGCTGATGAATACTAATGAACAAAGGAGTTGTGATGAAACAGATACAGGCCGTTTGGACTCGGGAGAACTCGGGTTTTATCGCCACCTGCGTAGTTTGAGAGATTAAAACTGAAAGAGAAGTTGCTGACATGTTTTCACACCCACTATGAAGGTAAGAACACCTGTGGAGTAGGCTTGAAATGAAATAAAATGAAAATGAAATGAAAAATACTTTATTTATCCCAGAAGGGAAATTCAACGTTGTAGTAGTTTTTTTTTGTTTTTTGTTTTTTTTTTTTTGTCCAACAATAAAAAACAATAGTGAAGACAATAATATAATAATAACAATCAAGGACTGTTCTTGTTGTGGAGGCTAATGGCTACAGGCAGGAATGATCTTTTGTATCTTTCGGTCTTGCATCGGACCTGAAGAAGCCTCTCACTGAACACACTCTGTTGTTTGATCACTGTGTCGTGCAGAGGGTGAGAAGAGTCCTCCATCATCTTCATCAGCTTGTCCAGCATTCTTTTTTGTACAATCAGCTCCAGCGGCTCCAGAGATACTCCCAGCACAGATCCAGCTTTCCTGATCAGATTGTTGATTCTCTTCAAGTCTCTGGTTCTGATGCTGCTGCCCCAGCAGATGGCTGCAAAGCAGATTGCACTTTCCACAACAGACCTATAGAAGATTTGCAACATCTTGGTGCAGACATTAAAAGATCTCAGCTTCCTTAAGAAGTAGAATCTGCTCTGACCTTTCTTGTAGATGTATTCTGTGTTGCATTTCCACTCTAGTCTGTTGTCCAGCTGAACTCCAAGGTACTTGTATTCCTCCACCACCTCTACCTCCTCTCCTAGGATGGAAATACTGCTGTGTTGATTCTTTCTCCTCCTGAAGTCAAAAATCATCTCCTTAGTTTTGCTGGTATTTAAAACGAGATGATTGTTACCGCACCATTTCACAAACTGACTGACCAGTTCTCTATACTCAGCTTTTTGTCCCTCACTGATGCACCCAACAACTGCAGAGTCATCAGAGTATTTCTGCAGATGACAGGACTCAGAGTTGTACTGGAAGTCAGAGGTGTACATCGTGAAGAGAAATGGTGAGAGTACAGTTCCTTGTGACGCTCCAGTGCAGCTGACCTCCATCTCAGACACACAACCTTCCAGTCTCACAAACTGTGGTCTGTTTGTGAGGTAGTCATAAATCCAGGAGGTTGTGGAGGAATCCACCTGGAATTTATGGAGCTTCTCACATAACAAAGCAAGCTGAATTGTGTTAAAAGCACTTGAGAAGTCAAAGAACATGACCCTCAAAGTGCTGCCTGATTGGTCCAGATGAGAGTGTGCTCTGTGAAGCAGGTAGATGATGGCATCTTCAACCCCAAGCCCATTACGGTATGCAAACTGTAATGGGTCCTGAAAGGTGCTGACCTGCTTGTTGAGGTGAGCCAGTAAGAGTCTCTCCAGGACTTTCATGACGTGAGATGTCAGGGCAACTGGTCTGTAATCGTTTGGTTCAGCTGGTTGTGGTTTTTTAGGTACTGGAACAAGGCAGGATGTTTTCCACAGCACAGGAACTGTTTTCTGTCTCAGACTGGTGTTGAAGAGGTGCTGGAGAACTGGACATAGTTGCATTGAGCAGGTCTTGAGAACTCTGGGACTGACACCATCTGGACCTGCAGCCTTGTTCTGGTTCAGTTTCTCTAGTTGTTTCTTGACCTGGTTGCAGGTCACAGACAGAGTGGAGGCAGAGGAGGTCTTTGGGTGCTCTGAGGTGGAGGAAGATGAAGCAGTGTTCTGGTCCATGACTGAGCTGCAGGGTGACGGAGTGGAGGTGTGACAGGAAAGCTGTGGGCTCATGGAGGGTGTGTGGTCTGTGGGGATGGAGGCGGGGGGGAACTGAACCTGTTGAAGAACATGTTCAGTTCATTAGCTCTGTCCAGACCTCCATCAGTCTGGTCCCCCTTTACCTTGAAGCCGGTGATCTTCTTCATTCCAGACCACACATCCCTCATGTTGTTCTGCTGGAGCTGACTCTCTAGCCTCTTCCTGTAGTCCTCCTTGCACTTCCTGGTTTGTACTTTAAGTTGTTTTTGTGTTGTCTTTAATAACTCCCTGTCACCATCCCTGAAGGCTTTCTTTTTGATGTTCAGCAGCTTTTTCAGGTATCTGGTGATCCAGGGTTTGTTATTGGGGAAGCACCTCACAGTTCTTGTTGGTATGATGCTGTCCACACAGAGGTTTATATAATCTGTCACACACTCAGTCATGGTGTTGATGTTGTCTCCATGAGGTTCACAGAGGACATTCCAGCCCGTAGCCTCAAAGCAACTTTTCAGAGCACCTTCAGCATCATTAGACCAGGTTTTGATGGTTTTTGTGATCACTGGTTGCTGCTGAACGATGGGCTTGTAGGTGGAGGTGAGAAGAACCAGATTATGGTCAGATCTTCCTAAAGGTGGCAGGGCAGAGGAGCTGTATGCATTTTTAATATTTACATAAAATAAGTCCAATGTCTTATTTTCTCTGGTGGAGCAGCTGACAAACTGTTAGAATGTTGGTAAAGCTGTAGAGAGGGAGACGTTGTTGAAGTCTCCAGAGATCGCCATAACTGAGTTTGGATGCTGTGTTTGTAGCCTTGCAACAACGGAGCTGATGACATCACAGGCAGTTTCTGGAGCGGTACCAGGTATTATATAAACCGCTACCAGAATAACACAGGTAAACTCTCTAGGTAAATAATATGGACGGAAACTCACAGCTAACAGTTCCCTCGTACAGATCTTCTCCTTCACGGTGACATGTCCAGGATGACACCAACGCTGGTTAACCAGCACTACGATACCACCTCCCCTCAGCTTCCCGCTGAGTTGCTTACTGCGGTCTGTGCGGACCGTCATAAAGCCGTGTACAGACACGTTACTGTCCGGGATGTGTTCATGCAGCCACGTCTCGGTGAAACACATAAAACTGCATTCTCTGTACTCTCTCTGGGACCTGGTTAGCACCTCGAGCTCGTCCGTTTTGTTAGCTAGCGATCTGACGTTACCCATCACAACAGTTGGAAGAAACGGTTTAAATCTCCACCGCTTTTCTCTCTGCTTCACTCCTGCCCTGCGTCCTCTTCTCTTTCTCTTCAACTCCAGTGGGATTTGCTGTGTTATTTCACTGTTAATTTTGATTTGGGAGAGTTTTATCAGTTGGTCACGCTGATAAACAAGTCTTCCGTTGCCATGGAGACCCATCACAACAAAATCCAGAAACAGCCAAAAAGAGCCAAAAACATCCAAAAAAACTCTCCCGTGCAGCACAGCCCCCGAACCGACGTAAAAATCCCCCTTTAAAAAAACTAATTTGACAGCTGAAGTCTGTCAAAAGACGGCTGTAATTTTAAAAAATCCCGATAGCAAAGACAGAGCTACTACAATTTGCTGCCACCTCGCGGCGCATTCTAGAATATGACGGAATATGCTTGGGCAGTATTAGTAATACTGTCTACCAACGGTATTTTAAAATAGCAACGGTATAAGTTTCAATACCGTCATGAAAAAATGCAGTAGGGGATAAGGATTAAATATTAAATAAAAATTATTTGATGTGTAAAATTGATGTGTGGTTGAAGTTTCTGTTTTACCTAAATGTTTTTGTTTTAGCCAATTTTTGGAAAGTTTATTTAAATGTATAAGTGTGAAATTAATCACGTGACAGCGCGGAGGAGACGCACCAAGAGAGAGACGGGGAGAAAGATGGCAGGTTGTGCATCCACTGATATGGTGTCAAAAAAGAGCACAACTTCAGCAGTTTGGGAATATTTTGGGTTCAAAGCAGATGATAAAGGAGAGCCGGAAAACCCAGATGAGGCCATTTGTAAACTATGCACTAAAAAGGTGACAGCGAGAGATGGGAACACCTCTAACCTACGGACGCATCTCAGAAACAATCACCGCTAACTGCTGCAAGGATAAATTTGCCTCGGAGCTCAGTCGGTGCAACAGTTTCAAAGCCTCCCTCTGACACTGCAGCAAGACCGCCAATAACAATGTCCACCGCCAATTACACACAGCCGACAATAATCAGGACCTTCGCCAAAGCAACAAAGTACAAAAGTGACAGTCTCCGATGGAAAACCTGCACTGATGCTGTGACAAAATACTTGGCGAAAGAAATGGTCTCTTTCCCCACAGTGGAAAAAAAGTCCTTTAAGGACATGGTAAAGTTCCTAGATGCACAGTACGAGCTACCTGGATGAAAAGATTTCTCAGAAAAAGCGATCCCAAGCTTGTATATAAAAGTTAGAGACAAGGTTCAGGCGTTGCTGTCAGGGGCAGATACAGTGGGGCAAAAAAGTATTTAGTCAGCCACCAATTGTGTAAGTTCTCCCACTTAAAAAGATCAGAGAGGCCTGTAATTTTCATCATAGGTATACCTCAACTATGAGAGACAAAATGAGGAAAAAAAATCCAGAAAATCACATTGTCTGATTTTTAAAGAATTTATTTGCAAATTATGGTGGAAAATAAGTATTTGGTCAATAACAAAAGTTAATCTCAATACTTTGTTATATAGCCTTTGTTGGCAATGACAGAGGTCAAATGTTTTCTGTAAGTCTTCACAAGGTTTTCACACACTGTTGCTGGTATTTTGGCCCATTCCTCCATGCAGATCTCCTCTAGAGCAGTGATGTTTTGGGGCTGACGCTGGGCAACACGGACTTTCAACTCCCTCCAGAGATTTTCTATGGGGTTGAGATCTGGAGACTGGCTAGGCCACTCCAGGACCTTGAAATGCTTCTTACGAAGCCACTCCTTCGTTGCCCGGGCGGTGTGTTTGGGATCATTGTCATGCTGAAAGACCCAGCCACGTCTCATTTTCAATGCCCTTGCTGATGGAAGGAGGTTTTCACTCAAAATCTTACGATACATGGCCCCATTCATTCTTTCCTTTACACGGATCAGTCGTCCTGGTCCCCTTGCAGAAAAACAGCCCCAAAGCATGATGTTTCCACCCCCATGCTTTACAGTAGGTATGGTGTTCTTTGGATCCAACTCAGCATTCTTTCCCCTCCAAACACGACAAGTTGAGTTTCTACCAAAAAGTTCTATTTTGGTTTCATCTGACCATATGATGTTCTCCCAATCCTCTTCTGGATCATCCAAATGCTCTCTAGCAAACCGCAGACGGGCCTGGACGTGTCCTGGCTTCAGCAGGGGGACACGTCTGGCACTGCAGGATTTGAGTCCCTGGCGGCGTAGTGTGTTACTGATGGTAGCCTTTGTTACTTTGGTCCCAGCTCTCTGCAGGTCATTCACTAGGTCCCTCCGTGTGGTTCTGGGATTTTTGCTCACCGTTCTTGTGATCATTTTGACCCCACGGGGTGAGATTTTGCATGGAGCCCCAGATCGAGGGAGATTATCAGTGGTCTTGTATGTCTTCCATTTTCTAATAATTGCTCCCACAGTTGATTTCTTCACACCAAGCTGCTTACCTATTGCAGATTCAGTCTTCCCAGCCTGGTGAAGGTCTACAATTTTGTTTCTGGTGTCCTTTGACAGCTCTTTGGTCTTGGCCATAGTGGAGTTTGGAGCGTGACTGTTTGAGGTTGTGGACAGGTGTCTTTTATACTGATAACGAGTTCACACAGGTGCTATTAATACAGGTAACGAGTGGAGGACCGAGGAGCCTCTTAAAGAAGTTACAGGTCTGTGAAAGCCAGAAATCTTACTTGTTTGTAGGTGACCAAATACTTATTTTCCACCATAATTTGCAAATAAATTCTTTAAAAATCAGACAATGTGATTTTCTGGATTTTTTTTCCTCATTTTGTCTCTCATAGTTGAGGTATACCTATGATGAAAATTACAGGCCTCTCTGATCTTTTTAAGTGGGAGAACTTACACAATTGGTGGCTGACTAAATACTTTTTTGCCCCACTGTAGTTATTCCTTAACAACTGACATGTGGTCATCTGTTAATATAACACCATACATGTCCCTGACAAGCCACACAATTACATCTGCGTGGAAGCTTGAATCCAAATGCCTCCAAACAATGTATTTTCCTGAGAGTCAAATGGCAGAGAATCTTGCTGCTGCGCTACAGGACTGGAAACTTGTTGAGGAAAAACTTTCAGCCATAATCACTGACAACGCTTTCTGCTGCAATCAGGTTACTGCAGTCGCCGTGGCTTAACTGCTTCAGTCACAACCTAAACTTAGCCGTAACAAATGTATTGATGACCATAAGCAAAAAACTGAAAGCACCCTCGGACTATGCCGCAGTATTGTCGGGGCCTTTTTACACAGCTGCCAACGTAAGTGAGCTGCACAAGAAACAAGTGGAGCTGGGACTCCCTGAGCATAGTCTCATAATGGTAAGCAGCATACATACACTTACCGGCCACTTTATTAGGTACACCTGTCCAACTGCTCGTTAACACTTAATTTCTAATCAGCCAATCACATGGCGGCAACTCAGTGCATTTAGGCATGTACACATGGTCAAGACAATCTCCTGCAGTTCAAACCGAGCATCAGTATGGGGAAGAAAGGTGATTTAAGTGACTTTGAACGTGGCATGGTTGTTGGTGCCAGAATGGCTGGTCTGAGTATTTCAGAAACTGCTGATCTACTGGGATTTTCACGCACAACCATCTCTAGGGTTTACAGAGAATGGTCCGAAAAAGAAAAAATATCCAGTGAGCGGCAGTTCTGTGGGCGGAAATGCCTTGTTGATGCCAGAGGTCAGAGGAGAATGGCCAGACTGGTTCGAGCTGATAGAAAGGCAACAGTGACTCAAATAACCACTCGTTACAACCAAGGTAGGCAGAAGAGCATCTCTGAACGCACAGTACGTCGAACTTTGAGGCAGATGGGCTACAGCAGCAGAAGACCACGCCGGGTGCCACTCCTTTCAGCTAAGAACAGGAAACTGAGGCTACAATTTGCACAAGCTCATCGAAATTGGACAATAGAAGATTGGAAAAACGTTGCCTGGTCTGATGAGTCTCGATTTCTGCTCCGACATTCGGATGGTAGGGTCAGAATTTGGCGTCAACAACATGAAAGCATGGATCCATCCTGCCTTGTATCAACGGTTCAGGCTGGTGGTGGTGGTGTAATGGTGTGGGGAATATTTTCTTGGCACTCTTTGGGCCCCTTGGTACCAATTGAGCATCGTTACAACGCCACAGCCTACCTGAGTATTGTTGCTGACCATGTCCATCCCTTTATGACCACAATGTACCCAACTTCTGATGGCTACTTTCAGCAGGATAATGCGCCATGTCATAAAGCTGGAATCATCTCGGACTGGTTTCTTGAACATGACAATGAGTTCACTGTACTCAAATGGCCTCCAGAGTCACCAGATCTCAATCCAATAGAGCATCTTTGGGATGTGGTGGAACGGGAGATTCGCATCATGGATGTGCAGCCGACAAATCTGCGCCAACTGTGTGATGCCATCATATCAATATGGACCAAACTCTCTGAGGAATGCTTCCAGCACCTTGTTGAATCTATGCCACGAAGAATTGAGGCAGTTCTGAAGGCAAAAGGGGGTCCAACCCGTTACTAGCATGGTGTACCTAATAAAGTGGCCGGTGAGTGTATATCTAAATCTGTTATCATGTAACCTTTTTATTCATCTTATATTCATTCATCGGCAGGACTGTGCAACTTGATGGGGCTCCAAACTGGCAATGGTGGAGCGCATCATTGAGCAGGCACAAGCCATCAAGCTCGTGCTTTCTGATGACAGAAAAAGCAACCTTTCCCTGCACTGGCAGGACATGGACGTCTTAAAAGCTGTGAACGACGCACTGAAACCTGTCGGCGACTTCACTGATATTTTTTCAAGGGAAAATTATGTGACCAGTTCTTCCAACCTCCCTCCAACCAGCTCTGCTGGGACAGTGTGTTGGTTGTGTCAGAAAACGACCTCCAGCTTAACAACGGCAATTTAAAAAAAGCCGGAGGCCAAGTATGAATCTGATTCAGTGCGCAAATTAATGCAAAAGTGCACTTTCCTCGATCCTCGTCATCATGGAGGATATGAGACTGATGACAACGCACTGGTGTGCTCAGAGGGACAGTCAGCACCAGCAGCAGTGGCCATCAGACTCGGACAAGAAGAGGCACAACCCGAACGCCCACGGAAGAAAATGTCTCTAGGAACGCTCCTGCAAAAGCAACCTGCTGCAGTGGCAGTTGTCCGTAGCGCAGAGGAGCGAGCAGGAGCGGAATTAACCACCTACTGTTTGGAGCCTGTTATACAGGGTGATGAGGGCCCACTTCTCTGGTGGAAATATGCTGCCAGATGTCTCCCCAGATGTCTCAACTGGCCCGTAAGTACCTGTGTGTCTGTGCAACAAGCTCACCATCGGAGCGAGTTTTCAGCACTGCAGGTAAAGTCGTGGGTCGGCAACGTACCATGCTGAAGCCAGAAAAAGTTAACATGCTGGTTTTTCTGGCAAAAAATCTTGATTGTTGTTAGAAAGCCTGTTTATTCAACTACACAGTAAAAACTGGAGTGTCAATATGTCAGAGTCAACTTATTTTAACCTACAGGTAGATGGAGTATTTAAAGCTATATTGGGAGTAAACCTGCTCAAATTATAGAGTTAAATGTCAGTGTTAAACTCTGCACACCATTCAGTGAAGATTTTAACTCTACCCTGTTGACCAAGTCAGAGTTTTACCCAAAATGCACTTGGAGACAATATTGGTGATTTACTTGTAAATTTGTATGTTATAAAGCTCCATATGAGAGTGAAAATAAAGCCAGACGTGCTGTTCAACATTATATTCAATATTTTACACCTACTACATCATTAAAATCAGTTGGTCTTGTGAAGCGTTTAGCAACCATGACTCAAACCTGACTGAGCAACCCATATATTCCTGCTTAAATCTACATGAGTTGTGTTTATATTGTGGCTGTACTCCATGCTAGTGTTGGCTAGAATGGTGGGAGGGGTTTGCTCTTGTCTGTCTCTCCCACCTGTGATGGAGGCCTCTTTGATGTCTGGGCTGGGGGCGTGCGACCCTCTTGAGTCACATATGACATTGTTGGTGTTAAACTTCAACTCGAGTAACAAGCCACACTTATTTTAACTACAGAGAGAGTTAAATGAAACTCCATCTCAGTGTTAACAGAAGTCAGTGTTAAATCATTTTACACATTCTGTTGTTAATTTTTATTCTAAAAAGAGTAGAATTGACACTGTGAAATTGACTCTGACTGTAGAGTAAATTTTACTCTCATTTCGGACCAAATATTATCTGAAACAGAGTTAAATTGAACTCTTTAGGTGTTATTATGACACTTGGTTTTTTACTGTGTATTGTTCACTGTTATGGTTTGCACTTTTTATTCTGCTGGCTGTTAAAATTCGTTCAAACTTTATTTAATTGATTTCTGTGCAAAAACTGTTCTGTGTTAATTTAATGTTGGTTTGACATTTTTCTGTTAATAAAAGTTATTACTACTATGTGTAACATTGTTATTGTTTCAGTAATAGTGTTTGGTTTTTTGTTTCTGAACGGTGAGGGTCCAAGCCAACAGCTGGGTGCCGCTTGAGGCTTACGTCATAATTTGTTAATTAGTCACGGTAATACCGTATACTGAGGCATTTTGTTGAGGAAGTTTTACGGTATCAAAATTTGGATACCTCCCAAGCCTGTTGTTGTGTGTTAAAAATACAGCGTTATTTAACACTTGTTTAGTCTATTTAACTCTGTGAGAGTAAATTCCTCAAAGGAGTTGGTGTTAATTTGGGAAGTTACATTTAAGAAACTCTGTCAAGTGTTGAATTTAAAATTAACTCTGAACAGAGTTAAATCAAAGCCGGGCAGGGGGCGGAGCAAATGACCGGATCTGAGTTTTTCCCAGAATGCACTTGGAGACTATATCTGCAATTTACTTTTAAATTTGCACATCATAAAGCTCCATGAGAGAGATAAAATAAAGCCAGTCATGCAACACAACATTTTATTCAATATTTTACACCTACTACATCACTAAAATCAGTCGGTCTTTTTTTCTTGTGCTGGGAGTATCTCTGGAGCCGCTGGAGCTGATTGTACAAAAAAGAATGCTGGACAAGCTGATGAAGATGATGGAGGACTCTTCTCACCCTCTGCACGACACAGTGATCAAACAACAGAGTGTGTTCAGTGAGAGGCTTCTTCAGGTCCGATGCAAGACCGAAAGATACAAAAGATCATTCCTGCCTGCAGCCATTAGCCTCTACAACAAGAACAGACCTTGATCGTTATTATTATATTATTGTCTTCATTATTGTTTTTTATTGTTGGACAAAAAAAAAAAAAAAACTACTACAACGCTGAATTTCCCTTCTGGGATAAATAAAGTATTTTTCATTTCATTTCATTCATTTCAATTTCAATTTCAATTTCATTTCAAATCTGTCAGCAACCGTGACTCAGACCTGACTGAGGTAACCTAAGTTGCCTATTGTACATTAAATTGTGTTTGGACTTTATGCTTCTCTAAAGTGAAGAGGGTGTTCACCTACTTCTCTCATCTCTGAGCTAGGTCCATCTGACACCTGGCTAGGGTGAATTCAGCCCTGCTCATATGTAGAAGATCAATGACGATGTTGTCTGTTACAAAAGTTGTGCTTAACTCTATCTGGAGTTAAACAGGCAACACTAACAGTGTTAACTTTTAACTCTATGGTCAAGTGTGAAAAAAAATCAACACTGATCAGTGTTTATAAGTGTTACATTTTAACTACAGACAGAGTTAAAACAAACTCCGTCTTGGTGTTAAATGCCCAACACTTACAAAAGTGTTGTTTTAACACTTTGTGGTGTGAACTCATATGGACACTTTGAAAGTGTTGAATTTAACTCCAGTAGAGTTAAATCAACCCTGCAGAATTTGCTGCGTACGATCTCAAATACTTCTATCTTTATATCATTGACCACCAGTTATTTGACAAAGCTGTTTATTAATTTGTGGATGAGGAACATGCGTGGGTCACTGAGATCTTCAGAATTTCGGTTCCATGTTTGACCACTATGCTTTGCATACGCATGACCAGAGCTGTACTTATATTTAGAAACATTTCTATGCACAAGTACAAACTGATAAATACCACATGATGCGTAGAATTGTTCCAACGCATGAAATACGCACAGATCTTCTGTTAAGTGTTTTTTACTAACCAACCAGGAGAACGAACACTAACTTTCCTTGTTACATGTAGATACAGAGGCCTCTGCATCCTCACTGCTTCCTCTTGCTTTCTCTCCTCCCACTGGCACCTTCATCATTATCATCCTCCCACTACAGTTTAACCATCTTTTCTCTTGCTTCTTCGGTTGTTTCCTTAGTCCCCTTCAGAAAAACCCACCTCTCGCTCGATCATCAGTCATCACTTAAACGAATAAAATCCATCTCTGTTAACTGTTTTCGTGAATATTCAGCACTGCAAGACTTTGTGTTTAATTCATCTCTCCTCTGTCTCCAGTGCTGGTTTGTTTCATCTGAACCAAAAAACTGAAGGAAGGTGTTTGTCAGAAAATAAGAAAAAGCAAAGAAAAAAAAAAGAAAAGAAGAAATAAATCAGCATAACCAAAGAACCTTAACAACTACTGATTCGCTTTTAGAGTAACCCCAGTTCCAAATAGCTGACATAGCTGAGTGACCACAGTCAACATAAATATCACATCAGAGTGACACTTATTGAGGTAAAATATAGAAGCTGAGAGTCAGTCAGAAGACATATTCTTGATCACAGAAGATCTTGTAATGTTACACAAGATCGTAAAAACATTTTTAAAGGTTTAACTAAAACAGCTGTCACTCCACTTCTCATTAGATCATCTTAGTTAACACTCCTTTCCTCCTTATAACACATCAGTCTTTATTTCCTCCTGCTTTAAATGCACAAATAAACAGAGTCCAGCAGCATCTGTATAATCATTACACAGCTGCTGATCAGTAAAGCTTTTATGTGCAGTGTAGTCCATTAACCTGAAACATTTAGAATTCAGCAATCATCATGTCTAATTATACAGCAGGGGGATGTTGGTGCTTTTCAGAATAAGTGGATTCATAAACTAAACCTGTCTGTAAAACACAAGAATTCAAGTACAATATTTCAAAAACGACTGGAACAATGTCAAAATAAAGTCAATGTTACTTTCAGTTATATCTGTCATTCTGCTGACACACAGAACAAACCAGCTCAGGGATTAACAATATCTCCACTTAACAATTCACCCAAAAACTTTCTGCAGCATGAACACAAACTTCTGTGAAGAGAAGCTGCTCCATCTGCTCTCTGCTGCAGCAAAGACCTCCTGGGGTGGCCTTGTACATAAGATGTGTGTGTGCGTGCGTGTGCGTGCATGCATGTGTGTGTGTGTACTGTTGCTTCGAAGAAAGCAGAAAAATGTGTTATAACCCAATGAAAGTAACCCAAAATATTTTTTCCCTTCAAAGGTTTTTGTTTGTGTTTCTGAGTGCTGAGCTCCCAGAATATGATAATGATGACGATGATGATAATAGAAATAAAAAATAGTAATAATAATAATAACAATTCAAGTAAGACAAACCAAAGATCTGTATGTGTTTAAAGATGCTTCATTGACACAGTAGAAGGTGTGTTGGGTTGTGTTTGTAGTTATTTTTCAGTCCAGCTTGTTTTACTGCTGCAACACAGTTAAAAACTTATTGGTTTTGTACACCTGTTGTCTGAGCTTCAAGTTGAAAAATACTTTTTACATTTAATTGACAAAAGCTTTTCAATTACTGCTGATAGACCTTGAAAAAAAGAAGCAAATATCCAAAAAAAACAAAACTAGACAAGACAAACTGTTTGTTTGTGAGCTGCTTTGTGTGACAGTTTCTCTTCAGACCATAAATGTGTTTTTTATATGATGTTTCAACTCTACAGTTATGACAGTGTGGTGACTTCAAACTGTATTTTCTTTAAAAAAAAAAGATAAAAAAACACTAAAAAAACAAACAAAACAGTTGTAAAATAATCACATGATTTTGTATTTGAGACAAAACTCCTTTAAAACTTCTTGTATTTTCCTGCTTTTCTCTGAAATGTAATATTGATGCTTTTTGTAACATGTTTTTTAAAATCTGGACTCAAAAAGCACAAACTCACACAGCAGATTCCATTAAAAAATTATTCATGAAAATAGAAAGAGTTGGAGATTTCTACTGGTTTGGGCGTGGTAACCATCTAAACTGTGATAGGACGGGTTTATGTGGCGTTTTCCAATCAGAGGTGGAGTGCTACCGCGATCTGGAGCCGGGAGGATGACATGATGGAAGATCAGATGAGTGTTCTTTAGGTCGAGAATGAACCAAGTTGATGGCAAGCGGTCACATGGGAGTCACATGAGAAAGCAAATCCAAAACAGTCCAAAAGTCTTTAACAGTTAAATCCAATAATCCAAAACAATAATCCAAAATTTCCAATCCAATATCAAGAAGTGATCAGAAACTTTGTGATTTTACACTTGACAGATATTACGGGGCTTATGATACAGGAGGGGTACTGTAACAGAAGTAATGGTTCGATCCAGAAATCTGAGACATGACAAAATCTAAACTGGATCAGACCAGGTCGTGGTCGATGATTCTGAAAACGGTTTGGATGCACTGTAAGAGAGAAACACACTTAGACAGAAAACAGGTGCTGGAATGAAGTAAAACACTGTATATAACAATCTGGTGTTTTCCCAACGTTTGCTCTCAGTTTATCTGAGACGGAGACAGGTGCATGAAGTCACTGATCAGCTGAGAGCAGGCGCAGAACATTGACTTGGTAGAAACTTTTAAGCTTGATAAATTGTTGTTTAACCTGTGCAAAGACTGAAAAGTCCCTGTTTCCTGTAACTGCGTTGAGTTATCGTCGTCCCTGTGAAAGCAGATTAAACCGAGCGCCAACACAGTTTGACCTGAGCTGCACCGAACTCAGCAGTAACAAAGAGCCAAATCCTCCACATCATTTACATTCTGAAGCACACATTTTTAGTTCTGCAAAGCTCCATGTGTGTTAGTTTGGACACCATATCAGAGAAGGAGGTGATAAATTTAGTTGATGAGATTTAAACTATTTTGAATCCCACAGCAGGGAATCACAAACAGCACATAGATGCTCCCCGCAGTGCAAAACATGCTGCAGAAAAAAAACCATTTGATTGCAACACTGTTTTGACTCTGTGAGCTGTTACATGTTGTGGAGTGAGACTGAACTGGGCGTTCAGATGATACGACTGAGTGAGCTTCACATTATGCAACCAGGCAGAAAATTATTGCACCTCAAGTCCAGTAAGAGCTGTTTTAAACACGAGCAGCCATAAACAATGTAAGCATCAGATCAAGAGAAATCTTTTATTTCCATATTCATGCCACAAACGATGCATTAAATGTGTTATTAAATGTGGTTATTAAGGGAGTGGCGGCCGTGCCATTATCTTACTGTATAATTTTCAGCTCCAGTGCGTCAGCGTAAATGCTCACCAGAATATATCTGAAACCTACTCCTCTCTTTGCTCTGCACACGATGGCTCACAGCGTGGCGGCATCTTCCCAGCCTGCTTTGCATATGACTGCAGGGTTCGGGATCAAAGAAGGGAAATCTCACAGCAGGCAGTGGCAGGTCCTGCTTGATGAAACACCGACTCCTGCTACCACGACGCCTGAGAGAGGGTTTAATGAACAGCACTTACACTTTAACTGTTCAGATGACGTTTCCCTTTAGAGCCTGTTAATAGTAAAACAAGGAGGATGTTGGAGGTTAATGTCAAACTCAGTGGAATCACATCGACTCCAACTAGTGACCTTTCACCTTTCTTTTAAATATCTGCATGACAACAGATACAAACCTGCAAAATAACCCAATTTTGTGTGCAGGCTGATGATCTTTTTAGCCCTTCAAGCTGATTTTTAATGAGCTGAAAACAGGGTTTCATTAATCTTTTAAGCTCTCTGTGCTGGGTGGATCTCTCTCTTTTAAAGATTCAGTTTAATGATAAATAACTAGAGGCTGTCCCTAAAGATAGCATCATTTTTTGAACTGCTGATGTTTCTAGACACTGTGAAAAAAAAAAACCATGTGATTTGTAAATATTCAGGAAGATGGGAGGAAACAAAAAGTCCTAAAATAAAATGAGTTATGATGTAATGAGGAAGATGTGAATGTCTTTCTGGAGTGTTTGCACAGTTTTTTTTGAGGCGTCTTGGTTTCCTCAGAAGTTCATTCAGGGTTTCTCGTTCTCCTTTTACTCAAGCAAGAAAAATACTTGAATAGTTTCTTTCCTTTTTTTGTTTCTGATCACATCATTTTTTGCAGATTTAGGCTTTGTGTAGCGTTCAGAAAAGTCCACCGCACAGCAAAAAAAAAAAAAAAAAAAAATGGAGATAAAGTAAAAATAATGTTGTGAAAACTGTGCTGACATGTGTTTTTGGGTGAGTTGGTGTGAAATCCTGTTAGACTTGGTTGATTCACAGGTTAGTGCAGCGAGAGAGGAGAGAGATATAAATACTCTGACAGCTTCCTGCTTCTCCCTGCTGGGTGTTAGCGTTACAGACGTCCCAGCTGAGCACACACAGACACAATACACCAGCTCAGACCTTCAAGTTTAAAGGAAGTTACTTTTTAGTCTCTTTACTGACCAACTTCATTTAGAAAATGCATTTTAGAAATAATTAAGATGAAAAAATCAAAGTCTTGGTTGAGAAACATTGTTCTGCATGTTAATGATTGTCTCCATGCTCTGTAGAAGCAGCAACACTGTTGATGTTGATACAACAGCAAACACAGAGGGAACATACAGAGCGGGGAAAAGTATTTGCCACATTATAGTTTTCGTTTTCATTTTTTGGGGGCATTAGCTCAGAGGAGCAGGTTGCTTTGTCGTTGTGTCTTTGGGCAAGACACTTCACCCTCCCTGCCTGTGTGGTGGTGGTCGGAGGGTCCGGTGGTGTCTGGCAGCATCATGTCTGTCAGTGTTTGTGTGAATGATAAGCTGTAGTGTGAAGTGCTCTGGGACTAACATGGACACATCACTTCTTCTGGGTTTTTCTGTCACATGTTTCATCGAGTAAATTTCAAAGATAATCTGAATAAATACAGAATGTAGTTTCTAAAATGATTCTAAAAGTTATCCAAACTAATATGAGGACTATGTTTTGGACTCTGAACGCTCCCATTGAGACCATTTAATTTCATTGTTGACCTTAACTGAGGTGAGTGAGACCTGCAGGTCTTTAGCTGTTGTTCTGGGTTCTTCTGTGACCTCCTGGATGAGTCATATGAACTCTTGGTCCATCAGCCACTTCTCTGATGGTTCTCTGTTCCATGTGGTTCTCTGACATCCCTGAGTGTTAAAAATGTCTCTGTAACCCTTTCAGACTGAGAGATGCATGTAAAGGTTGTTGGACCCAAAATGCACCACAACACAGACTTGTAAAAGGATTAGAGGACAGGTCGTCTCTGGGACGGCTCTGCAGCTACAGGCTTCTGAGGACAGCAGGGTCTGAGAAAGAGACAGAAAGAAATAGTGCAGGATATAAAGGTTGTGCTGTTTAAGTGTCAGATGCTCTCCGTACCTTCTCTTCTTGGGTGACGTGCACTGCAGAGGGTGGAGCTGGTCCAGCAGAGGACTCAGGCAGCATGCACTCCAGCAGAGGAGGAGATGACAGTTTGCAGGTGAGCGCCGACTGGAATCCAGAGAGAGCAGTAATCAGTGGAGGCAGAGTTCCAGGGAGGAAACAGGAACGTGGACGTGCACAATGACAGGTCTGGCTGGAGTGACATCACTGCTGGGGAACAAGACGGGCTGGTTAGTTAATAATACAGGCGAGTAGTTAAACACAGAGAAACCAAACAGACTGACACGAGATCACAGATCCATATTCCTTCACAAACAAACTGAAGCACTCAGACCGACAACATGGGAGAAGCAAGCAGGGCGTCGTAACTCAGTTTCAGGTGCAAGTTCCATGAAGTCCAAATGGCAGGGGCTGAAGTCGGGTCTGGTTCATTCTAGGGTTCATGCACAGACTGATGAGGTGCTGGTTAGGACTAGAAACCCAACCCTGCTCTCACACTGCTTCTATGCAGTGGTGCACAGGAGAGGGCGAGCGCTGATTGACCGGTGATGGTGAAGGAGAGGACAGTGAATGAAAACAATCACAGCTTGGCCTCACATCAAATATGACCACATTGGTCAATTTAGTGATCTGTAAAAATGACACTATATTCTGTATGCGACCCTTATCTGCACCCCTAACTTTAACCATTCCCTTTTTTAACCTGAGATATTCAGCTTAACAGTGTGTCCATATGTATCTTTACATTTTAAAGCTAACAGTTATATTAAAATGAGACATATTGCTGCTGAATGTGTATTTTGTTCAGCTGAACAGAGTGAAACCTCTTGCATTCGTATTTTTCAGCTCCTCTTGGAAGGTGCATGCAGGCGTTGTTGGTAGTACTTTGCTGCAGAGCCCAGAAAATGCTCCAACAGGTCCTTTGTCACAAACAAAAATGCTCCGACAGGTCAGATCAGTTCAGCTTTCAAAATCGACCTATATGGTCATATAATTGTGCGGACATGTTGAACAAGTAACATGACGTCATTGACTTGGTTTCTCATCTGTTTGTCTCTCGTCATCAATAGGGTGCAAATACTTTTTCACATTCCTGTAAGTAAACTTTGCTGCTGACACTTTCACAAACAGCAGTCTGATGATCTTTTGCCTTTAACACATCCATTTATTCTAATTGTAGCTGAGATGAACTCATCTAAGCACTGAACATGTGGCTGCAGTCTGTCGGTTTCTCTTTCCCTGTCTGAAGGTTACAGACTCTCGTCATTTCCAGGTATGTAAACACCTGGATACAACTGTTCAAAGTTCTTGTTTATTTTTGACTTTTTGTATTTATTCCAGAGGGTCAGCAGAAAGTTCCATGATGCTGCATTTATTGGAAAGAATTAGCCTTTTGCTGCTTTTTAAGTCAATCCTGACTCACTCACTGTCCCTCCAATTCAGATTTTTGTGTAAAAGGATTTTGAACATGTCTTTATAAGCTGTTCCTTCTTGAGTTTTGGTTCAGTTGAGTTACTGTTCCTCTGTTCCACCAGCTCTCAGTTCCTGCAGTGAATTTAGTGTTGACCTATTAAATAATCCCAGTCCTAATAAACTTGTCCTGGTTAACAGAAATCAAATGAGAGATTTTTTATGCTCTCCTCCAAAACCCATTTCAGTGGATCTGGAACACAACATGTATGATCTAAATGTGTTTTGGGCAGAATGTTGTGTGATGAGGGAAGATCCTGCACAGGTCAGAAACATGTCGTCCTCTGACAGGCTTCAAGCTGCTTCTCAGAGCTGCAGGGGAGGACGTGGCGTCCTCACAGCGGGTCTGATGTCTCTGGTTTTAAGCTCTCACATCCTCGGGTTTTACTTTCGGAGTGGGATTTAAGAAGATTTTCCTAAAGGAAGGAGGAACAGATTTATAAGCTTCTGTTATTTTTGAATCGTGTGTGTGTGTGAGAGAGAGAATCAGAGTTTAAGTTGGCTGCCTTGTGGTTTTATAATCTTTAAATTGCTCTATAAGACACACTCTGCAGGATTGTGGGTGTAGAGTGAGACAGCATGAAGTCACATGATAAATCTATGCATCACTTTTTTTTGGATCTGCTGAACTGTTCTAATGACAAAGAGCTGGTGTTGGATGAGAGGCGGAGTTACACCTGAACAGGTTGTCAGTCCATCGCAGGCTGAAAACCAAACATTAAATCCAAACATACTTCTGATCAAATACTGTATGTTTAATCAGTGTTGTGCCTTAAAATAATCATGTACAGAGCTGAGTCAGAAATCTGTCAGGGATAGAATACGTGTCTAATCCAGCTGGAGTGTTACTTTGAAGGGAGTTTTTAGACTTTATGTGTAAATAGCCAAGGTCTTGTACACACTGACACTGAGCTGCTGAATCATATTTAAAATACAAACTAATCAGGTTTGCTACAGATGTCTCTCTGATTTTATTGTTATTTAGAATAGTCCTTATGTCTTAAAAAAAGAAAACACTGGTTCTTTCCCCCTGTGATGGACTGGTGACCTGTCCAGGTGTAACTCCACCTCTCGCCCAATGACTGCTGGAGATAGACATCAGCTCCCTGCCACCCTGAACAGGAATAAGCAGGTATAGATATTGACTGACTTACTGACTGGTTCTTGCTTCTGCTTGTTTAGACTGTGTGTCTAAAATGCAGCAGATTTTAATCAAGTTTAACAGTTTTATGTTAAACTTGTTTGTTCAAACAGACGATCCAGTTTAATTCAATAACTTCTCAGTAAACAATAGAACAATGATTCATTTCCCTTTGTTGAAACGAATCAAAAGCCTGTGCTGCCTTTGTCATGACCTTCACCTGAGTTAATGCAACATGAGCCTTGAAAGGAAAAGGAGGGATCAGGATACTTGTTGGACAAGAAAAGAAATGCCCTGTCAGAATCTTACTCAAGCTTGAAAAGAGGAACAGAAAGAACAAACAAAGTGGAAAATCTACAATATTCTGTATAAATATGCTGCTGGTGCTGCACCTGAAGCAGAAGCTGTAAAGGCAGCCTTCAACCAATGCACTCCATCACTAACAGTAAACACCTGAAAGTCTCTCCAGCACTGAAATATCCTTTTGAATTATATTTTAGGGTTTAAATGAAAATCTTACATTCAATTCAAAAGGTTTATCTGCACATTTTTTTAAAAGATTATCTGGTACAAATCAGATCATAAAATTAGATAAACAAATTCTCAAATGAAAAATACAATCCATGACTTATAACACTATATTTTTATTTCTTAATCAAAAATCTGAGTATATACAAAACAATGAGCCCTCCATGCAACAACAGTTTTTCATACTGTTACATAAAACTGTAGATCTGGAAGACTGTTATATGAACTGCATAATGATTTTTTTTTTTTTGGGGGGGGGGGGGGATGTTTTTGATATTAAACTCAACATGAAGAAATGATTTCACATACATAGAAACAGATCTTTATTGAAATGCTCCAGTAGTACATGATCCAGTATCTACTCACCTGCTTCATGTACCTGGACAGCTTTTTGATGTTGAGCTGGGTGTTTTCTTGTCTGTTCAGATTAAATCCTGTAAAACATTCTGATTTGGACAAGTTACATGAAAATTATTTATAATATGAAATTATATGGACTTACTAATAAACCGTTCCGAATCAGCGTATTAAATTAAAATACTTCCAGTTCTTGTAGGTTTTGACTTTCTGCCCATCCCATCTGAGTGTGTTCTCTCATATCTGTAGGACTGCTGTTTGTCTTAACGGAAGCTCATTAAAGAAACACTACACACAGGGGTCCAGTGGAACCAGTGACCAGTATTGATCTCTCCTCAGAGCAACAGGAATATAATGAAACATTCTCATTGTGTAGACTCATTTGCACAGCTGTGGGCCACTGCTGTCCAACAGCATCATCACTGTTTTTTTCCCTTTAATTACCGTTCTCACTGAGACTCTGGCATCTCATTAACACCTTAAATCTGTCTGAAAGTAGCTCTTTTTAAAGGTATAATTTAACTCTTTTTTTCAGCTTAGTCAAGAAAATTGCACATGATGATCTAATAAATGATAAATAAGTATAAGAGAGTCATTCTAGAAGGTTCTAGCTGTGGACAGGAAGGATCTCCTGTCATGGTCTGTGTTGCAGCGGAAATAAATGAATGAATGAAGACACTCTGTTTTTGAGTTACTGTGTTGTAACGAGGGATTTCCATTATATCTTTCCTTTTTTGGAGCCTTGTCCTTTGCACAAAAAACTCAAGAGGATCCAGATCCAGTCTCCAGAACAGAAACAGCCTTCTTCATCAGTTTGTTCAGACGCTTTATATCACTTGCTCTGATGCCGCTCCTCCAACAAGTGACTACTTGAATGCACAGACACGAGACAAAATGTGATTTAAAAAGTGTTTATTTGATGGTAGAGACACACACAGAGCAGATAACAACAATGGTGAAAAATCCTGGACCAGAAGCAATAACAGATTTACAAACAGGGTAGCAGGCAGATGATGTTGTAGCAAAACAGTCTCGGTCAAGCTGCAAAAATCCAGAAGGCAGAAGCTGTAAATTGAAAAAGGGGCAGATAGGCATGTGGTTGAAGAAACAGAAGCAGGATCGGTACACTCTAGGAACAGGAAACAGACTAAAACAAGACTTGTAGGTGCAAACCTAACTGACAAACTAACAGTAAGGCAGAAACTAAGGATAGTTTTCAAGGGGAAACAGACAGGTGAGTGGGATGACTGGGATTAGCGGAAGGCAGGTGTAGGACATGATACTTATTTGCAGCTTGACAGGATGACATGAACAGGGTGGAAGGAGAAACGTACAAGATCAAACTATGAATGCTGCAAGGGAACAACATGATAAAACTGTGAGTGCTAAGCAAATAAAACATCTAATAGAACCATAAGGTCATGATGAAAAACCCTCATCATGCTCTTTACAACACAGTAACTCAACAGCTTCTTCAGATCCAGCACAGGATCCACTACAGGAGATCCTTCCTGTCCACAGCTAGAACATTTTATAATGACTCTCTGAAGAAAAATGAAGTTACTACACATCTAATTTCCCTTCAGGATTAATAAAGTGTTTTTATATTTGAATTGTTATGAGAACAATTATAGACTCAAGCAGAAATGTAGGAGCTAAGATCTACACAGTTACAAAGGGTGTGGGCAAAAGGCACAAAAGCAGAAACAGAAAATACAGGTGGGCCTGAAAACAAAGCTGAACATGATTACACACAGGTGGCAGGAACAATGGCATGAAAAGTGTGGTGGAGGATAGGGCATGAACAACCTGGGATCATAACAGACATCTGTTGGTCAGGTAGCCATTAATCTGATGTTGAGAGAAATGTTGAGCTCAGACTTCAATTTAACTGCTCTGTCTTCTCCTTAAACCTAGGGATCTTCTTCATCCATGTCTATGTATTATTACATATTTCACTGGAGCTTGTTTTCCAGCTTTTTCCTGTAACACTTCCTTGTTGTTTCTAATCTTGACTTTCAGTTCTTATTGCACACTGTTTTACTTGTTAAGTAGTTCTTTCAGGTTACTAGTGATACAGGGTTTGTTATGGGTGAAAAACTTCACTGTTCTCATGGGGATAATGTCGTCCATACAGAAGTAGCTACATATAAACAGTTGTTGTGTTTGTCTATTTGGACCCAAACTGCACCACAACAAAGAGTCAATGGTTTTAAAATGTTTATTAATTAAATTCACTGGAGCGATTCTTCCAGCATCAACAGGATCAGATGGACTTCTGCTACGGCTCGAACATCTGTGTCAAGTAGAGGACAGGTTAGAATCTGACAGGTTATAAGGTAAGTATAAAGGTGAGGTATTGTTGTTACCTTCAGTTCTCAGGTGGATGGTGGAAGGAAGACTTTTATTAAAAACATATGTGAGATATGTCAAAAATATTAAATGAAAAATAAAAGGAAGACTGTGAATACTGTTTGTAACGTCTTAAATTGCATAAGTAAATATTTTCTTTCATATTTTATGCACCTGCTTCATCCTGTTCAGGACCGAGAAGGGACTGGCACCTAACACTGCAGACGACAGGTGAGAGGAGGAATACACCCAGAACAGATTGCAAGTCCATTACAATATCAACACTAAACAGATGGACAACCACACACACTCATACCAGGGGCCAATAAAAACTCCAGTTAACCTAGCATACAAGTTTTGGACTGTATGCATACTGAGTGAAAAAATCCGACTAGGTAGCTTGCAGCTCCAATCTGCAGGAATCTAACTCCACCTTAATCAAACAGAAGAAAAGCTTCCTGATTTAGAAGCAAGATCTACCTTTATATGGTCTGGGATTCATTGTGTAGCTGGATGGAAGAGCAACATCTGGACCAAAGAAGACCAAAAAGGGTTTTCAGACATGGACTTTTATCCTCTGTGACTAGACATCAATGATAATTTAAAAAGTGCTCGATGAATAAAAATGCCAATCTTTTCTGACATACACTCTGCAGTTTTGTTAAGTCTTGGTCGCAATGACTTGTACTCGGCTGTGAACAATGTTTGGACCATTTCCTACGGCCTCCTTATGTCAGCTTTTCCACCGACAGAACACGGTGCGGCTCGATTCACTTTAGCCCCCTGCGGACCCTTTTCCACCGCCTTTCTCGGGTCTTAACTGCATCATTCCGCGCCAACCCGGCCTCTTTTTTCAGACCACCTCCTCGGTCCGAAGCGGCCCAAAGCGGGCCCACACGCCCACATGTCTACTGATTGGTCCAGTAAACTGCTACCAGTGACACGACTACTACGTAGTGGTAGCCCCTGATTGGTCTGGCTGTGTGTGGTGTTCACGTGATGTGATATAGAAGCGCTCCCGCAAAAGGCTTTAAAATAAACTCCCAGCAACCATACAAATATTTTATTTTAAAATACAATTGACTTTGGATAATGGCGACTTCCTCCACAAGAACCAAAAATCAAACCAACCAAAATGAACCACAGACAGAGTGCAAAGTACAAAAACATACGTACACTCACCGGCCACTTTATTAGGTACACCATGCTAGTAAAGGGTTGGACCCCCTTTTGCCTTCAGAACTGCCTCAATTCTTCGTGGCATAGATTCAACAAGGTGCTGGAAGCATTCCTCAGAGAGTTTGGTCCATATTGACATGATGGCATCACACAGTTGGCGCAGATTTGTCGGCTGCACATCCATGATGCGAATCTCCCGTTCCACCACATCCCAAAGATGCTCTATTGGATTGAGATCTGGTGACTGTGGAGGCCATTTGAGTACAGTGAACTCATTGTCATGTTCAAGAAACCAGTCCGAGATAATTCCAGCTTTATGACATGGCGCATTATCCTGCTGAAAGTAGCCATCAGAAGTTGGGTACATTGTGGTCATAAAGGGATGGACATGGTCAGCAACAATACTCAGGTAGGCTGTGGCGTTGTAACGATGCTCAATTGGTACCAAGGGGCACAAAGAGTGTCAAGAAAATATTCCCCACACCATTACACCACCACCACCAGCCTGAACCGTTGATACAAGGCAGGATGGATCCATGCTTTCATGTTGTTGACACCAAATTCTGACCCTACCATTCGAATGTCGCAGCAGAAATCGAGACTCATCAGACCAGGCAACGTTTTTCCAATCTTCTATTGTCCAATTTCGATGAGCTTGTGCAAATTGTAGCCTCAGTTTCATGTTCTTAGCTGAAAGGAGTGGCACCCGGCGTGGTCTTCTGCTGCTGTAGCCCATCTGCCTCAAAGTTCGACGTACTGTGCGTTCAGAGATGCTCTCCTGCCTACCTTGGTTGTAACGAGTGGTTATTTGAGTCACCGTTGCCTTTCTATCAGCTCGAACCAGTCTGGCCATTCTCCTCTGACCTCTGGCATCAACAAGGCATTTCCGCCCACAGAACTGCCGCTCACTGGATATTTTTTCTTTTTCGGACCATTCTCTGTAAACCCTAGAGATGGTTGTGCGTGAAAATCCCAGTAGTATTTATAGTAGTATTTCTGAAATACTCAGACCAGCCATTCTGGCACCAACAACCATGCCACATTCAAAGTCACTCAAATCACCTTTCTTCCCCATACTGATGCTCGGTTTGAACTGCAGGAGATTGTCTTGACCATGTGTACATGCCTAAATGCACTGAGTTGCCGCCATGTGATTGGCTGATTAGAAATTAAGTGTTAACGAGCAGTTGGACAGGTGTACCTAATAAAGTGGCCGGTGAGTGTATATCCGCCATTGTTGTTGTTGTTTCACGCGCTGTGATGTCGCGGACAAAGACTTTTGCGCGCCACTTTTCATAGCCAGGTGGGCACGCCCATATCCCCACTTACGTCCGCTTTATGTTTCCACCACCTCAAGCGAGTTGATCCGCGCTGTACTGTACCGCTCTCAAGCGCGCCATGCCGATTTGTCGGTGGAAAAGGGGAATCCAACATCTTCGCCTGTTTGAAGTTTGTGGCCTGGCTATTTTATAATAAAAGTCTTTTGGGATCAAACTAAAAGGTGATGAAGTCTGTTTCAATCAGCAGGAAAAATAAATATAAACTGGCCTGTGGGACTGGAGACCAACATTCAAAGAAAATTCTACATTATTACTGTTTGTTGGTATTTATTGATAAGAGTCATGAAGGTGGATGACACTAATCACCCTGAAGAATTCTAATTTATGCTCAGAACCTTTAATCCTGGTCTTGGTCCTTTACGGTCTTGGTCCAAAATTGATCACTAAAGCCTAAAGGTCAGCTTGAGTCAATGTACAAAACAAAGTAGTTTGAGCTGGAGGCTGCATGGTGGTATGGTTAACATCGCAGCAAAAAGGTTTTTTCAAATCCCAATTGTAGTGATCCTGCTTGGAGTCTACATATTCTGACTGAGTGGCAGAATTTATCGTCATTTGGTTTTATTTTGGTTATTCCCTCTGTGATGTTCATCGTTTCTAATGGTAATGGTAACTGTGTTTTGTCTGTTTTAGCTCCTTGTTTTTAATGTGTGCTTTGATTGTAGTCTTTTTATTGATGTTTTTATGTACACCGCTTTGGTTGGTTGTAATGCCATGTTTAAAAGTGCTTTACAAATAAAGTGGTATGGTAGGCTAGGGTAGGGTAGGGTAGGGTAGGGTAGGGTAGGGTAAATAAAAGACTCAAACATTAAATCACATGATAATTATTATTTCTACTTCTACTAAATCGTTTAAAATATAAAGTGATTAATATTCTTCATAACAAGCCTGATAAATGCTTTGGGATGCATTTACTGTTCACACAAGGCCAGGGTGGTTTGATTGTCTTATTTTCCTTAACAATTAAAATAATAATTTAAAAAACTCTGATTTACACTTAATTTCCCTTTGGGGATTAATAAAGTATTTTTGATTTGATTTGATTTGATTGATTTTTATTTATTCAGCTTTTCTTTGTCTGAAACTAAAATATTCTTGAAGATCCAAAACATAAACATTTCTTAGGCTTCATTCTGCACTGACACAGCAGCTGGAAATGATTCTCCTGCTATCAGCTGTTTCAGGCATCTGCAGGTTCGTATTTTATTTTTCATTTTGTGGCTACTGGATGATTTCTAAAATTGTTTTATAGTGTGTAAAACAGTATTGTGTTATAAGAATCTACAGAAAAATTAGATTACAGTTAAACTGTTTATAGATCAACAAATATGCCAGAAAACTGGTAGAAGAAGAAGCCTGAGAAAAATATTGTGTTCCTTCTTTTATTATTTTTGTCTGCCAAATGCTTGTAATACAAAACATAAGACATTTAAAATGACAACATAATTATTTTATAAATAGCAATATATAATAAAAATCTAGTCATTGCAATCTGTTTTAAGCAATGGCATTCCTATTCACATTAATCTTATACATTTGTATTGTTGTATGTAAGAAGTAATCCTATAATAATAATAATAATAATAATAATGATTCTTGTTTGTATTTTACTTATTTTTATTGTCATTATTTTACTTTTATTATTGTTTTGGATTGGATTGTTAAAGGTGGGTGGGATATGATGATGGGGTGACATGGTTGATTATTTATTTGTGTTCCATCTTACTGAATCCCTTCATGGTACACTGGATGTTCAACAGCTGATAAAAAAGACTCTTTAGAGACAAACAATGTCTGCAAAAATAACACAAAAAAATATTTGTTTTCCCCTCTCTCCCTCTCAGATAACATGATCAAGACCTGTTCTCATGCCAGTTACCTGCTTGAACTGTTACCTTCTGATGGATGTTATACATCTATTAAATCAACAACTACAAGATAAAAAGTGTATTTTCTGCCATAAGGTAAACATAGTAGAATTGTAGAACTTTAGAATATATAAAGGATAAAGCTGAACGAGACCTCAAAATCAAAAGTAACCAGAAGGGCTCTGACAATGGTCTGAGGACAATGGATAGTATTTACACAAGGACAATGATGACAAACAGTTGGGTGATTGACTGATGGCATAAAAGAAGCACAGAAACTATAGTGAGCATGACACCAACACACTGAACAGCCAAACAATAAAGAATGAAACCACACAAACTTAGAGCCCCAGAATCAAACAAAAAATAACTGTCATAAATTAAAAAAAAATTTAGGTTAAGAAAGAACTACCTGGGCAGGTCTTTATTGTTTTATCAAAACCACCTGCGCTGTATTTCATCACATCCTTGTTCATTATTAACCGAGTTGACGTCACAATGTGTGGTTGAAATCTGTGTCACCACCGTCACCAGCTGTGTTTTCACACGCACATCTCACATGCTTCGGTTTGACATCAGGAAGTGGGGATCAACTAACTCAAACACGAGCTAGTTCAGAACACCTCTCACCAGCGGGAGGCAGAAAGGAGCGGGTCAGTCTTCTGCAGACGAATTTTAAAACATATACTCAGTAAGAACTGAAGATCGAGCTGATCCGGTCCAAACACCGTGTGTACTCTGTACCTCCACTGCACACAGGAGTTCGCTTTACTTAGAGCTGGGTGGTCATAATGTTCTGGTTAAATTGTGAAACGTTAGTCTACTTTAAAAAATCTTTTGTCAACTTAAACATATTAAATGTTTTATTTTTGCTCTTTCTGAGTTGTATGTTTGTGTTTTCGCGTGTTTTAAATCCTCTCTTGTTAAAGTAAAGTGAAGTGAAGTTGCGCTTTATGCCGGTGCTAAACTCCCGCAGTGAGTCTGCGCAGTTTGGGCGTCGGTGATACGGTTTTAACGGGAACATGACATGGGAGAGGACAGGTGTGGATCGAAGGACAGGGAAAAGGGATGGGCTGAGAGACGTAGAGAGGGAAGAGACATTCGCCATTACCGCTCGGCAGTGCTGCTGAAAGGCTGAGAGAGGAGGAGGAGGAGGGAGCTTCGTCCACCAGGTTTCAGCTTTCAACGCATACCACTCCAACTGCGCCCAAATACGCTGTAATACAGGCTGATCGCTCATCTGGGATTTAAGTGGACTGGATCCTCAGATAAACCCCAGTCTGGATTTGATCTTCACGCTCCAATGTGCGCAGTTTGTGGACTGTGAGAAAAGGATCTTTAGCCTGTGAATGTGGGAATGCTTCCTTCTGTTTTCCGTGGTATGTGGATCTGGGAGCGACCATGTTATTAGGTGGGTAGGGGAATGCATCCGAACTGACTTCATGAGCTCAGCTAACGCTCTGTTCTGATAAAAACTGTCCACACAATGACCCCATGCCGGGTCAACAGAAACCAGTCCAAGGCTGGGATCTGATCTGTTCATTTAATCCAGGTTAGGGGTTTTCACCCGGGTAATCTCAGTCCGGGCTAACGCTAGCTACTTGCTAACCCACCCTCTTGGTATGCTAGGCTAACTGCACTCGGCTAGCTAATGGGGATTGGAAAAAGGTGTTTTTTCTCCTCTTGGCTTATTCGGCCCATACCAGGCCGAACCGGGTTTACTCTATCTGGCCTGGATAAATTGACACGGTTCTAAAAACCATCTGGAGCGGGTGTGAAACACGGAACTCTGACGCATTAAGTGTCCAGTTTAACTAAGTCATTAACTCCTCTAACCTGTTTTCTCTCTGCGGTTCTGGTTTCCTCCGAACCCTCGGGAATTACTCGCTTATTTCCACATTATTACCACATAACAAACGTGCTAAAAAAAAGTTATTCAACATTTCTTGTGAAATTTCGACCCTAAATGAGTTTAAAGTCCGTGTGAAGGTGATTTCTTCACTTCGTGTGGAAGTTGCTGGATTAGAAAGGTTGGATGGAGAATCACTTTCATTCCTCTCCCGCGTGAGGAGATTCTTCTATTCTGTCGTCATTAACAGGAGAATGTTTACACACACACACACATGACAGCAGAGACTGACCGTGTTCAACTTGAACCGGGTCACCGGGTTTGTCTCTGACAGGTACCGGGCTGCTGCCCCTCTCATTAGCTGGTGGCCCACCGGGGGGGGGTGGTTGAGGGATATGGGGAGGGGGTCTTCCATTATTTCTGCTGACCTTTCACAACGTAATTTGCTTTATTCTGACTAACAGATTGTGAAAAGATTGCGTTTTTTTGTTGGAGTTATTTGTGCTGGAGATCTGAGTTTCTTTGTTGGGACTGTGTCATCTCTGTCTTCATCATCCTGCATTTAAACCCGTCTTCTGTGGCTCCACGCTGCCCAACTGGAAACCACATGTTCAGAAAAAGCTCGTTTCAGACCGTGAAGGATCAGTGACAACACACGCGTCTCCGCTGAGAAGTTTAGCTCCACAGTGTATTTCGCTTTATTGGAAGATGAAGATGAATGTTTGATGGTCCAGTCAGCTGCTGCAGACCGTGAGGACACGGGCGCTGACAGACATGAGTGATGGAAGAGCTGATTGAGTTAGTTGACCTATAAACTGTTGTTCTTACATCATCACCACCCTGGAAGGGGGGGAACTTCAGATTTATGATGCTCAGCCTCACATCTGGGACTTTTCCTTCAAGGATCCAGGTCCTGGTTTCTGACCAGTTCTTGTTGTATTTGACAGAATAAATGCTGCATTATTAGACTAAAACATGATCTTTATCTGACTCCAGATAAAATCCAACTGTTTAAATTGTGTGTAATGGCTCATTTAGCTGTTTCTAGATCAGGCGTGTGAGACATTGTGTTAGTTTGTGTGTTCTGGATGTTTTGTTTAGCTTCTCTGAACTTCAGCTGAATTCAAATGAAAACGTTTGTGGAATTTTGGCAGCCGATAGATGGAAGTTACTGCTGATTATTTGGAAAGCTGAAGTGTTTCAGATCCCTTTCAGTCCGATGCTTCTGAAGACCCGGTGTGTTTGAGGTTCTGTCGTCATGTCTGACTTTTCTTGTGTTTTTAGGATATATCTGTATTTTACTCAGAGTTTGGGTTTTTTCTGTTGGTAGGGGATCATCGAGCAACTACAGACACCTCTTGGACACTTCATGTTGGGAAGAAAAAACCCCAAAATGGAGTTTTTCCTCAAATTTTAGTTGGATTTACTGAAAAGGGTTTACTTTCACCGACTGTGTGTTCTGTTGTGTTTTAGGGCTTAACAGCATTTAGCCAATTCTAAAATCAGCTTGTCAAGTGATACCTTAATCCGCCTGCAGCCTCGGCGTGAATGAAATAGTCACGATGCTTAAAGCCTTCGTTTAATGCAGCAGTAATGGAGTGTGTGTTTTGGTGATGGCTGCTGATATGACTGAGACCCTCTGAAGCTCCTTCCAGGTGTTCAGCCATCAGGTTTTCTGACTTGAGGCACTCGTTGAGCCTGTTAGCAGCAGAGTGTTTGATAATGATGTGGGTGATGCTTGTGTTTGTGAGACTGGCCTTCCTAAATATTGTAGTTTAAATGTGTCTGGTGTAAACGCTCCACTGCAGGACCGAGTGACCGTGAGGATACAGGAACACACAGGACCAGATGAGTCTCATCCCTGGCGACCAGTGGGCTGCCATCTTTAGAGTGCCCCGGGGGTAAATTTAGGGTTCAGTGTCTTGTCCAGACTTTGATGCCTAGACTACTGGGGGTTGGGATCAAACCGTTGACCTCTCAATCAGTGGACGACCTTCCTTCTTGGGCCAGAGCTGCTCTGGCATGTGCAGCACTTCAGCTGACACACATTTGATCTGACTTCCTGCTGTAGCAGGTGTGTCACAGGTAACAGCTGTTGTAATGGCTTGTTGTTGGTTTTGTGAACCTGACAGACCGGCTGGCTGCTTTTCTCTCTGATTTTAACTGATTCAGGGGAGTCCCTCGATGTGGGCGTGTCCAAACCTCTGATCTGATGGAAATCATTAAAACCTGTTTGTGAAAGTGATCATACTTATAGATCAGTCGTACTGATCACTCATAGATTGGTTGTGTTGATGATTATTAGATAGTACTGATGGCTTATAGTAGGGCTGAGTTTAAAAAATCGATTAATCGATTTAAATCGATTTAAGAATAAAAAATCGATAATCGATTCATAAAGCACTAAATCGATTTAAAAAAAAAAATTGATAAACATGATGTATCAGCGTCGGAATTAAACTGGACTCCAAACAGTCCGCCTCCTTATATTGTTTCCTTCTCTTTGATTTCTTGCTTGTATGTTCTCTCAATGTAAGTCGCTTTGGATAAAAGCGTCTGCTAAATGACAGTAGTAGTAGTAGTAGTAGTAAAATATACATTTCCTTTTGTTACAGTTATGCCACATGCCACTGCTTCTGGATATTTTTAATGAAAACATGAATATTAAATGTATATAAAATACGCTCTGTTGAAAGGCTGCTTCAGCATTTCATAAAAATTGCCATCTACGAATGTCTGATATTCAAGAAATACTAATGTGACAGAAATATCTGAAAAAAGAATCGATATTGAATCGAATCGAAATTAATCGAAATCTAATCAATTTTTGCTCTTGTGAATCGAATCGAATCGATTCAGGAAATTAGGAGTGATACCCAGCCCTAGTTTATAGATTGTTGTATTGATTATTAATCAGTGAGACTAGTTACTGATAGGTCAGTCGTTTTAATTACTAATAATACTGATCAATTTTAGATCATTGTATTGATCACTAATAGATAGTACTGATCACTTATAGATTGTTGTATTATTCAGTAATCGATGGTACTGGTCACTTATAGGTCAGTCATTTTATCACCAATATTACTGATCACTTTTAGATCGTTGTATTGATCATTATTTGTTAGTATTGGTCACTTATACCGTAGATCAGTTGTATTGATCACTCATAGATAGTACTGGTCACTTATAGGTCAGTCGTATTGATCACTTATATATCACACTGCTCACTAATTGATTAGTTGGACTGATCACTTATAGATTGTATTGATCACAGTATTTACTAATTGATTAACCTTAGCTGTACAGATACGTTTTCCTTGTTTATATCAGTACCATATGTTTCAAACTTGTATTGTGGATCTGCTGAGCTCACAGGACCCTCTACTACCCTGTACTGTCCAATCTCTCTCTCTCTCTCTCTCTCTCTCTCTCTCTCTCTCTCTCACACTCACACTCACACACACACACTCAGATGACAGAATCACCCTGGCCTGTGTAGCCAGGTGTTTTCCGAGAACCGGACTGCTCTTCTGGTTCAGTTTCATCACGCTGCTGCTCTGCAAGTAACAGCTTTAACACACACATTCAAATTTACTGGCTGACTGCCTCTGTTCTGTAAAAACACAACAGCTCTCTCTGCACTTTTTAGCTAATTGCCTCTAGGTCACTGTAAAGATGAAACACATTCTTGCAAAGTACCGACAGAAATGTAGAAGTCTTTACACGAAGGCTTTTACATTTTCTACATTCAGCGATTATTTTGAAGTTTTCAACATAAACAAAATAACTCTGCATATAACTGACACTGCCAACCTGGTTTATTAGTTCTTATCACTAATCCAGGAAAAATACATTGAGACAACAACAGACAGCATAATCAGGATTATATGTTTAGCCCCAGAATATGCTGCCGAATACAAATCTGAACTGATTTATCTTCTCTGTTTGGTTCTCATATTGAAGTGAAGTATTTCTAGGTCAGTGGCTGTCAAAGGGCTGGAGTCGCACGCCATTTTTATCTTCCTTCGGCACAAATTGGATGAATGGGCTCTTTTTTTCATGACAAAGTGAAAAAGTGACATTTCAGAGCAACTCCTAACTGAAATAACTTTCCTGTTTATGTAAATGTTACTGTCTCATTTTGGTGTTTGCTCTCTCAGAGAAGTGTTTTTATATTGTAGAATAAATTCTTGTATTTTCATCCTCAAAATTACAGCTGAGTTTTACATATCCTTTATTTCCACTATGAGTATTTGATATTAATATCTACCTCTTTATTTCTAAATTGTAAAACAAACTTTCAACTCATAAGAAAAACATTTCTGTATCCTAAAAGTCTTTGCTTTTTACTGATTGTCCTAATTAAAACACACCATGAGTACATTTTAATGGAGAAACAAGTGTAATATTTAAAACAATGACTTGCTTTGAGAATGAATTGCTGTACTGATGCACTGTTTGCCTTTTCTTTTCCTAAATGTGTTGTGTTTTCTTGTCTTGCAGGGAGGTGATAGAGGACGAGCTGGCTGCTCTCTCCCAGCTTGAGGGAAACAGATTAGGACCTGAGAGTGAGACGGAGACGAGTGTTGGTTGGAACAAAGGGACAATGAAAATGACAGGGTCTCCAACCCACTGATGAGCCGAACTGGAATGAGATTTTAACCTTCTGTTTTAAAGTAACCAAGTTAGCGATGAGTGGGGGGATATAATGGCCAAGAACAAGGATGCACGCCCCCCGACATTCGCTGTCAGCGTGGTTGGCCTCTCTGGGACTGAAAAAGAGAAGGGCAACTGTGGTGTGGGAAAGTCCTGCCTGTGCAACCGATATGTGCGTCCTGATGCAGACCATTACTACACTGAGCACACCTCAGTGCTTAGCACAATAGACTTTGGTGGACGAGTGGTCAACAATGACCACTTTCTGTACTGGGGGGAGGTGCCCCATCGAGGGGACGAGGGTTTGGACTGTAAGATCCAAGTCATTGAACAAACTGAGTTCATTGATGATCAAACATTTCTTCCGCACCGGAGTACAAACTTGCAGCCGTACACCAAAAGAGCAGCAGCGACGAAGCTTCAGTCAGCAGAGAAGCTCATGTACATCTGCACAGACCAGCTGGGTCTGGAGCAGGACTTTGACCAGAAGCAGATGCCTGATGGGAAACTGAATATTGACGGTTTTGTGCTATGTGTTGATGTTAGCAAGGGTTGCAACAGGAAGTTTGATGACCAAATGAAGTTCATCAACAGCCTGTTCTCACAAATCGTCAAGTCAAAGAAACCTATTGTTGTTGCTGCCACAAAATGTGATGAAGCTGTGGACCTGCATCTAAGGGACCTTCATGCCTTTGTAGCCAGCAAGAAAAACTTAATGCTGATTGAAACGTCAGCCCGCTTCAATGTCAACATAGACCTCTGTTTCAATGTCCTTATCCAGCAACTGGATAAAACAAGAGGAAAGCCAAAAACTGTGCCATACATGGAGGCCTATAAAGTCCAGCGGCAGCTTATCGCCTCAGTAAAAGACAGATTTGAGAAAGTGATGATGCACACAGTAAGAGATTACCACATCACTTGGAATACTGTAAAAAATAATCTGAAGGGCCAACCAGACTACGATGAGTTTATCATCTTGGAGGGCTCCCGGAAAGCACGCAGCATGTTCACAAACCACATTGCACAACTGAAACAGGAGCACATAAAGAGGAGGCGTGAAGAGTACCTGACCACTCTGCCTAAAACCCTTAACAATATCTTTAACAACCTCGAGGATGTTGAAAATCTCTCATGGCACGAGGCACAGAATGTAATCCGCAACAGGTCTGATTTCCAGTTCTGGTTTGTGGTTCTGGAACATACACCCTGGAACGAAACAGACCACATAGATAACAGTGACCGCAGGATACCCTTTGACCTTCTTGATACACTTGAAGCTGAAATAATTTATCGGAACCATGTCAAGCACCTCCAGTCTGAGAAAAAAAGAGTGGAGATGAAAGAAAGATTCAAAAAGACACTGGAAAGAGTTCATTTTATCAGTCCAGGGCAGCCCTGGGAGGAAGTCATGTGTTTTGTCATGGAAGATGAGGCCTACAAGTACATCACTGATTCAGATAAAAGGGATGTTTACTGTAGGCACCAGCAGGAAATAGTTGAAAAGGCCAAAGAGGATTTTCAGGAAATGTTATTTGAGCATGCTGAGCTATTTTATGACTTGGACCTGAATGCAACCCCCAGCTGTGACAAGATGACTGAAATTCACAGTGTGCTAAATGAGGAGCCCAGATACAGAGCGCTGCAGAAACTTGCCCCAGATAGAGAATCTTTACTCCTCAAACACATTGGCTTTGTTTACCATCCTACTAAAGAGACCTGCCTGAGTGGGCAGAACTGTGTCGATTTGAAAGTGGAGCAGGTTTTGGCAAACAGGCTGGTGCAGCTCGACCACGGACGCTCCAATCTTTACTACAACAGTGCCAACATTGATAAGCTTAACCTATGCCTCCTGGGAAAGGACGGTCTGTCACAGGAATTAGCCAATGAAATCCGAGCTCAGTCCACAGATGACGAATACACCCTCGATGGTAAAATTTACGAGCTGGATCTTCTTCCTGTGGACGTCAACTCCACGCTGCTTTTCAGCCACACGTGGGTCGCAACTTTCAAGCCTCATGGTTGCTTTTGTGTGTTCAACTCCATAGAGTCACTCAACAGCATTGGTGACTGCATAGGTAGGATCAGAGCAGAGATAGGGCAGAGTCGACGAGATCGATTTGCTCAACCACTCCCTTTTATTCTAATTCTTGCCAATCAGAGGGACAATGTTTGTAAAAACATACCAATCCTGAGGCACCACGGCCAGCAGCTGGCAAACAAGTTGCAGTGCACCTTTGTTGACATCCCCTCTGGAGCTTTTCCCCGGAAATTCACTGAGTTCCAAATTAAGCAGGGGCTCCGAGCGGTGCTAGAGGGGCTAAAGCATAACTTTGATATGTTGGCCCCGTTGCCCTGTATTAAGGACATGACAGAGACAGATCTTAGAATAGTCATGTGTGCCATGTGCTGGGATCCTTTCAGTGTTGACCTCATCCTCTCACCTTTCCTAGACTCACATTGCTGTAGTGCAGGGCAGCCAGGTCAGAGCAACACACTCATCCTGGACAAGATCATCAGGGACAGTCGGAGAAGGATCCAGGTCACTGTCCTCTCCTATCACTCTGCTATTGGTGTTCGTAAAGATGAACTGGTGCATGGCTACATTCTGGTTTACTCTGCCAAGCGCAAGGCCTCAATGGCAACCCTGCGGGCATTCTTGGCTGAAGTCCATGATGTGATCCCTGTCCAGATGGTGGCGATCACAGACAGCCAGGCAGATTTCTTTGAGAATGATTCCATTAAGGAGCTGATGACAGAGGGGGAGCACATTGCAACGGAAATCACTGCCAAGTTCACGGCGCTCTATTCACTGTCACAATATCATCGGCAGACGGAGGTTTTTACACCCTTTTTCAATGAAGTGCTAGAAAAGAAGCTGAGCATCGAAAGCTCCTTCCTGTTTGACAGCTCTTCACGAGAGTGCACCACCGGAGCCAGTGAAGACGTCTTCCCCACATCACCTCATAGCCATTCTCCGGCTTACAACAGCTACTATCCAGAATCGGATGATGATAATGAGGCCCCACCGCCCTACAGTCCAATTGGGGATGATGTTCAGCTTCTCCCTACGCCCAGTGAACGGGCCAAGTACCGGATTGACCTAGAGGGGAACGAGTACCCCATTCATAGCACGCCTGTTGGAGACCATGAACGAAACCACAAAGTGCCTCCACCTGTCCGACCCAAGCCAGTCCTCCCCAAGCCTAATGTGAAAAAGCTGGACCCTAACCTTCTTAAAACAATCGAGGCTGGCATGCGGAGCAACCGCAGGATGCCTCGTGGCCCAGTCGTTCACAGTGAAGATGTGGAGGCGTCAGACAACTATGCAGATCCAGTGGACACCCTTTGTAGGCCCAGGGCTTTACATGGCGATGACACATATGTCTTCCCTGAAGACACGCACAACCGTCTGATTAAAGTAAAAAACTCCTTCGGTGGGCTACACAGCCTTCACGGAGGAGGTGAGGAAGAGAACGGATTTGATCGAAAGTCTCAGGCCGGACGGCGGCCATCGAAATACAAGCATCGATCCAAAATCCTGTTCAGTAAAACAAAAGCCTACCAAAGACGATTCCACTCTGACAGTGATGGTGAAGAGACTTGTCCTGCCACGCAGAAAAAGAAGAAGGGAAGAGCCCACAGGGGCAGCGAAGAAGACCCGCTGCTCTCTCCCGCCGACCCCTGGAAGATAGGTATAGATAATCCTGCCATCACTTCTGACCCTGAGCAAGATGACAAGAAGATGAAAAAGAAAAAAACAGCCAAGACGCCAAAGGAACCAAAAAAGGTGGGCGTCCTTCATTACACTGCACTGGCAGAATACTAACGCAGTAGTTCCACTCTATTATCAGATGTGTGAGTGTTAGCTGTAAGCACATTTTATGGCTTTGAGACTTATATTGTTAATACTTTTAATTTGATAATTTATTGAAAGTGCCCCGGCATGCTGCTGGTCTCAGACAAGCAATAAAAAGGCCCATAAAAGCCTCTCTGTTAAAGACAATGGGGCTCTGTCTCGCTGGACAATCCTCTTTAAACGATGCTCATAGTGATATTTATACTAATGTGAGTAAATGATGTTTTAAAGTTACTTCAGGCTGGTTTAAACACACTTGCATGGAAATCTTTCCTGGAGCACCAGTTTCTGATGAATCGCACACAAACAATGTGAGACTGGTGTTCTGCAGAAATAAGTGATAACTTGTAAGTTTTTTTTCAGTCAGACTTGAACATGCTCAAACATACATGACAAGTAACAAGTTCAGTAGCACAAATCAGATAACAGTGTGCAAATCAGCGAGGAAACATCCGGCGGCGCTACATGGACGTCATGAATGCAAGGCATTGTTGGAACATCGAAACTGTCTCTGATAATCTGAGATGGGAGTGAAAGGAAAACCAGAATGTCTAAAATGGAAAGTGTTTAATCGCTGTCTTGGCCAATTAGGCTGGAGCTGGAACTGCTGTAGGCATGACAACACTTTGAAGAGCAGGGGAGTGTGGGAAATCAAAGCTAGCTCAGCACCTCACCATAGCTTCAGTCTTAACTAAAGATGTCCCCTGTCTTCTTGTCTTCCTCCACATGAATCCTACTACAGTTCTTTCTGATCTATTCCCTGATTGCCCTCTTCTTCTTCTCTTATATGTTCTTCCTCCTCCTCTGCTCTCCCTTTGGTCTTTATCCTTTTATCTCTTGTTTTTCATATACTCTTCATCTTTTTAAGGTGTCCAACTTTTCTTTCTTCTTTTTTCTGTCCTTTAACTCATTTTTCTTCACTCTGTTTCTCCTCACATCATTTCCAAGCGTTCTCATCTTATCCTTTTTATTTCCCACAGCCGAAAACAGCCAAGTCCCCAAAGCCTCTGTACCCGCCCACCCGGAGAACCTGGGAGAGCAACTACTTTGGGGTTCCTTTGCAGAACCTGGTGACTCCGGAGCATCCCATCCCACTCTTCATCGAGAAGTGTGTCGACTACATAGAACGTACCGGTAAATCTGAATCCCTCTGTTTGTTCCTCCGTCGGTTACCTGCCTAAAAGTTCAGGTTCAACCAGACTGTTTTGTTTCTACACGCACAGGAGGAACCACACAGATCTGAAGTCACATTCGGATAATAACTGCCTGTCAATACATGCCAATTTTAGTTCAATCATTTTCATTGGCTCAGTAGTTGATGTGATGCCAAAGCTGATGGAAAGATTTCAAAATAAGATGCTAAAGGACTAGTGAGATGAGTGAATGGAAGCAGACAGGTTTATACAGTCAGCCATGTTCCAGAAAGGAGCAGAAAACCAGATGGTACAAGTAAGAACTTGTAAGAGAATGTTAATGGGAAATTGTTTGAAATTGTTTTGTTTATCTGGGTTGTTTCGGTTTAATGTTTGCTGTGCTTGACTCTTGATTTGATACAACTATATAAACACGTTGTAACATAACACTCTGGGTGCTACATTGTGAATTTTTCAGTATTTGGTTGATATTGGTGGTTATTGTTGAAACTGAAACAACGTTCGTAAAGCTGTGATCGGATTTGTTTGTGTTTTGATTCCACGAAGAGAGAATCATTTATAAAACAGAGTCAGCCTGAGGTGTCGTTCGAGGTGTTTGTGAACGGAGACACGTTAGAATGACGGACGTTCCAGCTGGTTGTGTAACAAGCGACGCATCAGGTGTGATCAGATGAAACCAAACACATTCAGATGGTCTGATGTGACATGAAGTTCTTTTTAGTGTTTCAAAATATTAGTCATAAGATGTTTTTCATAGCACATCATCCTCATCTTCATCATAATAACAAACATCAGCCATGACACGTGTACTCTGACCTGTCAGAGCTGCTGTGTCGTCTTCATGAAGGACTGAACCGTTCGCACTGCCAGCAGATACTTTCAGCTTCTGACCACAGAAATGAATATTTGATCTACTTTCAATGTTTAATCAGTTTGTTGCATTATGTATTTCCACACGGGTCAGTACAGTTAATACTTTCAATCAGCTCGTCTTCCTGAACAGGAACTTTTTAACCTCATGCTGTTTGTTCAGTCAGACTTTTTGCAGAGTCTCAGCTGGTTCTAGTTCTGTTCTGAAGGAAACATCTCAGTTCCAGGACTCTAAACGTCTGTCATGACAAAATCTCTTTTGGAACCTGTTAATATTTATCTGAATGTACGCGGCCAGCTGTGTCCACATGTATGATATTAATTGTTCCTTTCCTTTTCATGGAAACCCACTTCATAACATTGAAACCATTGTCTCATGTTGTCTCATGTTGTCTCATGTTGTCTCTGTTGTGGTTGGACTTTGTCACACGCAGGTCTTTGTGGTACCGCCTTCGTGAAGACTAGTGTGGACTCCTATATTAGACCAGTTGACACTAGAGTGATTTCATGGCCAGTTCTGTGAAGACCCAGAAGATCTTTGTGTTTTTTTTTTAAAGCTTGTTGTTTTTCTTTAGAATCCAGATGTTTAGAGAACAAGGGAACGTCCTCTGCGGGGTGTTATAAATACTTCTGCTTGTATCTGAGGGTGTACATCATATTTTATCTTCTAGTCAAGGTGAAGTCATTCTAGGACCCACATGGATGAGAAACCTTTTCTAGTTTAAAATGGCTTCAGATTTGTCTGTGTGTAGCGTTACCTCCTGTGTGGCAGCTGGAAAGCTGCAGCTGGATCTGACCTCCGACTGCGGGATAGGGAGGAGGACTGAGACCCGCCCCAGGGGGATGATAAAAACATCCCGGTTAGATTGTGTTAGTGTTGATTTTCCATCAGACCTCAGTCACATGTCACATTAAAGTGGTGAAAGTGGAAACGTTAAGACGTTCGTCCCGTCTTCATCCTCTGATTCATTGTTTATGAGCTTTTGTTTTACCTTAATTTGCCTGTTTGATCCACTTAATAACCTCATAGTGACTTTCAGGTCCCCTTGTGGTGGTTGGAACTGTAAACTCGGGGTAAATATCAGCCTTATTGGGTTGGATTTGATTGTTTTGGCTGCTGTTTTGTTTCACCACATGTAACGAGTTGCCAGACGAGAAGCACAGAGGCAGAAAGTTGATGACAGCTGTTTGTGGGGCCTGTGGTTTCAGAGCAGTGTGTGTGTGTGTGTGTGTGTGTGTGTGTGTGTGTGTGTGTGTGTGGGTTTGTATTTCTGACCTCCTGAGGACCAGTTTCCTGACTTTTACTATCTTTCTGGGGTCCGAGGGTTCTTGTGGGGACCAAAGCCTGGTCCCCATGAGGGGGACTCCCCTTTTTAGGGTTAGGGGTTAGGTTTATAGGTATGGTGTGAATAGAGTTTTAGTTAGTCTTAGGGTTAGTTATAGATCAGTAATGGTTAAGGTTAGTAAAAGGGTTTGGGTTAGGTATAAATCTAGTTACTAAAATCAATGGAAGTCAATGGACGGTCCCCATAAGGATAACAAAACACACTTGTGTGTGTGTGTGTGTGTGTGTGTGTGGGTTTGTATTTCTGACCTCCTGAGGACCAGTTTCCTGACTTTTACTATCTTTCTGGGGTCCAAGGGTTCTTGTGGGGACCGAAGCCTGGTCCCCATGAGGGGGACTCCCCTTTTTAGGGTTAGGGGTTAGGTTTATAGGTATGGTGTGAATAGAGTTTTAGTTAGTCTTAGGGTTAGTTATAGATCAGTAATGGTTAAGGTTAGTAAAAGGGTTTGGGTTAGGTATAAATCTAGTTACTAAAATCAATGGAAGTCAATGGACGGTCCCCATAAGGATAACAAAACACACTTGTGTGTGTGTGTGTGTGTGTGTGTGCGTTTGTATTTCTGACCTCCTGAGGACCAGTTTCCTGACTTTTACTATCTTTCTGGGGTCCAAGGGTTCTTGTGGGGACCAAAGCCTGGTCCCCATGAGGGGGACTCCCCTTTTTAGGGTTAGGGGTTAGGTTTATAGGTATGGTGTGAATAGAGTTTTAGTTAGTCTTAGGGTTAGTTATAGATCAGTAATGGTTAAGGTTAGTAAAAGGGTTTGGGTTAGGTATAAATCTAGTTACTAAAATCAATGGAAGTCAATGGACGGTCCCCATAAGGATAACAAAACACACTTGTGTGTGTGTGTGTGGTGTGTGTGTGTGTGTGTGTGTGTGTGTGTGTGTGTGTGTGTGTGTGTGTGGGTTTGTATTTCTGACCTCCTGAGGACCAGTTTCCTGACTTTTACTATCTTTCTGGGGTCCGAGGGTTCTTGTGGGGACCAAAGCCTGGTCCCCATGAGGGGGACTCCCCTTTTTAGGGTTAGGGGTTAGGTTTATAGGTATGGTGTGAATAGAGTTTTAGTTAGTCTTAGGGTTAGTTATAGATCAGTAATGGTTAAGGTTAGTAAAAGGGTTTGGGTTAGGTATAAATCTAGTTACTAAAATCAATGGAAGTCAATGGACGGTCCCCATAAGGATAACAAAACACACTTGTGTGTGTGTGTGTGTGTGTGTGTGCGCTGGGACGAGTGCTGCTGTGTGTTTAACACTTTGTTATGTTACATGGGACTCAGTGTACACATGTGCGATTGGACTGTGTGTGTTATTAATCATTGGAGCTTTTCTGTGTAACTGATCTCACACACACACACACACACACACACACACACACACACACGGTGGATGTAACTCAGATTTTTTCTCAGACTTTATTGCCGTCAGCTCTTTTTGCAGGAATCCTTATTAATCACTTGTTTATGTGTGTGTAAGTCGTGTGTTCTTGAAGGTGTGTGACAGTGGAACATTTTACCCACCAGCCCTCGTGACTTTGTGACATGTCAGAGTAGAAATGGGAGTAAAACTAGGAAGAAAAGCACAAAATATTTATTTATTTTTCGTTTATTCTGTATATAATTATTGCCCATTTTGCTGGAGGTATGATGATATGACTGAAGGTCGTACTGTCCATCCCTTAAATGTCACTGAGTGGTTTTAACTGAGTGGGTGTTTGAGTAAAAGGGTGGAACCTAAAGGCTTTATCTGTGTGTGTGAGGTCCCGATCTCATGTGTCTCCAAAGTGCTGCAGTCAGAAGTTCAGGCTTTCAGACGGCAGCAGCGGTTTACCCTCATGGTACAAGGTCACCTCCTAAACTCCAGCTCCTAACAGTTACATCAGATTTACAACCTTTTCTCCCTCTCAGTTGTAATAATGGACGACGGTTCGGAGCTGTTTGTGCATCTCCTGTCTTTATGTAGATGAAAATAAAAAGGGAGAACCCTTGGTGGAGGATGTTCTCCGGTTCTCCACTTACACAACTTGTTGCAGACAGCTGTCAGAGTGTCTGCATCCTTCAGTATGAAGTGACAGAGTAGCTGTACAGATTTAAAAACTCTCACTCATGTTAAATATATATCAGAGGAGTGAATAATTAACTCACCGCTGCTCTGCACTGACGCCAAGTTTCCATATTTTATATTGCTGCAGACACCACATCCATTCAGAAGGTTGGTGGTTTGATCCCACATGTTGAAGTGTCCCTAACCCCGTGTAGCTCCTCCCCCTCCCGCCCGATGTGCAAAGCGGTGTGAATGCAAACACATTTATCATTCCTCTCTACTGAAAACACCTGCTGATCCCAACACGCCCGCTGCTGCTGCTGCTCTGCATCTCGTTCTTATCGTCTCTTCTTATTGCATGTCATCACATCTGTTAAACCGAGAAGAGAAAGAAAAAGTGAAGCTGTTTGAGCTCAGGACAAACAAAAATAGAAATAAAGTCCTAAAAACGATTAAAAAAAATGAAGTAGAGTTTGTTAATCTGAGCCTGAGAGACGACGTGGGAGCTTTCGGAACGATGAGCAGACAGCAAGGACACACAACCCCGCTGTGCTGCAGAACTCCATTAGAGAAGTTTATTAAATGTTTCCTGCTCCCCAGAGACCTGAAATGGTATTTGGCATGAACTGAAGGCTGGGCGAGCGAGGGAGGGAAAACAGAGCGCTGATTAAATGGCTTTTTGATGCTGATGCATTTGGAAGTCTTGTTGGTTGTTATCGCTGCAACACTTACTGTAATGTGAGGCCGCGCGGCTGGAGGAGCGGGATTTCACTCCTCTGCTCCGCACAATGACAGTCGCCGTTCACGCATCTCTTATTGTCTTAATTTAGTCCTTTTTATTCCACCTTCATGGAATATAATCTATGCTGAGTTTTTGTTTTTCCGCTCTGTGGTTTTTTTCGCCGTTGCGTCTGTTTTTTTCTGATAATGAATATATTTTTACACATGAAGGATTTTTCGCTGCTGACTAACAATATGACATTTTTCCTGTTTTATTTTCCTGCTGTTTGGATTTAGCCTCAGTCATTTCTTTAATCTTCAGCATAAACCGTGTCAACCCGACTTCATACAGCTGATTATTGGTTCTGTTCAGCCTGCTTTGAAGTCCAGTCTCCACCGCAGACGTTATAATGAAACAGGTGGATTTTCTTTCAAGCGAATTAGACGGCGTGAAAAAGAAATCGTAGATTTTTGGCTTTTTTTTTAAAGTCTCGTCATGCGTACGCACCTGAAGTTGAATTGGTTTAGGAGAATCAGTGTAGCTACAAGTGTTCGACTCATTTTTTACATTCTGTGTTTTTGCAGCAGCTTTTCGTTCTCCAGATGGAGACATTGAGGGCAGCTGATTGTGTCGTGTTCTCTGCACAGTCCTCTGTGTGTGTGTGTGTGTGTGTCAGTTAATGAAGATGTTTATGAAACAACAAATAAAAAGATTGTGTGTTTTGGTGTGAACACATTAGTTTTACCGCAGCAGTAAAATGTTCCAGATTTCAACATTGATTCTTTAAATTTCTGATCAAAAGTTTGGAATGTTCTGTGAGTTGTGATTTCCTAATACTTTCTGAACTTGGCAGGAAACACAGACTGAGTCACCACATGCAGAGTGTCACATGATCAGATATTTTGTAAGATCAGGAATCAGATGAGATCTTTTTCCCTGAACAACACCGAGCCATGATACATGAATATAACTAACAGCTATGAATGAATGAGACAGTAAACTGTAACTGGAAGAGCGTGAAGGGGGATCAAACCCCCGAACCTGTTCTGAAGGCTCCAACTCCTTCCTCTGCAGCAGCTGCTTCTGTGTGTCAGTGTGTGAACTTCAGTAATGACCCCGAGTGTTACTGGAGTTTGTTTTCCACTCGTACACCAGTCACTGTTTACTTTTACTGTTTGGGATGCGGTGACTTTGGTTTCTGCACCAATATTTGAAACTAAGTATTGGTGTTAAGTATTAAAGAGTCCCTTCCATTAAAAACAGTTTTTCTGAGGTTTCTGTTGAATATTTTAGCTCCACAGGTGTTCTTAGCTTCATAGTGGGGTGGTTATAACCCCTGAGTTCAAACGGCCTGTACTTGTTTCATCACAACTCCTTTGTTCGTTAGTATTCATCAGCTCCCGCAGTTGAAACCACACCTAGCATGCTGCTGGCTAAAAGCTGTAGCATAAAAACGTAACAAACCGGAAGAAACTACGTGTGCTGTTGCCATGCGCAGCGGGGCAGGAAACAGTATACCTTGCTCTGATAGGCTAGTTTGTTAGCCAATCTGAGTCCAGCAAATTCGAATAATGAATATGAACGAGTTGCTGACGAAGCCTGACAGAAGGAGCCGGAACCACCTGAATTTTAACACAGACAGGTTGAAAGGTCTGTTAATCAGTGTTTCCTGACGTATTTTAGATATAAAATGTTTCATATTACAGGTTAATAATTCAGAAATAACCACAAAGTCTTGAAATTTGTATAAAATGATCTCTTTAAGTATTTGGAAGTAAGTATTGGCATCTGTATTGTTTTCTATCTGACATGCTGTTATCAAGAACTGAATTAAAACTGTTATTTTGACTCAGATGTAGCCACGCCCCTCTCTCTCCTGTCATTTCCATCTCCAGCATTGTTTCAACTAACGTTGCTTTGACCTGATCTGAAAGTTAAAGTGAATATGAGATTCTATAAGTTATTGTAAAGTTTTTGTGTGTTGATTTAATCAGTTACAACAAGGCTGTTGATAATATTGATATAGAATTAGTGACAGTAGTAAGAAGTATATACACGAGATGCTGCTGAGCTTGTTAACTCCCTGCACTTTGTGTTGTGTTTGAACTTCTGTTATATTTACATTTTACTTTATTTACTGTGGATAAAAATCAGGGAGTTATTTATATAATGTTATAAGAGATGCTTGTGAGTCTAAGAACTCCCTGCACTTCTGGAGTTATTTATTTGTATTTTGTTTAGTTAAATAAACATGTTTATTTATATTATTCAAAAAATTTACACCAATTTTTACACTTTACAAAAAATGAATATCCGCTTCCAATATCAGTTATCGACCATCTTTACTACTAATAATCGGTATCCGTCCTGAAAAACCTGTATCGTTCCATCATTAGTCTCTTGTGGTTCTGCACACCGTATGTGGAAGAAAGCTGTGATGGTGTCAACGTGACGGGTTAGACGTCTACTAACAATCGGATCTTCAGGTTTGAGGTCGGAACTTGATTCAGATTCAGCATCCTGTTCTGTAACCTGCAGACCTGATCTCTCTGTGGACTTCCTGGTCTGAAGTGTGTGTGTGTGTGTGTGTATATTTCAGCAGCCATTCCCCACCAGTGAAGAGGTGAAGGTGGGACTGACCTTCATCCTTTTGGCTCCTCCCTTTGGGAAAATGTTGATCTGTCCATCCTCCTCTGTTGTCCTCAGTATTCTTCCTTGTCCTATTTTGTCCCTCTGGAGTGAGAGACGGAGGGACAGCAGCAGCTGTAGTAACGTTGTGCTTTTGTTAATGAATTAATGGACATTTTTGATTTCATTTCAAAGTGTGTCATGTTTTTATTGAGATTTCAGGTTATTGTAGTTATTTGGAGGTTAAATAAAATGCTGAAGTAAATTCCACCTCGTCCCTCATGTCAGCTGTAAGTCATTACCCTCCTGAACCCCGAGCAGTCTTTGGGCGTTTCTACCATCACATTGTTATTCACTGAAGGCTCATTTCTCACCAGGATACCTCTCTGTAGAGTCAGAGTGAAGAGGACTCTCAGTGTCTCCTCTGCTTTACAACACATTTCTAAAAACATTTGATCATATTCCACAGTGTGAACACATAAAATCAGTGTGTGAGATCATTCTCCAAGTGCCCACATGTTCTTTTCTAACACGTACAAACATGGAGCTGTTTATTTTCTGACACTTTCTTCTTCTTGACTTTACATTGTTGCCGTCTTCCTCTCTGCTTGCTGTCAGTGAGCTTTTTTCTCCTTCTGGAAGATAAAAGAAAATAATTCCTAATCTTTAACTGCTCTTCAGTGTGAATGTGTGGTCCAGTCTCACACACACTGATGCATCATGGACGCTGTCTTTTCTTATACTTAGATAATCTTGTGTAGATGAGTGTAAGCATTAGAATAATGTGACTGGTTGTGGCCTTTGCTCGAGTGTGTCCAACTAACCAGAAGGCGAGGTGGTAATGATGCTTGTTTCTGCATGGATTGTGTGTGTGTGTGTCTTGAGGGCAGACTATGTAGAGAGTTAGAGAAACGGGGTGAGAGAGAGGCTAGTGCTGTGCCACCTGGCTCCAAGGCAGTCATCTGCTGTAATGGGACTAGTGTGTGTCCTGTGGCTGTATGTGAGCAGTCCACTCTTGCATGAATTTGCCTCGGAAAGCCCTTATGTTGCCCTTCTTTTCCTTTTTTTAACCCCCCGTTCCTTCACGTTTTCTGTCATTGTGCCTCCAGCGAACACGTGGACGTGCTGCGACGTGCATACGGGACAAACAAACCTGAAAACACACACTCACATCTCAAGGAGGCTTAGTTAAAGTGTAAAATACGTACTTTTACTGTCGTTTCCTGACGATCATGGCTGTGAATGTATAAAACAAAATTCTGTTTAATTTACATTTTGAATTCACACGCTTTGAGTCCGTTTAGAGCTACAGGTGAAGCAAATCTGCATGTTTTCGTGCTTTGGGTCAACCCTCATGTGCTTTCAGTTTATCTAATGTGCAGCAGACTTTAAACCCATATGTCCTCAGCCTGCGTTGTGTCTCCATCCAGCTGGAAGGATGTTTCTGTGAGGAAAACACTCTATCACTGTTAGCTCATCTGAGATGATGTTCAGGATTCAGTGTTTTTGATGGTCAGCAGCTGGATTTTACAGTTTTTTTAAATAGTTCAGCAATGTGTGCCGGAGTAGTTCTGTCAGTTCTTCATAATAAACGAGACTCATCTGTCTTCCCTGGACATAAAAGCATCCAAAGAGCTGAAGTTAAAGCTGCTATACTTGATTTGCATAACAATTTAGCTTAACATATTTTTTTTCATGTCCATTAAAAACGTTTTAACACAGCAAGAAGGAAAATATGTTGTGAAAATTAAAAAAAAAAAGACGAAAAAAAATAATTAAGTGGTTCTCCCGTATTTGTCTAAAAATATCAACCAATCAAATGTTTCGGTCAGAAAGGAATGATTGGACAGTCTCTCCAGTCATACGGACTTCCGCATTTATTTGGCTTCTGTGCTCCTAAAAAACTGAGACATATTACAGCAGCACACCACTGCTGGGAGTGTTCGCCGCTCTACCATGTCACAGCAGGAGAAACAGCCGCCGGCTGGTTCCGCGTCCGGTTCAGGACAAAGTAACAATTAATGTCAGTTGTTGGTTGTTATATTGTTTTCACTTACCGGTGATTCCACCATGTTACGGTACTTGAATGAACTGCGGACCAGTGTCTTGCACTTGGTCGTCTTCTGGGGCTACGCGTGTTTCCAAACCTGGGGGGGCGTGGCTTAGGAATTCTACCCGACGGGAGGGGCGAGAGTTCTGTGACTTTGTTGACAGTCTAACCTAGGCAATCTGAAATCAGAGATATCAGCATCTTAAAGAGGCCTTTCCATTAAAAACAGTTTTTCTGAGGTTTCTGTTGAATATTTTAGCTCCACAGGTGTTCTTACCTTCATAGTGGGTGTGAAAACAGGTCAGCAACTTCTCTTTCAGTTTTAATCTCTCAGGTGGCGATAAAACCCGAGTTCGAATGGCCTGTATCTGTTTCATCACAACTCCTTTGTTCGTTAGTACTCATCAGCTCCCGCAGTTGAAACCACACCTAGCATGCTGCTGGCTAAAAGCTGTTAGCATAAGACGTAGCAAACAGGAACGACGTCTGACATTGCCATGCGCAGCGGGGCAGGAAACAGTATACCTTGCTCTCATAGGCTAGTTTGTTAGCCAATCTGAGTCAAGCAAATTTGAATAATGAATATGAACGAGCTGCTGATGAAGCCTGATGTAACGAGCTGGAACCACCTGAATTTTGATGCAGACAGATTGAAAGGTCTGTTAATCAGTGTTTCCTAATGTTTTTTAGATATAAAATGTTTCATATTACTGGTTAATACTTAAGAAATAATCACAAAGTCCTGAAATGTGTATGAAATGGCCTCTTTAAGGAAAACAAACTTCAGCCGTAGCTTCAGCAGTGACTTGAAGAGACATCCTGGGGAAGAAAAACCAGTGAATAACTGCAAAATTATGTTAAAAGACTGAAGTAGTTCTAAACTTCTGAACAGCAAGAAAATGTCACCTTGTTTTTCAGCTGAAGCTCCAGATCAGTGTCCTTCAGAGTTTTCCTTGTGGCTTTGTTCAACCAGACTCGGTCCTCATGGGACCAACAGTACCTGAGATTCTGCCTGAAATCAAAATCACTTCCACTTCACTGCTACATACGTGGAAGGCATTTTAATGAAATGTCATTCCGTCCCGACTCCAGTGGACTTCACATGACAGACATGATGTATGACATGCTGTCTGGTTTAGGCAGACAGAAACCATCACGCATGAACACAGCGGTATCAGGTGAGATCAGGTGGTTTCAGGATTCCTTTTGAAGTCTGGTCCAGACTAAAGCGAGTTGTGTTCAGTCTGTATCAGACCTGCTGCAGAAGGCGGTCAGAGTGTCATGGAGGTGCAGAACTCAGTTACACAGAAACAGAACCGAGCTGAACACCATCTTACTTCAGAATCTGGTCACACAGAACACGAGATTTTTATATGACGGGTTTCACGTGTAAAAAACACACTTGGATAAAGTGTCATGTTTCAAGTATGTGGAGCGTGAGCGATCACAGGCTCAGGATGAGAACGTAAAGTGGAACAGTCTTTTTACAGGGTCGCTGTAATGGGATTTTTTATGTCCTGCTGCAATGGACATGTCAGTCTGCTGTGACCCTCACTGCTGCAGGCTTCTCTCTCTCTCTCTCTCTCTCTCTGTCTCTCTGTCTCTCTCTCTCTCTATCTCTCTCTGTCTCTATCTCTCTGTCTCTCTCTCTCTCTGTCGCTCTACCTGTGTGTGTCTCTCTCTCTCTCTCTCTCTCTCACTCTCTCTCTCTCTCGCTCTCACACACACACTGCTGCAGCTCTGATGGAGCTCTCTGGAGGCCGTTTAGTCAGTCATGTTATTTGACTCTCTCTAACTCTTCTCCTGAGTATCAGAGGAACCTTTTCTTCTTTCTGCAGGTCCTTAACTCCTCATCTTCTCCTCTAACACCCCCCCCCCACACACACACACACACACCACACTATCTTTCACTGCATCCTTTTTTCTGAGTTTGTGTTTTAGATCCATCTCATCGTCTCACAACTTTTCACCCTCTACTCTTTATTCTCTTCATCCATCCTCCACTTTCCATGAAAACCCTTACATGACATACTGCCCCCCCCGTCAGCCTCTCACTTTGTAAACAAGGTGTTTTATTTCCAACCATCCATCATCTCTATCATCCGTCTCTGTCCTCATCGTTCTCTGCCTTCTTTCTCTCTCTCATCTTTAGCTTTTATCATATCATCATTATTTTATTATCATCTCTTTTCTCTTCTCTTCCCCTTGCTGTCATCACACTGTCATTCCAAAAATAAATGTACCCGGTGAATGTGTGTGTCTGTGTTGTGTGTTTGTAGGAGTGTGTATTGACTCATCTCTGCTGGTCGTCTCATCAATCACATGAAGGATTTTTACAGTTTGAATTCAGAAGTTTTTCTCATTGAATTTCATTGAAGAATCTAGAAGTTGATGTTAAAAGTTTTACTTTTTAAGCATTCTGAGGAGAGTTTGGATGTTTCTGTAAACATTTAGTTTATAATGAGGTTATTTACCGGTAAAGTCTCCTGTCTCACCTGCTGAGTCCCTTACCTTCCACCTCATCAGACTGTCTCCTTCTCCCTGCATCACCTCAACATTTTACATCCTATTACTGGAATTGGATGCAGGACGATAATCGCACAGCAGCTAAAAACCAGCAGTAAAGTTTCTGAATGTGTGAAACAGGCTGATGCAGCGCCGTCTGAGTTGTGTTTTCACTGATCTGGGCAGATTAAAGCTGCTATACTTAATTTGCATAACAAATTAGCTTGACATTTTTTCATGTCCATTAAAAACGTTTTAACACAGCATAGAGAAAAAAAATGTTATTAAGATTAAAAAAAAATAAAAAAAATAATTAAGTGATTCTCCCGTATTTGTATAAAAACATCAACCAATCAGATGGTTCGGCCTGAAAGGAATGATTGGACAGTCTCTCCAGTCATACGGACTTCCACATTTATTTGGCTTCTGTGCTCCTTATAAACTGAGACATATTACCGCAGCACACCACTGCTGGGAGTGTTCGCCGCTCTACCATGTCACAGCAGGAGAAACAGCCGCCGGCTGGTTCCACGTCAGGTTCAGGACAAAGTAACAATTAATGTCAGTTGTTGGTTGTTATATTGTTTTCACTTACCGGTGATTCCACCATGTTACGGTACTTGAATGAACTGCGGACCAGTGTCTTGCACTCAGTCGTCTACTGGGGCTACGCGTGTTTCCAAACCTGGAGGGGGCGTGGCTTAGGAATTTTACCCGATGGGAGGGGCTGAGAGTTCTTTGACTTTGTTGACAGTCTAACCTAGACAATCTGAAGTCAGGTATATCAGCTTTAAAAGCTCATTATTACTCCTCAGTTATCTGAATAAGGCTGAAACAAAACTGCTCGGGTTTCATTCTGATGACTCGGAAGGATTCAGACAGAACAGGATCTGATCAAACTCTGGTTGAACGACATGAAAGTGTTCACACTCAGTCTGAAGGCAGACTGCAGCTGCGGCTCTGTGGCCTGCTGGGACTCTGCAGGTGTGTGTGTGTGTGTGTGTGTGTGTGTGTGTGTGTGTGTGTGTGTATGTGTGTGTGTGTGTGTGGGTTTGTATTTCTGACCTCCTGGGGACCCGTTTCCTGACTTTTACTATCTTTCTGGGGTCCGAGGGTTCTTGTGGGGACCGAAGCCTGGTCCCCATGAGGGGGACTCCCCTTTTTAGGGTTAGGGGTTAGGTTTATAGGTATGGTGTGAATAGAGTTTTAGTTAGTCTTAGGGTTAGTTATAGATCAGTAATGGTTAAGGTTAGTAAAAGGGTTTGGGTTAGGTATAAATCTAGTTACTAAAATCAATGGAAGTCAATGGACGGTCCCCATAAGGATAACAAAACACACTTGTGTGTGTGTGTGTGTGTGTGTGTGTGTGTGTGTGTATGTGTGTGTGTGTGTGTGGGTTTGTATTTCTGACCTCCTGGGGACCCGTTTCCTGACTTTTACTATCTTTCTGGGGTCCGAGGGTTCTTGTGGGGGCCGAAGCCTGGTCCCCATGAGGGGGACTCCCCTTTTTAGGGTTAGGGGTTAGGTTTATAGGTATGGTGTGAATAGAGTTTTAGTTAGTCTTAGGGTTAGTTATAGATCAGTAATGGTTAAGGTTAGTAAAAGGGTTTGGGTTAGGTATAAATCTAGTTACTAAAATCAATGGAAGTCAATGGACGGTCCCCATAAGGATAACAAAACACACGTGTGTGTGTGTGTGTGTGTGTGTGTGGGTTTGTATTTCTGACCTCCTGGGGACCCGTTTCCTGACTTTTACTATCTTTCTGGGGTCCGAGGGTTCTTGTGGGGACCGAAGCCTGGTCCCCATGAGGGGGACTCCCCTTTTTAGGGTTAGGGGTTAGGTTTATAGGTATGGTGTGAATAGAGTTTTAGTTAGTCTTGGGGTTAGTTATAGATCAGTAATGGTTAAGGTTAGTAAAAGGGTTTGGGTTAGGTATAAATCTAGTTACTAAAATCAATGGAAGTCAATGGACGGTCCCCATAAGGATAACAAAACACACGTGTGTGTGTGTGTGTGTGTGTGTATGTGTGTGTGTGTGTGTGGGTTTGTATTTCTGACCTCCTGGGGACCCGTTTCCTGACTTTTACTATCTTTCTGGGGTCCGAGGGTTCTTGTGGGGACCGAAGCCTGGTCCCCATGAGGGGGACTCCCCTTTTTAGGGTTAGGGGTTAGGTTTATAGGTATGGTGTGAATAGAGTTTTAGTTAGTCTTAGGGTTAGTTATAGATCAGTAATGGTTAAGGTTAGTAAAAGGGTTTGGGTTAGGTATAAATCTAGTTACTAAAATCAATGGAAGTCAATGGACGGTCCCCATAAGGATAACAAAACACACGTGTGTGTGTGTGTGTGTGTGTGGATCTTGTTACCTAAGGTGCCCACATATTAAATCATACACACACACAGATTGTCCTCTCTGCCTTTGTATTGATTTATATTGACCCTGGTTGTGTGGCGGGCCAGTCATTAAATTAACACACAGCAGAGAAACTGATGACTCTGCCAGACCACAGCCTCCTCTGTGTGTATGTGTGTGTGTGTGTGTGTGTGTGTGTGTGTGTGTGTGTGTGTGTGTGTGGCTGTGTGTGTGTGCGTGTGCACATTAAAAGAAAAAATACACAAAGTGGTCACCTTGAATTATTCCTTTCACACGCACGACGGCGTGTTTTTTTCTGAAGGAGTCGAGCGTTCGCAGCAGAATGACTTCCAGATGAGAAAACGCAGCTCCTTCCTGAAGATCTTGGGAAATGCTGCGTTCACAGTCCGCTGGGGCAAACGAGCTCTTTTATCTGCGTGCTGGAAATATAATTCACAAAAGAATAAACATGTCAGAGAAAACTTTCAGAAAACAGGAACAGTTTTTTTAAATTGTTTGTAATAATATTAATAATGTTTTAAGACATGTTTGTTACGTTAGTCGTGTTTTTATCCTAAAAATCTCAGTTTCTTTTGAATAAAAATGACTGAAGATCTGCTGATACAGTTTCTCTCAATCTGTCTCACAAATCTAGTCTTTGTGTCTGATTATTGTCATGGAATAAAGCGTGTGCAGCTGAACACGTGACGCTCGTGTTGTTTGTTCTGAAGCTCAATTAAACGTGGCAGGAAAATGTTTTGAAGTCACGGATGAAATCAAGTAAAGTTCTGCTCATTTTATTAAAACTTTCATTTGTGGATTTGGTGTTGTGACGGTTTCTAGTACAAACGTTCACTCTCTGCAGGAACAACCCCCCCCCCCCAACACACACACACACACACACACACACACAAGTGTGTTTTGTTATCCTTATGGGGACCGTCCATTGACTTCCATTGATTTTAGTAACTAGATTTATACCTAACCCAAACCCTTTTCCTAACCTTAACCATTACTGATCTATAACTAACCCTAAGACTAACTAAAACTCTATTCACACCATACCTATAAACCTAACCCCTAACCCTAAAAAGGGGACCAGGCTTCGGTCCAAACAAGAACCCTTGGACCCCAGAAAGATAGTAAAAGTCAGGAAACTGGTCCTCAGGAGGTCAGAAACACAAACCCACACACACACACACACAAGTGTGTTTTGTTATCCTTATGGGGACCGTCCATTGACTTCCATTGATTTTAGTAACTAGATTTATACCTAACCCAAACCCTTTTCCTAACCTTAACCATTACTGATCTATAACTAACCCTAAGACTAACTAAAACTCTATTCACACCATACCTATAAACCTAACCCCTAACCCTAAAAAGGGGAGTCCCCCTCAAGGGGACCAGGCTTCGGTCCCCACAAGAACCCTCGGACCCCAGAAAGATAGTAAAAGTCAGGAAACTGGTCCTCAGGAGGTCAGAAATACAAACCCACACACACACACACACACACGATGGCTTTTATCAATGGAGCAATAAGAAAAGTTTCTATAGATCAAAAAGGTTAGAGCTGCTCAAATGTTTGTCACAGAGGCTTGAAAGAAAAAACTATTGTGTCTGTGTGTGGTAAAATGAGGGTTAAAAATAGCAGTGATTGACTTCTGTGTATTGAACCAGCTTCCTGTTCCCTCCCCAGCAGATGGTTATCAGGGCAATAAAAAGATGGCTGCAAGTGAGCAGAGAGAGAAACAGCTTGGACAGATAAGAAAAAGATGGATAGATGCAGATGGAGAGTGATGACACGACCATCATGCACTAACGTTTGTGTGTGTGTGTGTGTGTCAGGATATTAGATCAGATCCCAGCATGCAAACATCAGCCTCACTGCTGACTTCCTTTCCTTCAGGTCCACTCTGTGTGTGTGTGTGTGTGTGTGTGTGTGTGTGTGTGTGTGTTACATCCTGTTTGGAAATCAGAATGTCCTGATGAGAGAAAGATGCACAGGGTGGTGACATTTTGCTGTTAGAGGGTTCATGTTCAGGTCAGGAGAGAGAGACTGATGTTACACACAGTTCACACGCTCCATGAGGAACATGAGACGAGCAACACGGTAACTAATCACGTCACATGAGCTCAGAACAGAGGAGTTATTCCATTTCTTTATAACAGCTAAAGTATCAGTGGCAGGTGATGGTTCTCTCTCAAGAATCCATCCACAGGTAGAACCACAGTTCTCCAATCAGAGTTGTTCCCTCTGATCGCCGTTGTTGGTTCCTAAACAATAAATATATGGTGTGGACTGTAAAGTAGTGATCAGCTGGTGGACTGTGGCTCACGCTCAGACAGACGTGGTCCTCTGATAACAACACTGAACCTGAAGCCCCGCCCCCTTCATCATCCAGCTTTAGAACAGGGAGTTAGAGGATCTTAACTGACAGGCAGCAGCTGCTTTAAGGAAACTTTTATCTTTCTTGTAAATGAAAGTTGAAACCGAAACACTTTCACTTGGAGCCTTTTTCAGTCCGTTTTGGAACGTGAGTCATTAAAATCCGTCACTGGCCGACTGTTAAACACCAAAGCCTTAAACACGAGCGGATCAGAGGAGGAGTTTTGATGAGGCGCCGCTGCTCTGCAGCTACGGTCTCATCAGGCTGGAAGTCGGCGAGCGCGTGAGAGAGATTCCTCACAAACACACGGCTCGCGCAGAGTGTTTTCACTCGTGCTGTTTAACTGCAGCTTTCATTCTGCTGACTGAACACACACACACACACACTTCAGTTAGTAAAATGGGTCAAGTGGGTTGCTGAGTAGACTCGGGTAATTTAGCCTAAATGCTGCTTGACTGGGGTGTTTTCATGTAAAAGAGGAGCTGAGGTGTTTACACACTATAAATATACACAAACACACACTTCAGCTCGCAGCTGACACAATTTACTTGAATCCATTAAAGCTGAATTTACATTAAGTCTGTGTTTAACTAGCCCTGCAGGACACACTGCAGTGTGGATGACCTTGCAAACAGAGCAGATCTATCCATGTGTCCTTCTGATGGCTCTAATTACAACACTTCATACATGACAGCTGGTTTTTGTTTTAAACAGACCGACTCAAACGAATCAGGTTTAAGAGGATGTGTGTTTATTTCTGATGTTTACCAACATTGAAGCGATTCGAGGTTTTAGATATTTATTTGGTGAATGATTTGAAAGCAAACTGATGGAGTCTCTGTTTATGTTTGTTTATTTTTCTGCTGTAAGCTGCATTTCAGTTAGAATAAACGTAATGTTTTTTGTTTAGGGATGCAACGATGCCACTTTTTCAACCAAAACGATACCGATACTTGGATCTTGTTACAAAAAATGATGGTGAACTAGCTAAAAATATAAAATATTAATAAAAATGACCACAAAACTAATATTTCAAGTGATAAATAAACATTCTCAGTGAAATTATTGCAGAGTTTCCACGTTTTAAGTATCTGCACATGGTATCGGTTAGCTCAGTGGTCCCCGACCCCTGGGCTGCAGACCTGTACCGGTATGTGGATTGATTGGTACCGGGTTGCGCAAGAAATTATTAAGTATTTCCAGTTTTTGTTACCTGAGTCTGAAAAATCTTTTATTTGAATTGTTTATTTTGAAAAATGATCGGATTCTCTCATCTTGTGTGCCCCCGGGCCGCAGTAAAATTGTAGAGGATTGACCAGTCCACTGGGTTAACTAACCGATACCGAGACGAGTACATTAGAATGGTATCAGACCAGATACCATATATCAGTATCAGTATTGATGCGTCCCTGTTTTTGTTGATTGCAGCTTTTCTTTTGACTTCCTGGTCGTATTTAACCTGGCTCTGCTTGATCTATGTGTAGCCCCGCCTCTTGTCGAGTTGGGGACACACATACATCTGGAACCGCTCCATTTGAAACCGTCTATAAAAGAGAGGGACATCTTGTATAATATTTTAATCTGATTGGAGGACGAGCCAGCAAGTGTCGGCCTTTGATGATTTGTCTTTAGCCAATCACAGTAAATCAAGCTCTTGTTAATCCATTCGGGAGAAAAACACACACATCGTTACAACTAAGAAAAGCAAAACACATCTTTACTATCAAGTTCTTACCTTTGCTCATTTTTAATGAAGAAATCGTCTCTAGTCCTAAAACAGATTCAATAGCTTCTTCTACACGTACATCCACCAGCAGCCATGTTTGTTTTGCTTCGCCTGCCTGGACACTTGCTGCCAACAGAGGTGTCAAAAGTAAAAATCCAGTCCAGCAGCTGTTCCAACCAGCACTAAACCAGCTGAATTCAATTAGTGTAGCTTCTTTACCAGGTAGATGAGCTAGTTGGTGAAAACACCTGTTCTAGATATACAGGCAGATCCAAAAACATGGCAGGATTTTTACTTCCGACTCCTACTTTTGACACCTCTGGCTGCCAATCATACCTGAACAATGCTAACACAGGATTGTTGCGAACGTTTTTTGACTGAAATAGACGGTTGTCAATGGAGCAGTACAAGACGGATTTTCGTGGGTTTGGAAAATTCAAATCTTGTGAGAATCCGTCTTGCAGCGTGAGGTTAGTTCATATTGGCTGGATTTTAAGCCTTATAGAAACCAGATCGTTTTTTTCAAACAATGCAGCTTTCAGCCTCCTGATGTGCTGAAGTTCATCATGTTACCGCTTTCATCACACAGAAACGACTTCCCTTCAAATTAAAAGCGTCTGTGTTTGCAGGTCTGACGACAGAAGGCCTGTATCGTGTCTGTGGAAACAAGACGGACCAGGATAACCTCCAGAAACAGTTCGATCAAGGTAAAACTCACCTGCATGATCACCACTGAACCCTCAGCTGATGCCCGCTGAGCCGTTTAGTATTTCCATTCTGCGTTACGCTTTTATAAACTCAAACTGTTTAAGAACTCCGGATGCTCCAAATCAAGCAGCGCATGTGTGAAGCATGAAATAAATGTCAATGTGTCGCAAAATCCAGTGGAGCGATTATGGATCAGAGCCGAGTCCGATCTGCACACGCAGGATGGAGACGCGCCAAAATGGCTGTCAGAATAAATGAAGTTACTGCAGGGACACATTACTGTCAGGTGGACAGTGAGTCGTCTCACATCCTCAGTAATGTCAAGATTTCAAACAAAAAGAGGAAGAAGTCATTAGAGTTACGTCACGCCGGAGCCCTGATTACTCCTCCGTCGTGTTGGCTTCCTGTTGTTTTCTGTTCTGTCCTCATTTAAAGACATGTCTTCCAGAGTATTTGGACTTCAGTTGGCAGCTTTCCAGATTGGTTGTGACAGCTGTCGTCTCACCTCGGGGTTCTGTCCTCTTTTTTTCTGACTCCTCTCCTCGTTTAGCCTGTTACAGCGTGTCATCAGGCACATTGGAAGCATAATGTATCTGAGCTGAGCTGTTTGGGGACGGAGTGATCTGAAGACGAGCTCTGTAGCTGCAGACAGTAGGATGACGGCTTCATGTAGCTCAGCTGCTAACACACAGCAGAACTCTGTCTGACCCACAGCTCAAAGAACAAACTTCTCTGCTGCCTTTAAATAAGATGTTTGGTTCTTGTTCTGATGTTTAAGCTAGCTGCCTTCATGCTTCTCTTCTTCTTCCACGCAGATCACAGCATCGATTTCATGGCGATGGACTTGGCGGTGAACGCCGTCGCCGGAGCGTTGAAGGCTTTCTTCGCCGACCTGCCCGACCCGCTGATCCCCTACAGTCTGCACCCGGAGCTGGTCGAGGCTGCAAGTAAGAATTCTCCATCTAGTGGGCAACTTTATGAAACTTTACTGGATGTTTAATACAGAGAATTCTGGGAGTTAAGGGTGTATCTATACTTGAGTAGTTCAGGAAGATCACACAGCAGGGATCAGTCTATGTGCTGGAACCAGCAGCAGTCTTTGCACACTTTTTTTCTCCATCTTTCACACTTAGGAGGTTTTTTTTAGCCTCGGGATGCTGTCAGACTCTCTGCTGAGCGAGACTTCAGCGCGTCTCCTCCCTGGACTGAGTGTTGGGAGGAAACAAGCTGACAGCAGCAGATTAATGAGTCAAAAATACTCACACGTAGACCTCCGTCAGACTTTCTCTCTCCTGATCTCAGACGTTCAGCTGCTTCACATCACGCGCTTCTCGTTTAAACAACCCGTTTGGGGATTTATTTATTTGGATTTTAACAGTTCATGTTATCAGCTGAGTCACATGGTTTTTCTCTGATTTAGACATGATGTTGGTTTTATGAATGTGTGTCAGACTGATGGAAACTTGATAAAAGGAGGATTAAACTGTTGGTTTGGTGGTGAACTGACTCAGGCTGTAACAGCATGGATTATTGACCTGTGACCCCCCGTGAGCCATTAGAGGGTCGGGGTCAGCCGTCGGCTGCTCGTTAAGATGATTGATGTGGTTCAGACTGAATAAATCTATTTGTTGTTGTGTGTCTGAGTCTGAGAGCGCTAACGACCTCCCACTGGTCCTGGAACGCATCCTGCAGAACTCTGGGAAAGAAAGTTGTTACAGAGTCTAATTGAAGACTCTCACTCTCCAGTTTAGTACTGGAACCTCTCGGATCTGCTTCCATTATGGTTCAACATGTGACTGATGGTGAGATCAGAAAGTGTTGGACCTTAGAGTTCATCATGATCCCACAGTCACATTTCAGTCTGTTGTCGGGTTCCAGTTAGTTTTTAAATCTGATTCTGTTGAAATAATTTAAAATCAGTTTGAGTATTTGTTTAACTTTAATTAGTCTGAGGTGATTTCAGGGACCACACTGGGACCCAGCACCTGGTCTGTAGAGTGTTTATTCATCTGGTTCAGCTCTGATGTTTCGGAGACACGCACCGCCATGATACGACGTCGTATGGGCTCTCCAACTGCCTCGGATGGTCGGTTGGAGTCACGCTCTATTTTCTAACTTTCCGACGGCCGCGTTGGATGACGCACGTCTGTGATTGGTCAGCCAATCAACCCAACATCATTTCCGGCACGACGTAGCTTCCCTTTTGTAAACAGCACGAGTGTTGACAGTCTTGAAGACAAATTTGTCCACATTAAAAGAGGTCTGAAGGGCAGCAGTGGCGATGCTGGTGGCCGTAAAGTCCCTGTTATTTATTTGTTCCTCTCGTGGTTGGAACCACACATAAAACACCGGGAGACCTCTAAGTAAGGAACACGCCTCCTGCTGTCCTGGCGGAGAACTTCTTTGCAACAGTGTCGGGGTAGTATGAACAGAAACTGGTTCCATCAGTACGTTGGCGTGTGGGAGCACAGTTGCGTTAGTATGAATCCAGCTTTAGTTACAACGTTTCGGTCATTTCAAACTGTTTTAACACTCACTGTAAACAGTAAAAGTCTCAGTCTGCAGCTCTGTGAGCAGATTATTCAGTTATCAGCTAAATTCAGGAAAATAATATTAAATGTCATGTATTCTGTTATTTTACAGCTTTCAACATCTGGATAGACACACCTGATAAAATCTTACATTTGGTGTTATATTGTATTTAGTTGTCCTGAAATATAACTTATATTATCTTGTTATTCTCTGACCAGGAAATAAAACACTCTGTGTTTACCTAAAATCCCATCTCTCCCCCAGGCCCCTCCTCATGAGTGCTGCCCCTCGAGCTGCCTGAATAAAATAGTGAATAAATTCCTGTAACTCTCGCAGCTAAATGAACATTTTCACTGAGATATTTATAGAAAGTAAAATACTACAAACAGTGGTTCTTAGTTTCATGCTTCAGAGTCTCACAGCTCGGGGTGTGTGTGTTTAATCTGCAGTGGCAGCACAGACACACCGGGCAGGTCCTGGTGTAACATTGTTACATCACTATGTTACAGTCAGGTGGTTTTCCAGGAGAGAGTGGAGCAGCTGCTCAGAGCGCAGGATGCAGGAGGATTACTGAATTAAGAATTGTGTATTTAGCCAAAAACCACTCTGGGCAATTAATAAGGAAATAACATCATAAACATGGTTTAAAGCTCCATAAAGTTTATTTTGCATGATATTGGACCTTTAAAATGTTAAATTTTAAACTCAATATAACACACAGTATTAATGTTGTGTTAAAAAACATGAGAGGAGAAGAGAAAAATGAAACCAGTTAAAGACTCAGAGTCTTTAAAAGCTGCTGTTTTGTTTTTAACAGATTGCAGTTAGAGCTAATATGCACTATTGTGTGTGTGTGTGTGTGTGTGTGTGTGTGTGTGTGTGTGTGTGTGTGTGTGTGTGTGTGTGTGTTCGTGTGTGTGTGTGTGTGTGTGTGTTGGGGGGGGTTCTGGCAGCATCTCTGCCTTTTGTTTTGCAGAGTATAATTTTCAACTCCCAAGAGACAATGTGTGTAACGCTTTCTGTATCCTCTCCCTCTGTGTGTGTGTGTGTTAGAAATCATGGACTACATCGAACGTCTGCAGGTCTTACGGGAGATCGTGAAGAAATTTCCTTCCGTAAACTACCAAGTCTTCAAATACATCATCACACACCTCAACAGGTGAGAAAACAGTTTAATACAGATGTGCTGCAGTGCATTCTGGGTAAACGTCTCCACTGTTCCAGAAGTCTTGTTGTTTGTTCAGATGCAGCTTGTCGAGTTGTTTTCCTCCAGCAAACATGTCTGTCATCAACTTTAACCTGCTGGCTGAGACCTGTAGGGTCATTTCCTCTGAACATCGACAGTTTGACCTTTGACCTCGGCTTGACCTTTTTGTCTCTAATCATTTTCAGGGTGAGTCAACACAGCAAGACCACCTTGATGCCCGCCGAGAACCTGTCCATCTGCTTCTGGCCCACTCTAATGCGACCCGACTTTGAGAACAGGGACACGCTGTCGACCACGAAGCTGAACCAGGCCGTCGTCGAGGCCTTCATCGTGCAGAGCGACTACTTCTTCCACGGCGGGGAAGTGGCCGAGAGCTCCAGCAGCGAGGGGACGCCGCCGCCGCATTGCCACAACATGGTGGAGGCGCTGCTGCCCCTGCAGCTGCCTCCTCCTCTGCAGCCGCAGCAGATCCAACACGCCTTACCCCCCGACCCGCTCATATGAGAGCCAGTGGAGCATGCTGGGACTCTGGGAGTTTAGATTGGGCTTCCAGCTACCTGTGGCCAGCAACTGCCCCGAGACGCTGGAGCTCATCTGTTCTGCTAATGGTTTGTTGGCTGATTATTAAAAAATAAGGTACCCAGCTCGGTGGTTTAGGAGGATCTATCAGCTGCTACGTGTCATCTACATGGAGCTTTAGGGTTTAGAGGCACATTGACCATTTGTTGGATCAATCCTAATTTGTGAGATAAATCCTGGATTAGAGAATTGGAATTGCACGTCACCTTTTGGAACTAGTTAGGATCATTTTTTTGATGTGATTGTCTCTTTTACAAAAGACGGAAATCATTCGCTTTGATTTGGCACATAACACTAAACGTTCAGCAGGGTCGAACGAGGACGCCGAGGACTCTTGAAAACTTCAGGGAAGGAAGAAGGTCTTTACCCTCATCAGATAGCACACTTGGATCTTAAATCCCTGCCCCCCCTTCCTGATCCCTGCTCCCAGACCAGGGAACGGGAGGTTAAACGCTCCTGTATTGTAGAACATCTGATCAGATGATTGATGAGCAGCTCGCACACGGACTGTCTGTAAGGATTTCTCAGTCTTCCTGTGAATGTTGGCCCGGGTTAAGTCTTCTGACTCCAGATCAGTTAGAGGAAACATTCAGGTGGATACAGGAAACAACAAGAACTCACAGAAAACCCCGTGCACGAGTGGTCAGTGGTCCATGTGGAGATTCATTTCTGTTCTATCATCATTTAAAAAAAAAAAAATCTTTTGTAACATCTGATTTCTACCCAGGTGTGTGTGTGTGTGTGTGTGTGTGTGTGAACTGACCTGTGATCTGCATCACATCCACCTCCTCTGCAGAGGGAGGAGGGATTCAGAAGGGAAAGGGATCTGACCTCATTCAGCTGAACTGTCCCCCCCCCCCCATCAGAACCGACATTCTGATCCGTTCTGTTAAAAGAGGCGTCTCCAGCTCCTCATTAGTGTTTATTTTGGATTTTCTTGTTTGTTTGTTGGAAAATGTGCATGTTTTTACCACTTAGTGAGAGAAAAAAGGAACTTTAAAAAAAAAAAGGAATGAAACACTTTGAAAACTGTAAAGAAGCTCTTGTTCGGATCTCCGTCATTTTATCCAATTTTTGGTTTAAAGGCGATATTTCCACAGAAAAACAAGCATCTCTTTTGTTGCCATGGAAAAAATCAACAATACCATATTTTTTCTTACATGTTGAATAGATTTTTCCTAAATAGAGGAAAGAAGTATATAAACGTCTATATATAAATCTATAACTCTGTCAGCAGGAGACGCTGCTGATGTAGTGAACTACCACCGGGTACTGGATTCTAATCTGTCACATGATGTAAACCCATCTTTGATTCTTTCTGTTGTCTGAGTGTGTGTGTGTTTGTGGATGGAGGGATCTGATGTCAGATCAGTGCTCCTCAGCTTCATCTGTAACACTGTTCATTAGGATAAAGACAGGAAGTTGGAAGTGACCGGTTGTTTCCCACCATCATCCTACGCTTCTTGCTTTTCTTCAGTCTTCTGTCTGTCGGGATGAAAACGACTATCTGCTGCGTAACGACAGCTTCTGATGTTCCAAAAAAAAAAAAAAAAGATGAAACACTGATGCATTTTATTTTTAAATTCGGTGATAATTCCCGTCATGTTTTCTGTAATTCTGTGGTACTTCAACACGCCGCTACATTTTAAACGGGGATACGCGGTAATCTCCATATTGTCACTAATCTCGATGTCGAGTTTTAACCATGTTTTAACTGGGACGCGGCAGGTCAGTGAAACAACATCACATTTCTACAAAACCATTTCACTAATAAACCAAGAACTCATGTGCATTTGTTTTGGTTACTTGCATCTTGTTTTTTTTTGTGAGTATAACAAATTTGATGAGTCAGGAAACTGATCTCCATGTGAAAATAATCCAATACTCAGATTATTCTTCAATTTTACTTTTGATGTCAGGGAAACGATGAAATATGCAAAACAGGAAGTAACTGGATGGTTTTAAAGGATCTTCATTTGATGTTGGAATGAGTGAAGATTTATTTCTATGAATATATATAAAACTAGAAGCATGATGTAAAACCTCCTCACTGACTCGGTGATCCTGAGCTGCTGCCGTCAGATGATGATGAAAGTCATCAGGATCGATTGATTCCCTCTGATGGTTTATGAAGACCTGATGTTCAGGCGTCTCGCGTGAAGCTGCCGCCACGTTTCAATCCACCTGAAAAGAATTCCAAGAACATTTACACTAGTTTACTGTAAAGATGTTCTATCCAGCTGTTTGAGTTTGAATTCCAGCTGTTCCATCCACAAAAATAAAAGACACGGTCCATGACGATCGCACGGTGTGAAGTGGACAGAGACGCTGCAGGAGAGACGGATCATGTTTGTTGGGATTAAAAACATTCCAGTGTCCTGGAATATTCCCAATCTAGTCTGATTTACAGTTGCTAGGAAGAGAGGAAGTTCTCCATCAGTCAATCAGCTGTTCTTCTATCATTTACTCTCATTAGTCTCAGTGACTTTTAACATCCACTCTGTTCTGTAGTCAAGGAAAATCCTCACAAATCAAAAACCTCGACAATTTTTTTCTTCTGTATTTGTTCTCCATATTGTTTTAAATAAAGTTAGTTTTTTCTAAAACTCTGATGGTTGTTTGTGTTGATGGGAGATTTGGGACAGGAAGTTTGATCTGATAAAATCCATCAGAAGAACTCGTTCCATCTTCCAGCTTCATGTTCCTGCAGAGTTCCAGCCCAGAGAGAACAATCTGTTCTAAAGGTTCTGTTACATTCAGACCATCACGTCATTCCACAGCAGCTGAAGCCCGAGTTCAAAGATTCACTATCAACAGAATAAATGAGTCAAACTCACTTCCTGTTTGAGGTCAGTTATGAAACACCAGATTTTGAGACTAAATGATTCTAATTCGAGTTTATCAAGATGTTCAGAAACTAAAGTCTGACATCTGGTGGTTCAGAAAACATCTGCACCCCTGTGTTCCAGGGTTGCTCATGAGGTCCAAATTATTTTAGTTTCAACAAATGATTTGTAATAAAAACTTGTTTGCAGGTTCTTCAAGAACAAAGATGTTCAGAGATCTTCAGTTTGATGAGAACATTCATGAAACTGATTAAATTCTTCTGCACAGCAGAAGATGACCGATGCAGGTCTGTGTTGGACCTTCATGTTCTCCCAACCCCCCCAGACTGCAGCGTTCCAGGAACCATCACTCATCAGCAGCTGATTTTACATTTAACAGAAAGATGATATTTTTAATAACATAACGTGTTCTGACATTAGAAATGTTGAACCATTTGAGTTCAGCAGGTTGTTTTTAGGTGTTGTATCATAACGAGGGACATAAGGACCAATGAGCAGTCAGCTGTGAAGCTTCTGTTTATTTACCTGAACCTGTTAGCAGCATCATGTCCCCCCCCAGTAAGCCTCGGGCCGAGACCCTGGTCCAGTCATCTTCAGACAAGGAGCTGGGGGGGTTGAGACCCTGGTCCATTAAGGTGAAGAGCCTAGGGCCGAGACCCTGGTGCATTAAGGTGAAGAGCCTAGGGCCGAGACCCTGGTCCAGTCATCTTCAGACAAGGAGCTGGGGGGGGGTTGAGACCCTGGTGCAGTCATCTTCAGACAAGGAGCTGGGGGGGTTGAGACCCTGGTGCAGTCATCTTCAGACAAGGAGCTGGGGGGGTTGAGACTCTGGTCAAAGGCAGCTAAAGCAGATAATTTTCCAAACATCACACACTCCATTTTTATTAAGATTTAAAAAGCAGCTCATTCTGAGTGAGATTAGCTTCCTGCAGGGTGGAGTCTGATAAAACTGGCAACATTTCAGTTAATGACTTCTCTTATTCAAAACTGTAAAACATTAAATGTACAACATGTGAGAATTAGACATTTCCTGCAGTTCATGTAGAATGGATCACTCACCCCTTCCTTCCCTGATGTTTCTGTGGGACCAGCAACAGATAATTCACGATAATGAGTGAAGGTGTCATACACAGTAAGTTAAAAAGTAGATACATGTACTTCACTGTAATGTGAAAGGTGGTATATAGAATATTTTCATTAAAAGTAATATTTTTAACAAAATAATGCCTCAACGGGGTGTTTAGAGGGTTGTAGAATGAAAATACAGCGTTTCCTTTAAAAATTATATTTGAAGTGAAATATTATAAAATATTCATTTAGACAGGCACGACGTTGGCATATGTGGTGATTATATACCTTATTTGTTTGACATAGAGGGTTTCATCTGGGGTTTCCCTTGTGACGAGCAAGTTCTGTGTGGAAAGTTTTATTAGCAGCTATTAGCAGCTAGCTAACATGTAGCTGTAGCATATTGCTGAAGTGGAGGAGCTTCAGGCCACTTGTTTGACTGGAAGACACACCACGGAGGATTTTATTGCTTTTTTAAAAAATGTTATTGGCTGTATCGGAGCCAGAGTGGGGGCAAGGGAGCGGTCGCCCCAGGGCCCACAAGATCATAGGGCCCCGTTTTGCATGATGTGTTCATGTTTAATCGTAAATTTATTAGAATAAAATAGGCAGTGTGTGCGTGACGGTGTACGTCTATGATTGTGGGCTCCAATAGGTTAATCCTTACATTACAACTGTCCATGAATGCATCGGAGCTGTGAACCAGCTCTGATTGGCTGTGTGAGGAGAGAGTGCGCAAGAGAAAGAGACAATTTGATGAAAAAACAGAAGATTGCGCCATCCAAGACGGTAGACTTCGCTTCAAAACGGAGGTGTATTTCTACATTCTTGACATCTTTGTGGGACAGTTTGAAAATAGATTTTCAGACTTTAAAGAAATGGCCAAACTGTTCACAGCACTTAACCCGAAGCACTTTGAGCAACCCGATGCTGAAATGAAAATGCTGCAGCTTGGACGCTTCTACGCAGAAGACGTCTCCGAGCCAGAGGAAATTGTGCAGGAATTCCACTCATTTCGCACATTATATTCTGAATTGGAATTAAAGCTGACAACCGATGCAGTTCTGCCTTTTCTCATTGCCAATGACATGGATAGAGCAAACCCCCCTCTGACCATTCGCCATAAAATTTACAAAACGATCCCCATCAGTAGCGCCAGTGCTGAACGAAGTTTCAGCCGCATGAAGCTCATAAAAAACAGTTTGCGTACATGCATGGATGAGGCCAGACTGTCTAACCTGACCTTGCTGAGTGTTGAGCGGGACATAAACATTGATAAGGAGAAAGTGGTCGGTAAGTTTGCCACCATGAAGGACAGGAGGACAAAACTTTAAAAGAGGACCACAGCTTGTACATAGTTCTGAACGTTACCTTGTTTTCCACTTTACCTGGATGATTTTTTTTGGAGACGATTATGGAGGAGTCAACTAAACTGCCGCAGCCAGCGCAGAGAGCCACTGGTGAGTCAGTGAAACCTTAAAAACATTATTTTTATCAGAATGTGGTGGTCTTGACCAACTGCCTCTTTGAATGTGCTTTGTGTTGCTGTGAACTATAACAGACCGCCGAGTCTATTTTCCATTATAGAAAATGTTATGATAAACCGCTGTGTCTATATCTATTTAAATAGATTGTGTAATGTTAAACCAAATGTGTTCATTTTATATTTAAGCCGTTATGAAAGATGGAACAGATTTAGCCGGTGACTATTTGTCTAAGCTTTCAGCACCACGGACAGCCGACGTTCGGAGATTGACACCTGTCAGGCTGCATTTGTGTGTGTTTTTGTTCTTCAGAATAAGTTTGTGGACTGGTTTCTGGCTTTACTTTGCTTTTTGAGGCATGTAGTTTTGCTTAGCTCAATAAAAGTGAGCATTAGTGTTGTTTGATAGGATGAGGTGTTGATTAAATGGTAAAATTACTCCCTTAAGGGCCCACCTAGAATGCTCCGCCCCCTTTGTACTGAGACCCACGCTCCGCCTCTGGTTATTGGATAAGTGTGGCGTGCAGGATGGTGTGTGAGGAGGACAGAGGATCTTAAGAGGGACTGCAGGAAGTTTTGGAGCCGCGGCGTGAACTCTTTGCCACGGACTGAATCGATGACTGAGCTACAAACAGGTAGGAGCTGCTTTTATCAGAGTCAGTATGTGATCAGCGGGACTGGAGAGCATGATTAGTGAGCTGAACTCATGATATTTTATTGTGCTGCTCAGTTCCAAGTTCCATATACCACCTTTAAGTTGTTGGTCCCTGAAAAAAGTAGCTTGAGATATTTTTGGAGTCGACTATTTTTTGTCTAGCTAGCATTGTTAGATCAACGTTAGCCTCTAACCCTCTTGACCTCTTGTTGAAGAACCAGGAAGTCTGGACGTGTAAATAATGATTCTGGTCTGGAACAACATTTTTAAAATGACAGAAACTAGCGACCACCCAGCCGGCTGAGATCCAGATCTGTTACAATGTAACTTTATTTATAACATTGGTGAGACATTAAGACTGTTGTGTGAGTATTTCACTGGAAAATTCTTACATACTGTACCTTTAAAAATATTTTAATTACCTGTAAAACGTCTAGTAAATGTGAAGCTGATCTAAACATGAACAGTTTGAGATGCACTCTGTGGTCTGATACACATTCCAGCTGTTTTCCCTGAGAACCTTGAAGTGTGGACTCCTCCGGCTGAAACTGATGAACTCGTGATCTGGAGACGACATGTGCTTTGTTGTGAACTCCTGAGGTATCAAGCAGAGATGAGGTGCGGATGCTTTTAGTGGAGCATCAGTGTAAATGTTTTAAACATCTTTAGAGACAGTCTGACTTTTTCCTTCAGACTTCTTCACATTAGCCTCGAGGCCACGTGAGACCTTCAGTCCAGGAAGCTGACTCTAGTTAGTCTATCCTCCACCTTAACCTGAGATCTCCTGAAGTTCATTATCAGCTTTTTGGTGATCAAAGGCTCAAAATGGATTTCAAACTTTCATCCATCTATTATCTGAATCCACGTGTTCCTGTTCAGGGTCACTGGGGGGTGGAGTCTATCTCCAGCTGTCACTGGGCGTTAAGGTGGCTGATGGAAATGTGTTCACAGCTGTTTGTACGGGTCGTTGTGACCGAGGCTCTCGATGAAAACATTCTTAAAATGGATTTTTCTTATGAAAATGCAAATTGGTCTTATGATCGTTATTCAGAACAAGAAGTTCAAACTAGCTTCATCAGTTTTCCCTTTGTATCAGTGATTTTGACTCATTTAAAAAGCAGCTGAAAACATTTTTGTTCAAACTTAAATTTACTTGCACTCAATTTAAAGTGTTGAGTCTCACTTGTTTTAATGATTTCTTTTCACATCATCTTCCAACAACCCCTGATCTAAACATTTGCACTACAGCAGATGTTTTTATGGATTTTATTTTTATTGTTAGATTTTCTGAACTTTTAGGAGTCTCCAGCTGGGGGCGTCGGTGACTTCCTGTTGTCCGTGTGCAGTTTTTTTTTATCTCTCTGCTAACAGACAAATAGAGAGCAGCTGCCTCTCACAGCCAAGCCTTTGCTCTGTCATTCTGCTCCTCCTCCTCTTCCTCCCTCAGGAAGAGCCCACCACACCCTGTAAGCCAATCAGAGCTCAGCTCTACCTCCTCCATCACATCATCTCAGTCTCTAAGGTAACAGGGTGCCCCCCCCCCTCTCTGTTTTCATACTGAAAGGTGCCGCATCATCATTATCAGCATCCCTCCAATCTCCCCGTCCCAAAAAGAGCTGTTGGCTAGTTAGCGTTAGCACGTCTCTGTTTGCTCCATCTCTGTCTGCAGTCAGGTCTGTCACAGCATTCAAGGCTCCTCCCTGTGCGTCTCTCGTTCAACATCTAACAGAGGAAAGGAGGAGAAGAAGAAGAAGACAAGATGGAATGAGAGGAGAGATATGGTACGTACTTTTTAACCTGCTCGCTGCTGCTCTGTGTCCCCCCCCACCACAGACACATCTAAAATGTATTCAGGAATGAAGCTTGCATGTGTGTCTAATCCTTCCTGGAATGTTGCTTTAATGAGCTGTATGATGCGAACAGAATGATGCAAAAGAAGAAAGGAGGGAGAAAAACGAGGGACAGCAGCAGAGGGGGTGACTCCCAGTTTGTGTCTCAGCTTTTGTTGAGGCCTGTTCTGCAGAAGCTCGCTCTGCCTGCTGCATACAGAGCGAGGCCAACACCTTTCCTCCCAGGCTTCTGCCCTTATCCATCTGTATAAAGTCTGCTGATGGAGGACCTGATGTGAGCTTGGTTGGTTGTAAAAGATGAGCCTCGAAACAGGGATGTATGGTGAGTGAATTCTACTCATGCTGATTGGTCCAATGGGAAAGCAGATGTAGCTACAGTGGTTTGTGGTTCATGTTTATGTGCAGCGTCTGACTGGTCAGGACTCCCATGCTGAGGTGGGTCCACAGCTGAATGCACACTGGCATCAGAACAGGAAGAAGGTGGCTCAGTGTGATGACTCATGTCTGATGATCTCATTCACACACAACTCTTTAAGTCATGTGATTCCCAAAGTGCTTCACATTCACCTACATTGTGGTGATACACTGTAGATTGGACCAGGACAGAAAGATGGCTGCCATTCCACCAGCTCCACCAGGGTGGTTTAAACACCACCATGATTCCTTCATCATGTTCCCCAGTCTGAGATGTTCACTCTAACTTAATCCAGTTCATGAGTCGTCAGATTACTGGACAAGTCTGGTCTATGTCAGAGACCAGCAGGGTCTGGATTGATTGTCATGTTTCAGTCAGTCGCTTTCTGTTTCTGTTCAGGGTCTCATGGAGCTGGTGTCTCCTGCTGTCATTGGGCGAGAGGCGGGGTTACACCTGGACAGGTCACCTGTCCCTCACATGACCACATAGAAACAGAAAACCACTCACACACACTCCCACCAAGGGGGAATATGGAGTTGCCTGCATATTTTTTTGTCTGTGGGAGGAAACCTGAGTCCAGATAAAAACCCACGTATGTATGAGGAGAACATGCAGAAAGATCCTGGCTGGTTTCAAACCTTCTCACTGCAAAGCAACCATGCTACCAACTGCACCACCGTGCATTTCTTTATGGTTCAGTAATGAGTAAATAAAGTGTAACTTTTGAAAAGAAAATACAAAAGTGTTTTTGCATATAAAAAGTTGAACTAAGCTTCAGTAAAATGTACTTTTACTCTGGTCAGAGGTTTGGTACAGTAAGTTTTGTGTGCAGAGTCAACCTGATGTTGTGGTAAATAAATCAGGTGGTTCCTGTGTGCTTTAGTATTCAACAGAAGCTGGATGTTTTTCAATGATATTTTCTGGATGGTTGTTACATGTAGAGAATGTAACTGTATAGAATGAGAGGGTCAGTCCAGTGCAGTTTCCACTCCACAGGATATGATGTAACTGTCTCCAGGGCTGCAGAGATGTGGACAAGCTCAGATGTCATGTGGAGGCTGGAGAGGGTGCAGCCTTCTTGTCTTACAGAGGTTATTTTGGAATTGAATTTATTCTTTCTTAAGGCATAAACTTGATTTTTTTGTCACACGGGAATGAAACTGGTGAAAAGGAACTTTTTAGAGTTGATGATCTACAAACTAGCTGATCTATTAAATCGAATCATTCAGAGACGTAATGAATCTTTATGTACCAAACATACAGACAGTTTATAGTTTTTAGATTTTATTAGAATAACACCTTTTTAGAATGAGCAACCTGTTGATGGATCACTGTTTCCAGATGTTTCCTGGGTTCTGGTTTGATGAGCTCTTTTTTTCTTTTAATCTTCCTCATTCATCACCTGCTTCACTCTGTATGAAGCCAAGTGTCTCTGTACAGCATCATTTCTGGTAGCATTGGCACATCTGGAATCAAACCACGGTTGTTTCTGTCTTTCAACATGGAGCAAAACTGGCATCTAGCCAGATGTTGGAGGACTTTGGCCCCCAGCTATTCATCACATTCAGAAAGTTTGTTGTTCTTCTAAAAGTTTAGCTTTTTTCTCAATATATTTCTTGTAAAGGTTGAATATGGAACAATTTCTTAAAAAATTATATTTAAAAAAGACTTAATACCTCCACGGGGTGTTTAAAGATGTGCAGAATGAAAGTATTGTATTTCCTTTAAAAAGTATATTTGAATTAAAATATAATAAAACATTGATTCTGATGGGCACAACATTGTCATTTTACATGTACCAGCAAAAATAAATAGCATTGGCTGGTACTGTAGAAAATGGCATTGTCGGCAAGTCAAGCAGCTGCTTCAGAGCCCTGGAGATTTTGTTATCCTTCTCAGAAGAGGAGCGACCAGAGAAGATCAAAAACCAGAGTGAGTTTAGGTGAAGCTACAATAGACTCAAATAAAACATTTTCACGTCATCACAACACACGAAATGTTGAACCTGCATCCCGACAGCTGGAAACCGTGTTCTGATGTTGCAACTACAACATCCATCCACTAGATGTCACTATGGTGTTCCATATCCAACCTTTAAGTTTCCATCTAAATAGCAGACTTTATGGATTTTTTTAAAATTCTATTTTTTAAATTTTATTTCCTATATTAATCCCTCGTGGGGAAATTTTTCTCTGCATTTGACCCATCCTCACCGTGAGGTGAGGAGCAGAGGGCAGCCATCTTGAACAGCGCCCGGGGGGCAGTTGCGGGGTTCAGTATCTTGCCCAAGGATACTTTGACACATAGTCTCTTCAGTCTCTAGACCTTCATGGAGCAGAAAGTCTCAACCTTCATATTGTTTCCTGTCAAAGACTCTGCAGTATCTGAAGTAAACTGATCTGAGTCTCTCAGCAAAACCTATTGATTCATGGAAAGAGGGTAAAATCTGCATTGCCTGTTTTCTTGTCCTTCGTGTTTCACGGATGAAGACTTTCTTGGTTTGGGTTAAAAATGGGTTATAATCGATTAATAAATGTGATAAATTTTGCCCTCTTTGTGTTACAGGACATACAAACCCTTCCACAACGTTTCCTTTCAGATATTATTCTGCAGTGTGAGATCAGAACTGATTCATCCAGCTCTCTAACTATGATGTGATGATATGATAGCATCAGCACTGCAAGTGAAAGCAGCCTGTCATATTATCCATACTTACTACAAGCAGAAACACACTAATGGTCTGTTCTGCTTCCTGTGGAAATCTGCAGACTGATGTCAGTAATTACAGGTGGAGCGTGTGCTGAGTGCTCAGACTGTCTGTTTTAGCTGCAGAGTTAAAACTGTTTATTGACGGGATGAAATATGGAAGAGAGACTTCCTTTCCACCGGCACCACCAGACCCTCTGACCACCACCCAACAGGTAAGGTGGGTGAAGTGTCTTGCCCAAGGACATGACGGCAAAGTGGACAGAGTAGGGATCTGAACCAGCGACCCTCTACGTACTGTTCCTCCTCTTACTGCCACCATCTGAAGGAAAAATAATCTTAACTGACACAGTTCTTCCTGTTCAGTCCACTAAGGACACGCCCCCAGTGTCTGCAGCTGCAGGGTTGAGACTCACATCTGCTTTTATATCAGTTTTCTATATCTACTGTAATGAAGGTACCATCATTTCTCAGTGTATTCTTTTAGTCCTGTACATGAGCTGGTGGAGTAAAAGAGGGTGGAGTCAGCTGGATCATGTGTTGCCTAAAGATAAACCATCCTGCTGGGGACTCTGTGAGACTGACCTGGTTCAGAAACTCTGGTTTGATCTGACGAGGATGTTTCAGTTATTCTGACTTGGAACTTGAAAACTCTGATTTCTGAGTAAAAAAACAGAACAAACCTCGGACCCACACACGTAAAAAAACTTCAGTAGTACATCAGTATTAAAGGTGGGATATGGAACATTTTCATTAAAAGCTATATTTTTAACAAAATAATACCTCCACGGGGTGTTTAGAGGGTTGTAGAATGAAAATACAGCATTTCCTTTAAAAATTATATTTGAAGTAAAATATTATAAAATATTAATTTTGACGGGCACAACGTTGGCATTTTGTTTACATCTACCATCCAATAGCTGGCAGAGCAGCGGGCACCATTTTGGGTTGCCTAATACCGTAAATAATCCAGCACAGTGAGGCTGGTACTGTGGAGTCTGCAGGTCAAGCAGCTGGATATATACATATATACCTTATTTGTTTACTATAGAGGGTTCCCCCTGGGGTTTCCCATGTGATGAGCAAGTTCTGTGTGGAAACGTTTTTTATTAGCTGCTAAGCTAACACGTAGCTACATGTTGGTGAAGTGGATGGCCACTTTTTGGACTGGAAGACACACCACGGAGGATTTTATTGCTTTTTTGGATTTTATTGGATAAGTGGTGCGTGCGGGATGATGTGTGGGGAGGAGAGAGGATCTTAAGAGGGACTGCAGGAAGTTTTGGAGCCGCTGTGCAACTGTGAACTCTTTGCCACGTACTGAATCGATGATTGAGCTTCAAACAGGTAGGAGCTGCTTTTATCAGAGTCAGTTTGTGATCAGCGGGGCTGGAGAGCATGATTAGTGAGCTGAACTCATGATATTTTATTGTTCTGCTCGGATCGGGGATCAGAGTGGGTTTGGTGAGGAATATTAGACCTGAGCATTGGAGCGCGCGGGGGGGTTAACGAGCCTGACACCCAGATAGCTGAAGGCTTTATGCCGTGTTATTCTGTTCCAAGTTCCATATACCACCTTTAATTGTTTGTTGGTCTGTGTTGTGTACAGCATGTAACACATCACTCTGTCATTTTTCAGTCTGAAAAGTTTAAAATCATAAGAAACTTAAAGTTAATAATTTAAACACTATAATAATGTGATTAAATCTTTGTGATGACTTTAATGTACTTCTGAATCTGTTTTAAAGATGAAACTCATTCTGTTGTTTAAATCTGTATTTATTTCTGGTTGAGTTTAATCTTTCACCGTCCACATTAGGTTTCACATTCTTATTCATTTCACTTCTTTTTTTCCCACTTTATACTTGTATTAGTCTGGTGACACGGGGGTCGCATGTGTGTGTAAATAAAACACACCGTGTGTTTCGGCTGCTGGTCTCTAACTGTCTGCATCCTTTAGTCAGAAACATAATACAGAGATGAGGAAGGAGAAGGAGATGCTTCTCCTCCACCCTGTGATTCATTATTCATACTGTAGCAGAGGTACTAAGCCCCTGGGACACACACACACACACACACACACACACTCTGTCCTATCATGGTAGTTTTTTCTCTACATTGACTTATGGATCAATTATTTCAGGTTTCACAGTCACGGCAGCGTATCTTCTTCCTGTCAGTGTTTTATTTGTTGTAAATTATTTCAGACTCTGAATCCAGTCTGCAGGTGTATCATGTGGTGCAGCAGTAGCCAATAGGAAAGCAGTCTGTGTCAGTGAAAGGTTAGACATGGGGGATGGGTTTCCAGCTGCTAACAGACTTCCTCCTTTATGAAAATACTGTATATCTGTTCAGTAAATACAAAGATAAAGTCTCATCTTATTTTGAAAAGGTTAAATGATAACAGGTTGCTACTCAGAGTTTCTGCTCCTCTTCCTCACTCATTGAACTCTTCACTTTGCTTTTGTTTTTACTCTTTTTGTATTTGAACCATGAATCAGTGCATCTTGTTACAAATTGTTTCAGAACTGCTGAACCAGTTCAGCTAGAAATCCTCCGATTCTTGTGCAGATTCAGTTTTTCTAAATGTTTTGACATCTTTCAGTCTGACATGACGGTGTGAGCCCACAGTCAGGGATGAACAGATACTTGTTTGCATGTCGGGGTCAACGTGACCCGTTATAGACTTCTAATGGTTTAACACAGGAGACCAAGAGACTGCAGACCAGGTTCCACAATCCTCTTCAGGACTCTTCAAATAAAAATAAATCCTGTATTTGAACTCCAGACAACAATCGTTTGTGGAACTTGGAATGTTTGAATCAAGTAAACAAGTTGTACTTTGTGATTTCAGCAGCTGAAACAGGTGTTAAGACTGATCAGATCTTCCCCAGAGTGTCAGCGTGACAGATGAAACAGAATCAGAGTAAACGGTCTCGTTCAGACTGCTGCTTCTCAAACAGCTGCAGAGCTCTGAAACCCCAGATCAGACACAACCACACGTCAGATACAGAAGACAGTTAAAGTCTGAAGAGGGACTCGAGATCGTCTAATAATTCTAACAAGTCAAGCAGCTTTATAGATTTGGAGGAATCAGCTGATTGATATCAGTCCCCATCATGCTGATCGTCAGTGAGCTCTACTCTGTTCATATCCAGTAATCCTTCATCCTGTTTCCTGTCGTCATGTGACCTATGAAGTCATAATGACCTCATCCTGAAACACAGTGACTCACAATGACTGTGATTTTATTATATTCCAACAGTAAATATAATGTAAATACTAACGTGGCTCATGTTGAGCTGAACAACCAGCACAGGAGACCAAAGAGTCAGCTGATGTTTGTCTCTTTAGTCTTCATTAGTTGGACATTTTCAGGCTCATCTTCATATTCTCAGCTGGACACTTTCTGTCCAGGTGATTTTTTATCACTGACTACTTTCTGTTCTGCAGTTCTCTTCTTCGTTGGTACTTAAGTTAATCCAGAGAAACTTCTTCAGTGCTATACTCAGATTTTTACTTCTCACGGTGTCTCCGGTTTTATTCTTGCCTCTTCTGTTTATTCTAATAAATTCTTGTCATGTTTGTATTTGCTTTGCTGTGAGGTTGAAACTGAATCTTGTCATGTTGTATTGTTCTCCTGTCTCACTCGTCAAACCTCATGTACGAAAGGACAGTGAAAAATATAACTTTATTAGAGATTAAAGTCAGAATTCTTTATCTTTTTCTTCAGTGGCCCTAATCATCTTCTGTACGGGGCTGCTTGAATGAAGGAAAAAAAAATTGACTGAGGAAAAAAATATTTTTGATCAAAAGAAGTTTTCGTTTAAACGTTTATTTTTTTGCCTTTAAGCAAAAAAAAAAAACATCTTTTGAGACACACGAGTATACAGACCCTTAATCTACTGAGAGACATTACCTTTTTTTATGGAAAAAGATTTTTTACTTGTGCCTGGCTTTATAAATCTGTTTTTTTCTTTGACTTTCTTTTTACTTCATTCTTATTTGTTGTAACCTGATTTATTGTTTGTCTATTTAACCGACTTCTCTATTTTTTTCTACCTCTATCTTCTATTTTTTTTTCCAGTGAGATTCACACGACCACGTTAGCATTCTTCTACTTTTCTCTCGCACCATGAGCGCTGTAGCTCTCTCACCCCTGAGCCCTGAACCTCCCTCTCCGATGATGATGTCAGTGACTCCTATCACCCCAATTCTGGACTCCGACATTTCCACGTCTGCTGTAGTGACCACCGGCGCTCCCGTCAGCGTGGATCTGGATCATACGTCTCCTGATAGGGGGTCCTCACCAGGTTCTGGACCGAGCCAAGGCAGCCTTCCTGGTGCAGGACCTAACACAGAGCGAGACACGTCTCAGAGGTATTTTATTATTTACAATGATACAACTTATCTGTTATGGTTGTCAGATTTCATGCTGGTTGTGACATCAGACATCCAGACTCATATTTTATTCCCAGGAGAACATGAAAAATGTCAGATGCTGAAACTGAGATATTTTACTATTTCATAAAAACTATGAGTTCTATTTGAATTTGCTGGCAGCAACACATCTCATAAAAGTTAGAACAAGGTTTTAACATCTGTCTGCAAACATCTGGGAAGTGAGGAAGCCAGCTGCTGGAGTTCTAGGAGAGGAATGTTGTTCCATGCTTGTCTGATGGAAGATTCTAACTGTTGTTTATGTTCTATTAGAATCAAATATGTTTAATGACTGCATTCTGTTTTTATTCACATTTTACACAAGCTTCCTGATTTATTTGGAATTTGGGTTGTTAATTCTTCCAATTAAAGGAAACAGGAATTATATGACAATATATATATATATATATATATATATATATATATATATATATATATACAGTGGGGCAAAAAAGTATTTAGTCAGCCACCAATTGTGTAAGTTCTCCCACTTAAAAAGATCAGAGAGGCCTGTAATTTTCATCATAGGTATACCTCAACTATGAGAGACAAAATGAGGAAAAAAAATCCAGAAAATCACATTGTCTGATTTTTAAAGAATTTATTTGCAAATTATGGTGGAAAATAAGTATTTGGTCACCTACAAACAAGTAAGATTTCTGGCTTTCACAGACCTGTAACTTCTTTAAGAGGCTCCTCGGTCCTCCACTCGTTACCTGTATTAATGGCACCTGTGTGAACTCGTTATCAGTATAAAAGACACCTGTCCACAACCTCAAACAGTCATGCTCCAAACTCCACTATGGCCAAGACCAAAGAGCTGTCAAAGGACACCAGAAACAAAATTGTAGACCTTCACCAGGCTGGGAAGACTGAATCTGCAATAGGTAAGCAGCTTGGTGTGAAGAAATCAACTGTGGGAGCAATTATTAGAAAATGGAAGACATACAAGACCACTGATAATCTCCCTCGATCTGGGGCTCCACGCAAGATCTCACCCCGTGGGG
>SSNP01000073.1:2381972-2404537 GCA_006937955.1 Pachypanchax playfairii | reverse complement strand
CCCTGCTGAAGCCAGGACACGTCCAGGCCCGTCTGCGGTTTGCTAGAGAGCATTTGGATGATCCAGAAGAGGATTGGGAGAACATCATATGGTCAGATGAAACCGAAATAGAACTTTTTGGTAGAAACTCAACTTGTCGTGTTTGGAGGGGAAAGAATGCTGAGTTGGATCCAAAGAACACCATACCTACTGTAAAGCATGGGGGTGGAAACATCATGCTTTGGGGCTGTTTTTCTGCAAGGGGACCAGGACGACTGATCCGTGTAAAGGAAAGAATGAATGGGGCCATGTATCGTAAGATTTTGAGTGAAAACCTCCTTCCATCAGCAAGGGCATTGAAAATGAGACGTGGCTGGGTCTTTCAGCATGACAATGATCCCAAACACACCGCCCGGGCAACGAAGGAGTGGCTTCGTAAGAAGCATTTCAAGGTCCTGGAGTGGCCTAGCCAGTCTCCAGATCTCAACCCCATAGAAAATCTCTGGAGGGAGTTGAAAGTCCGTGATGCCCAGCGTCAGCCCCAAAACATCACTGCTCTAGAGGAGATCTGCATGGAGGAATGGGCCAAAATACCAGCAACAGTGTGTGAAAACCTTGTGAAGACTTACAGAAAACGTTCGACCTCTGTCATTGCCAACAAAGGCTATATAACAAAGTATTGAGATTAACTTTTGTTATTGACCAAATACTTATTTTCCACCATAATTTGCAAATAAATTCTTTAAAAATCAGACAATGTGATTTTCTGGATTTTTTTTCCTCATTTTGTCTCTCATAGTTGAGGTATACCTATGATGAAAATTACAGGCCTCTCTGATCTTTTTAAGTGGGAGAACTTACACAATTGGTGGCTGACTAAATACTTTTTTGCCCCACTGTATATATATATATACACTAATGGAAGGATGACGAAGGACGCTCAACTCCTGGAACACTGAAGTGAGTTGAGAGGCTCCAAGTGTCACATCAGACATTTTTAAACTGTTTATATCAGTGTGGTCTGAGGGCTAGACGACCTGCTGGGGTCGACCAGCCCTAACCCCAATCCTAACCCTTAATCCTAATCCTAACCTACCTGACCACACCTTCTGGTACATATGTGATTGTCTTGTATGGACCAGGGAGTATTTCCTCTGGACGAGGGACCAGTGGGTCTCAGTGATGAACTCTGATGAAGATCGATTCACACTGAGCAGAAACGATGGACACCAACTATGTTTTAGATGTGAAGAAGAGCTCTGGACATCAGCTGCTGTTGTCACCAGATGAGCCTCTGGTGGTGTCACAGTGTGGACAGGTGTGGACAGAAGTGTCCTACACTTTGTGATTGTTACAGTAAGAAGCCCAAACTATCTGAATAACATCATGAATCCAGCCATTGAACTTGTGAACAACACAGGACTAAGTTCATCTGGACCACAAGGCTCCAGATCATCCAGGTCTCATCATTAGGGATCAGCTGCTGGAGACTAGGGTACCTGGAATAGAGGGACCAGGACTTTCTCTAGACCTGAATCCAGTGCTTAATTTGTAAATCAAAAGTTACCAGAACGCAAATAGCGCTATGAGACCAGAATTCACTGAGGCCAAACTGTTACCGGAACACACACACATACACAACACACAGCGGGACTAAATTGTCAAGCAGGGCTAGAGAAAGTGATGATAAACCCAGAAGAAGTAAGTTATACTGCCTTTTTGGCATTTTGATGCTGCTGTTATTTATCCCAACTGACGCCGTTAATGGATCCTAGCAAACAGTTACCGGAACACACCCTTTCAAAATAAGACAGTTCCCAGATCTTGTTCTGGCAGGAACTGGCTCAAATTAAGCGCTGCCTGAATCCCATAGAAAACCTCTGGGATCAGCTGAGTCTCCGTGTAGAGACTCGTAACTCTGAACCCTGAACCTCAATGACCCGAGGACCTTAACATGTGATGTCACACCTCAGCAGATAATAAGTTGACTTGTGAACATCATGAAACGTCCTTATCAAACTGTAATTGATGTACAAGGTCACATGACACGTTACTGAGACATTAACATGTTTTATTGTTGTTTACTCACCAACTGTTGTTTGATTTTGTTTCAGTAAATTATTTGAGATGATGAATCACCACCACATGCTTCTACTGAAAGTCTCCACCTTCATGATGTAACATCTCTCTAGTGGGAACTTTTTAGATTTTCCATAGATTTCACATGAAAGACAGAAATCCTTAAGTTGTTGTGAGAAGTGTAGCTCATGTTCCTTTAAGTTCATCTCTTATAAAATCTTCCTTTAAATCAGAAGAGAAGTGGATACATTTTGAACTGATTTTTTTTTTTTTTTCTTATATTTTTTTTTCTCCTTTTATGCTGCGTTCGTGGCCTTCAGGAAAAAGAAGCCTCCTCCTCTTCACACCGGTGCTGACTGGAAAGTCGTCCTCCATTTACCAGAGATTGAGAAGTGGCTGAGAGCGACCAGTGACAGGGTCACACAGCTGACACACTCTGTTGGACAGGACAGTGACAACAGACATGTGGACGTCCACCTGGTGCAACTCAAGGTAAACAGGAACGTGACTTCTTGGTTGAACTATTGAACTTTTCATTCTGTAATTCTGTAAAATGCAGTTTTCTATTGTTAAATAAACAAAGTGAGTGTCAGAGGCTGTAAAACTTACTGAGCGTTAAAGCTCAAAGGCACAAAGAGAAGAACATTTTAAGCAGTAGGTCACATGACTCTGCTGTGCAGCCTCAAGCTGTTTCCATATGAGTCCTCGTTTCTCTACTGACCTGCTGTTACGTAATAAACGACTTTCATTCCTGATGTTACAGTCAGAATGCAGCTTTTTAGGCTCAGAGGGATATTTAATGTCATAATGTTTAAATTCTTTTTTCTTATGTAATATTCAGACAGCTGAGTGTGTGTTAGCTTTATACTGAGAATTTAGTTGTTTCATTCAGTCTTTCTTTTTTTTTTTTTAAACATATCTTGATTGTGATTTTTCAAACTTAAATCAACATGACAACCGTCTGACTTCTAGTCTGGCATGACAAAACATACAAAAACAAAACAAAAAAAAAAATAAAGTAAAGTAAAATAAATAATAAAATAAAAAAATAAAGTAAAGTAAAGTAAAGTAAAATAAAAAATATATAACTTTTTTTTTTAACTTTCAGGTCAATGTTAATTGTGTGATTTCAAAAATCTTATGTAGGGGTCCCACAATAGTACAAAGTTTCCCTTCTTTTTTCTTACAATAATATGTCAGTCTCTCAAGGGCAAGACACGCCAACAGTTCATTTTTCCACATTTGAGTAGAAGGTGCATCCATATTCTTCCACAACAATGCAATTATTCTCCTGGCTTGTAAAAATCCAAAGTCTATCAGGATAGATTGCTTCCGAGTCACAACAAAGTCCTTCGGGAATATTCCCAAAATACAAAGCTTAGCACACATAGGGACTGTTCTTCCAATTATATTACTTATATACCCAATTACATTCCCCCAAAAATATTGTATATTTGTGCATTCCCATAAACAGTGAATCAGGGTACCTTTTTCTATTCTGCACTTTACACAGATGTCTGGAATATTAGGGAATATATGATTTAACCAGCTAAGTGTGAGGTAAGTGCGCGTCAACCATTTATACTGAAGCAACCTAAGCTTGGTGTTTGTTTCTTTCTTTCTTATTGCAGTTCAGTTTCAAACTAAAATATAAACAGAAGCTCTTGAATGAGACGAGGTTTGATTAGTTTCTGGCATCTTCAGAAACTTGTTTTTTGAACTGAGATTAACTTGTTGGCAACATGAAACAGCAGCTTTTAGCTCAAGCACATGTTTTATCTTCCCTTAAAGAGCCCATTTCATACAAATTTCAGGACTTTGTGGTTATTTCTTAAGTATTAACCAGTAATAAATGGTAAATGGTAAATGTCCTGTATTTGTATAGCGCTTTTCTAGTCATTCAAACCACTCAAAGCGCTTTCACACTACAAGGTTTTGCATTCACCCATTCACACAACCCGATATGTAAACCTGGGGGAGAGGGTAGGGGCTAACACTCACACAACCCGATTAGCAGATCGGGGGGCAACATGGGGTTCAGTGTCTTTCCCAAACATTTTATATCTAAAAAACATCAGGAAACACTGATTAACAGACCTTTCAATCTGTCTGTGTTAAAATTCGTCTGTTTCCATCAGACTGATTTGGCTGCTTCGTCAGCAGCTCGTTCATATTCATTATTCAAATTTGGACTCTGATTGGCTAACAAACTAGCCTATGAGAGCAAGGTATACTGTTTCCTGCCGCGCTGCGCATGGCAACAGCAGACGTAGTCTCTTCCTGTTTGTTACGTCTTATGCTACAGCTTTTAGCCAGCAGCATGCTAGGCGTGGTTTCAACTGCGGGAGCTGCCAAAAGGAGTTGTGATGAAACAGATACAGGCCGTTTGGAAACGGGTTTTATTGCTACCTGTGTAGTTTGAGAGATTAAAACTGAAAGAGAAGATGTTGTGCTGATTTAACATCCAGTATGAAGGTAAGAACACCTGTGGAGCTAAAATATTCAACAGAAACCTTAGAAAAACCGTTTTTAATGGAAGGGCCTCTTTAAGAACGAGCTTCAGAAGGATTTTCAGATCTGACTGGCGGCATTGTGTTTTTTATTCTCCCTCGTTTGTTTTTTCAGACTCTAAATTATTTGTTTTCCCGTGATTTATTTATGTATTTGAAAACCTGTTAGCCCGTGCGTGGCGTGCAGGTAACTTTTGATTCGAGACTTCATCAGTCAGATGTTCCACAGAGCAGCTGGAATAAACTGGAAAAGTCCAGCAGAAGCCCTGTTTACCCTACGACGGATCATTAATCCACTGATTTGAAACTAGTTCATCCTGTTCTAATACAGCGGCGCATCTTTTATTTATGAGAGTGTATTTTTAACTACTGTGACTCAGCTGCTCCCTGGTTCTCTGTAGTTTCACTCCATCACTGTGTGAGTGTGTTTTCTGCAGTTTTATATCCAGTAACAGCTCTAAGATAAAACATGAGTCATCAGTTTGATCAGCAGCAGTCTTTGTGTTGGAGATAAGAGAAGAACAGTGAGTTTTATTTTTACAGTATCACACGCAGGGATCCTCAGAGGAAACCCCAAACCCAGATCCAGATCCAACCTAGACTTTAGAATAATAGAAATAATAGAAAATATAACTTTATTAAGTTGAATTAACTTCCTGTGAAAGTTTTTCCTGAGCTGAGGAGAATCTGAAACGTGATGGGAGATGAGAAGGAGGGAAGACATTCTTTTAAACATGAGAGTGAGACCTTGATGACTGTTTCAGATCAGCAGCAGGTGGTTAAATCCACGAGATCAACCATGTAGATCCACCAATCAACCTTAAAGAGTTTGAACTTGTTGAAGGAGATGAAAACCTCTGCAGTTTAAAACTGAGTGCACAAGAACAGATTTATGCACAATATTACTAAATAGAGAAAAATGCACATCATACTTTTTTTTCTAAATCAAATTAAACAAACTGAAAAACAGCCTTTAATCAGAAATGACTACAAAATCATTCAACATTAATTTTGTTCTTATTTTATCTGCTGCAGTTAGAATCTCCACTCTTGCTCTTCCCACTATAATAACACATAATCACGACATCTCAGTGACAAAAAGAACCTTCACGGGAGAAAAACAACATGTACAAGTAAACAATATCAGCCTGATTGGTAGGCGGAGCCAATTCAAGGAATTAGATGAAACAGCTACAGGCCGTTTGAACTCAGGAGAACTCGGGTTCTATTTCATTCCTTCTGACCACCAGAGGGGTGGTGCTTAGCACCTGGATATCTAGATAAGCAAAGCCCCGCCCCTCTGGCGGTCATCCGGAATTCATAGCACCATAGTTACATACGTAACTCTCGTTTTATCGCCACCTGCGTAGTTTGAGAGATTAAAACTGAAAGAGAAGTTGTTGACCTGTTTTCACCCACTATGAAGGTAAGAACACCTGTGGAGCTAAAATATTCAACAGAAACCTCAGAAAAACTGTTTTTAATGGAAGGGCCTCTTTATGATTCAATAATTGAACTTTTATTTATGAAAGCATCTGAACCTCAACAGTGTCTGCTGGGAAAAACTGGCCCGCTTCAGCGAGTGTCTGACCTTCAGAACATTTCAGCTTTTACAGAGCTCAGTCTCATGTGTGAATACATACATATAAATCATAATACAACATAAGTACTACGTGACTCATACTAAATCTGTTGCTTAAAGCTTAAACTGTTATTGATCCAATTAGAACTAAAACAAAGAACTGTAGGCGAAAGAAATGTACTGTTTACTTCTCAGTGCTCTCAGTGTGTGTGTGTGTGTGTATAAATACATGAAAATATACCTTAACAAACCTGATTATAAGATGAATAGAAAACATCTGACAGCACCTGAGAGTGAGATCATCACAGCCGGCGTCGCTCTCCTAAATGCATCAAAGCATCCAGATAAAACTTCCTGCCAGCTGACACTCAGCATCATATTTATCTTTGTATTTGTGCACGTGTTGTTTTGTGTCAGACTCAAAGCGAAGAGCCCCTCAGGAGGATTTCCAGGCAGTTACATTCAGGATTTTAGGAGCAGAAGGGCAGAAATAACTCATGTTGCCTGAGAATCCAGCGAGCTGTGAGAAGTTGCTGTAAATGTTTATTATAGGTCACATGCAGCCGACCACATATCAGAGATATTAACATATAACAACTGCTGTCAGTCGTTAAAGTTTAAAACAGAATTTCAGGTCACTGATAATGAAATTGGAGCTCACAGTTTAGATTGAACCCGAGAACTAAACAATGAGACAAACGTAGGAAAAACAAACGTCTATATTAACTTCTTGGTTTAAATCCACTAAATAAAACAAAAGAGTTAATGATAATACATTTTATTTGTCCTGGATTTAAATGAACATATCTGGTATGAACATATCCGGTTCTAGGAGGTAAGTTCCTGATGTGTGACAGAGATACAGGAACAGCTTTGTTTCAGGGTGACTGATGTCACTCAGCCTCTCTGTGTCTCTCCGTGTTCATCGGTTCTAACACCCGCATGAAGAGTTCTACTGTTTTACTGTCAGACGTTGAATCAGAGGGTCAGCAGACACAGCATGTTGGTTGTAGCTTGTATTTGTATTTTTGGTCGAGTCTCTGGCGCCTCATGTTTATCAGATCTGAGCTGAAGTCTGCAGAAAGATTCTGAATTTGAAAGTGTGGTTCAGCTTTCTGAGATTAAAACTGTAAAGTAGTTAGAAACAAGTGGATAAAGTCCTACCCGTTGTCTCAGAAACATGGTGATCAAAAGGAATAAATGATGTAAATAAGATCATTTAATGTGACTTCCCTGTTACCTTACTATTCTTGTTTAATTTATTTTTTAATCTTATAAAAAGTAGTTTTATCTGTACAAAATATTTATTTTCATTTAGAACAAAAGACTAAAAATGTAAAAAAAGTTTTAAATAAACACCCGTGATTTGAAATGTTTATGTAGCTTTAGATCCAGCACATTATACAGATTAAAGGAATTTGGCTTTCACTCTGATTCTTCTCTTCATTATTCCTGAGGGGACAGCGACCTCTTGTGGTGTAAACTCTACATTACAACAAGCTGCAAAGACTATGCAGATGTCTTAGTGACACAGGATTAAGGTTTCCAAAGAGTCATGTTTCTATGTCAACAAAATGAAAAGACAATATACAAAAGCAAAAATGTAGTTTTTATCATTTTTATTTGGAATTGATCTAAACCAGCATCAAAACAGAGAGATACGGTTACAGACATGAGGTTAAAATGCTTATTAAAGTTGAAATTGAACCAAATATTCTTACAGTTAGATGGTCAAACTGATTATTTTGGTCCTTCTTGTGAAAAGTTCATTTGCCTGGCTCTAAGAAAATTATGTATATCGTCAGAGCTCCTATTTAATGTAAGTAGATTTATAAAACTACAAAAACAAACAAAGTTTTGGGAATTTAGTTTTTGGAGGATTTTGTTGTTTCAGGAGGAGTTTATTCACATGAAAGCACACACATGAATGTGGAATTATAATAAATAAATAAAAATCAGGAAATCAGCTGGTATAAAAAGGTTAAATCATATTTTTAGCCTAACTGTAATGTGTCAGGTCATTACAATGATCATTTTTTATTATTATTCAAGTTTTCATTAAGTGTAAATTTCAGTTGTGTTATCTCTGTGTCCTCAGTGTCTCTGTCAAGTTAATCACACACACTGGTTTACCTCCATAGTCTTCCTGGCATCGATGGCCCATCAGGGCCTGCAAGGCCATAAACCATATCTGAATCCCAGACTGATGGTAGTTATATTTAGTTCATTAATACTTATTAAATAATTCAAGTCTCTCTGCTTCCTATTGTAGCTTTCCCCCTGGCTGTCAGGTATTTTCTTATTAAAACATTTAACCAATCACGTTTCAGACATCAACTGTTGCCAGGCAGGATCAAAGTCCAAGAACTGCCTGGAGGTCTTCACAATCAATTCTACAGGCTCTTCTAACAGGAAATGAGCATTGATTCAACTGTTCCTTTAACCAATCAGATTTCAAGTTGGTGACACAGAGGCCAGCTAGCAGGCGTACAGTTACATCACACTGTTTGATTGGATAGTCAGAGTGTACACGCCAGCTAGCAAACAGAAATATAGTTGTTTTGATTAAGTATTATTAACCTACAATGTCTAAAGGGAGAGAAGAACTGGATTTGCTTGCAGATTTATTGGACGTCATTAAAATGTCAGAAAAATCCAAATTCTTGATAAAACTGAACCGCACAATGATCTGTATACGACAGAGTAACTGAACTCTTTTTGAGGAAAGAAAGGATTAAAGGTTTTATGTAATTAATCAGAATTTTTAATGAGTAAAATGTTGCTGTTTTCCTAAATAATGTTGCAGTTTTCTGAGGTTGTTATTGATGTTTTCATGTGTGTAGCTGCAGTAGGAGGCTTGTTCACCTGTTTGTTTCTTCAGTAAAGGTTTTTATTGTGGCTTTGCAAGTTATCTATCTGTATTGCATGGCCCCCTTTTCTCCATCTCATCTTTACTATTTTGAGTTCACAAAATAAAATGTTTAAATAAAGTTTCTTTTTGAACAGTTCACAACATTAAAACCTGTAAACAAGGATTTCAACATCTTTCTTCTTCATGATGTTACTTCAGCTGACAGGTCGCCGACTCCAAACCAGGCTAGATGTTTTTTCTAATCATATATGTAGACTTCAGAGTCTACGTGTTCATGGGACTGGTGGCAAGGTTCAGCCTGGATGGGTCAGCCTGGAAGGTCACCTGATCACCTGTTTCTGTGACCTCCAGATGTTTGTGTGAGCTCTAGACATTTGTTTGAGCTCCAGATGTTTGGTTGAACTCTTGACATTTGCATGAACTACAGATGTTTGTATAAATTACTAACATTTGCATTAGCTCCAGATGTTTGTAATAGCTCCAGGTGTTTGCATGAGCTCTAGATGTTTGTGTGAGTTCTAGATTTTTGCGTAAGCTCCAGATGTTTGTATGAACCTTTAAATGTTTGCGTCAGCTCCAGATGTTTGTGTGAGCTCCAGATGTTTGTGAGCTCCAGATGTTTGCTTGAGCTCCAGATGTTTGTGTGAGCTCCAGAAGTTTGCGTGAGCCCTATAGTTTGATGTGAGCTCCAGATTTTTATGTGAGTTCCAGATGTTTGTGTGAGCTCTAGATGTTTGTGTGAGCTCAAGATGTTTTTGTGAGCTGCAGATGTTTGCGTGAGCTCCAGATGTTTGTGTGAGCTCCAGATGTTTGTGTGAGCTCCAGATGTTTGCGTGAGCTCCAAATGTTTGCGTGAGCTCCAGATGTTTGCTTGAGCTCCAGATGTTTGCATTAGCTCTGGATATTTGTGTTTCTGGTTTGAAGCCTGTAACATTTTTCGACCTACAGTCCTGATGATCGTCTGTATCTTACCGACAGTGAGCGTCCAGGTTTCCTTGACTTTTTTTTGAGGTGTGGCAGTTCGTGGCCGATCAGGTTCTGTGACAGAGTGAAAGATGGGAGCAGACAGATCTCCAGACGGCTGTTTGAAATTGAATTCACGCCTCTGGTGATCTCTTTCCTCCTTCATCATGTCCTTGCTGTTCTTTCCCAGCTTTGTTTCTTTCTTTTATCCTCCTCGTCTTTTCTCGCTCTGCCTCTATGTCATATTTATAATGCGCTTGCCTGCAGGGCATTTTGCTATAACCTGACCTTGCCATAGAGAGACTGTAGGACATGATTATAGTGATGCAACTTCTGTTTCTCTCTGTGTGTGTGTGTGTGTGTGTGTGTGTGTGTGTGTGTGGGTTTGTATTTCTGACCTCCTGGGGACCAGTTTCCTGACTTTTACTATCTTTCTGGGGTCCGAGGGTTCTTGTGGGGACCGAAGCCTGGTCCCCATGAGGGGGACTCCCCTTTTTAGGGTTAGGGGTTAGGTTTATAGGTATGGTGTGAATAGAGTTTTAGTTAGTCTTAGGGTTAGTTATAGATCAGTAATGGTTAAGGTTAGGAAAAGGGTTTGGGTTAGGTATAAATCTAGTTACTAAAATCAATGGAAGTCAATGGACGGTCCCCATAAGGATACCAAAACACACTTGTGTGTGTGTGTGTGTGTATGATGGTATGCCAGCCTCTGAGCCATTTGCCCTGCCATGCTGCAGGCGGTGTCTGACAGCTGCACAGGGTAACGCCTGGGCTGCTCTGAGAGAGGCTGATGGATTCTGCACACAGACACACGTATGATCACAAGCACTTAGTGGAACTAACCAACAACCCAACTGCTCATCTCCTACAGACCAGCTTATCTTTAATTAGAGCGTCTCTGGTCTACCCTCATGCTTCAGAGTCAACGTCTCAACTCAGTTTAAAGAAATTATAAAACATTCACCTTTTCACAAAGAGAATATTGTAACATTCACACAGGGTGGAGGGAAATGGGTGGGGACATGTTCAGCCTGATGTTGTAGAGTTCTGATGACAGAAAGTTTGTGTTCCAGTGGTAAGAGTGATTGATTTGAAGGATTCACAAGAACAAATCAAAGCACTTGTTGTGCAATATTCAGTTCATAAAGTCTTTGGATTTAGTCTCTTTGTTAGTTTTTTATAAAGTTCAATCATTCAAAAAACACAATGTGGGGATAAAAGAGTCCAAATAACCCAAATGTCCAATAAAAAGGCAAAAGATGAAACCAGGTAGATCTAACTAGCTTATCACTTGTTTTGAACTTCTTGCAAACCTGCAGGACCAGAAGGAACAATTAGCTTCAATCTACATGAAAATCAGTTTGCTGGTAAAGTTATTAACATTACAAGTCATAAACATTTCAACTGAACAAAGATATCTAAGCAACTCAGGACAAGTTGACCAGTAAACAATTATTTTAGCTACGCAGTTTCGTATATAAACATGTGAGATCTAGATGCTAAACAATTATGAAAATACAATCAATGCTAATAAAAATCATTGACATCACAGCTGAATTAAATAATGTTTTTTTTTAGATGTATTAAAAGAGTTTTTTAAGCTTAAATGAAGCTCAGTGTTTCAAAATGCTCATATTTCCAAAGGAGTTCCAGCTGCAGTTGCATAACAAAACAACTGTTTTAGAAGGTCAAAACTAAATCAAACGCTGCTATTAATTTTAGTTAAAGTACACATTCATCACTGGTCAAAGAGACCTGTATATTTTTACTGGTAACCATCAAAGTGCATTTTAACCCACATTTGGCAGGTTGGCGGGTGTTAACAACAAGTCCAGTTCACATCAATAGTCCTCCATATTGAGATTGGACACAGTAAGTAATACTGGGGATCCCATAGAACAGGTGTATTTTTGTCTGTAATAACTGTCTTTATGTGGTTAAAAGACAGGTTAAACTGTGTTCTAATATGGTCTGTGTAGAATTTTCAATAATATAACAATACCATAATTAGAGAGCTAAACAACATGTTGTTTGCCATAATTCCATATGTGATTTATTTTAAAAAGTTGATCTTTTTTAAAAAAATTTTCAGGCCAACAAACTTGTAGTATTTTCTTCCACCACTAGAGTGAGTAGAGCCAGTTTTTGGCCGAGCTCAGGATCTGCTGTGACAGAGTGAGTAATAATACTCGTTTCTGCCACCTTGTGGTGGTTAGTGGAAGTGACAGGGTTGTGATTTGACTTGTCACTGTCACCTGATATTATTTTCTACATAGTATACTTTTAAATCTTCATTTCTCAGTAGTCGTTTCCAGACAGTTTCCACTGCCTCTGACATGTAGGTGTTGTAACATCAAAATAAATGATGGTTTCTCTTGGTAGCACCTTCAGGTGTTGGACTGTGTTAATAAAATCTGTAGTTTTGTTTAAGATGTGGGGCGGTGCCAACCAGAGGAGCTAAAATGTTTTGGAATGTTGATTGTGAAAGAGATGCTCCTTCCTTCCTAGTCTTGTGGTTATCATTGTGTAGAATTGCAGATCATCTTCCCTTGTCTGTTGGCAGAATGGGGATGTTTTGATCTTTGCTGAGGAAAGTTTAAGCTTCCTTTTTCTTTCCTGAGGTTTAAAGAAGGTGGTTAAACATTGAGTTGCTGAGCTTGTCCAGAAATCTTCTGTCCTGGTGCTCCTAATGACAGACTTGGTAGCAGTAATGAGTTCTGCTGGTACTTACTGTGGAAACATTTAATCTCTTTGACAGAACATCTGTCTTCAGCTGTGTGAATTTCCTATCAGATACATTTTAACCCCACAGTTTATGAAACTTGTCATCAAGAAACAAAACAAACAAAAGAAAAGAAGTCTTGTTGCTTTTTAAAAGCTCTTGGAATTCTGACTGTTTTCTACTGATTAGCATATCAGAGTTCTGCATTGAAAAGCTAAACGGAAACATTTCTGAATATTTTTGTGCATCTGTTTGGTGCAGTTCAGCGTGACCTTGATTTACAGCCACACAGTTTTTTTTTTTTACCCCAGAAGCAGCAGCCTTTCGTCTCTCAGCTGTCGTGATATTTCTGTTTCCTCGCGTCACTCTGGAATCTACACCAGGAATTTTGGGATGTGCTCCAGAGAGGGTTAAATATGAGCACAAGACAGGAGGGGAAAGGAAGAGAGCAAGAGAGTCCTGATTCTAGAGGTTCAGCTGATCCAAATCCATCTCTTTACAGAAACAAGTCTAGTTCACATCAATAGTCCAGATTCAAAGTTAATCATATACAAATGCTTTAATTCAACTGTAGATTTGACTCAGATAAACATGAAGGGAAAGATCTCCTGGAAATGTTCATGAAACCACTAACATACAAAAAAATGACCATCTGGTTGGAAAGGATGAATGAGATGGGCGTGTTTGGTTCTGTAGGAACCTTTAAAATCTGGGCTGAACTACAATCTGTCAGGCTGAATTTATAAAACAGGAATTATTTTATGAGCCACAGAATCAGAAGGTTTATCTCACAGCTGCAGCAGCTGTTTTCTTCTGTTCCTGAAAATGAAGATATAACTGTGGCTCCATCTAAGGCCCCACCATGATGTTTAGCTAACAGGATCTAAATAATCTGCATTCAAATATTACAGGAAACAATAAAAACAGCAAAACTTTAAAAGACTTTAAAAAGAAAGTTATTGGGAGACATTTACTGTTTGTTTGTTTTGAATCCAAAATCAGAAGATAATCAGAGTGTGGTGGCTTTTCAGTGCATGTCTTCAAATAAAGACCATGAAACAAGAGTTAAAAAAAAAAAAAAAATCTGAAAATGACAAATTCATGTAAAATTTGAAGATTAAAGTGCATGTACGTGTGTGAGAGAGCAAAAAGGAAAGTAGAATAGTGTTAGAAATGCTAAGAATGACCCTTCGTTACTGACTGGGTCTGAGCTGAGTGGGGGTGGGTGAGGCTGATCTTAAAATAAACTTCCCCAACTGTTGTCACCCCTCCTCTCCTCAGCACCAACCCCCCATGGAAGAAGGAGGTCACACACTGCTGGTGTGTCAGTCGGTCAACATTTCCCACATGGCAGCAGCAGCAGAGTCTTTCTGTCCTTCTCTTGGTTTTTCTTCTTCTTTTGAATCTTTAGTTTTTACTGTTTGAGGTTAAATTTACTGACCTGAAAGCAGATTTTCAAAAAGTGACACGAGGTAAGAAGCAGAGAGGAAGTTGACTTTGGTTTGAATTAAAAATACAAATAGAAATGAAATAATATCCAGATTAAAGGCTGCATGAACAGTGTGTGTTAGCTGGTCTTTTGCTGTTGTTCTGCATGCAGAAAATAGTTTCTATAAGTTCAAGTGGAGCAGTTTCAACATTAGAAAAGTTCCTACTGATGAAGTAGGAGAATAAAAATACTGCAAGTCGTGGCCTTTTGACATGGTTTGGTTCCCGTTCAGCATCAGAAGAGCAGGGAAAACCTGGTTTGGAGGTTGGGCCAAACAGAACTCCTGACTCGTCTGATGCTTTGGTGTTGTTTTGGTTAGACTCATAATTTGTGTCCCAATGCACAGTGCACACTGTGAAACACTTCTACTTTTCACCAAGTGAATTTGCATATTAGTTATTATTTAATATTTAGGTTGGAGCTAAATATTTAGCATTCAATCTAAATATTTAATTTAGAAACTAAATATTTAGGTTGGAAAATAAATATTTAGGTCAGACCTAAATCTTTACTTTGCAAATTAAATATTTAATTTTAAAAATAAATATTTAGTTTGTAAAATAAGCATTTAACTTCAAATCAAATATAGAGCTTGCTTACTAAATATATAGTTCATAAATGTAACATGTGTATTAAATAAATAACACGGTGGAAATGTGTTTGAAAAATTAACCCCCCCCATACAAATATGTCAAAGGAAAATTGATTTCTTAAAAGTACTTCAAAAACTGTAAAACTGTACACTTTTACTTGTGCGGGAAAAATACGTTTCCTGTAAAACTTCTTGTTCCTTCCTTTTTTTGTAGCACCACCTGCAGCTTTGGAGGAAAACTGCAGTAACTGTTGATTCATCTCTCTTTACAGAAACAACAAGTCACATTTACGTAAATACTCCAGATTCAAAGATACTTATATGAAAACATCCCAGTAAGTTGTAAATAGTTAGCAGCTTTAGTAAGCTATTAAATGTAAATTAGTAACACATTCCTGTCTAAATGTAACCACATCATATTAACAAATATTAACTACTGTAACTTCAATAACTTGTTATATTCATACTCGGTTTTCTCAGATTTGTATCTTATTCCACAGAGCGGTACCAAGGTTTTATACGCAGGCCTTTAGTTCTCATTTTTAGTCTTTAATATATGGCTTGTCATGCTCCTCTGAAATGCTCTAAGTTGATGCCCCAAAGCTAAAACTGTAACCATCTACATCAAACCGTAACTAGACTGCTTTCCCTGTATTAAATAAAGTCTTTCTGGTTAGAAATGCCCTTGCTCGCCTCAGGGCTTTTATTGTGAAAAATTGTCACGCAAATCATATTCAACTACAGATTAGGCTGCTTTTTCATATATTACCGGCTTGTGTTTATGTGTTGATGTTGATCACATCACCTTTGTGTGAATCCCAGTTTTCATTTAGGGAATTATTTTTACTTTTACTTTTATTATTACTTTTGGGTCGGTTTGAAGAACCATCATGCTTCTTTGGAATGACACAACACCATGATTACCAACATGGTAATCCTGGAAATAAACTGAAGATCTTAATCACAGCTTTAAGGCACTGATTTAAAAACATAAACATTTTATTTTCACAGCCTGCTTGACAGTATCTTTTAGAAAAAGTTGTGTATGCTAGAGGTTTGAGGTTTCTTGTGCTATTATACTTTTCCTTCATGTATGTTTGAGCCGTTCTTGAGAAGAAACTGTGCTGTGGACACAACCTATGAGGATAATCCAGAGTTTTCAGCTTTTTCAACCAAGCTACCACTTTGAAAATATTACTATAACAAGTCTTTGTATCAGAGCAGCGAGTTTCGGTTGTCTTTGAAGCAGCTTAATTTGAATACTCCAGGGATGGAGGGAACACACGGTATTTGATCTCCAAGGTGAAACACGCTGCACTGATGGGCTGAAGTGGAGGAGTTGAAGGTTATTAGATCGAATGGCTGTGGATGAGGCCCAGCTGTCATGAGCAGTTTGAACGTGGCCACTCTGAAGCCCTTGATGTTGGCGGTGAAGAGGGTGAGCTGCGATTAGACCTGAAGCATAAGTCTACTTGTTTTAGATTGATTTTAGGCAATTAGAAACCCTGCTCGATGTATGGAATCTGTGATTGACAGCTCAAATATTGGCTCTACGTGACTAGAGTGTGAGAGAATGTGTGTAGTGTGTGTTTGTGTGATTACTTCATTAACTGTGTATTATATTGATGTTGTACTTCATAGAAATGAAGACAGTCTTTGAAATTTATAACACACAGAATTGAAAGTTCGCAGGCATAAAATCTGTATCACAGTAACGAAGAAAATGTGTTGATGTTTCAGACACATAGACAATAATCTGATATTTATTTAAAGTATACTTTAACAATTTCCTCCCACAGACTGAAAACATGTATGATAAGTTAATTAGAAACTCAAAACTGACTCTAAATGTGAGTGTGTGTGAGTGGTTGTTTGTCTCTGTGTCTCACCTGATGACAGCTGGGGACAGACACCAACTTCCTGCAACCCTGAACAGGAACAAGCAGGTACAGATAACGACTTTAATCATGAGTTGATTTAGGGGGCGGGTCTTAAAACTTAAACTGGCACAAAGAGGCGCTTGTTTTGTTTTGCTTGAGTATCATGAGAAGGATTTTGTTACATATATGAAACCATGAAAAAGTCTCTTCAGGACATTTCAGTAACATTTAATAAGATCTTGATCAAATATTTTCCAGATTATTTTTTTATTTTGGACTTTGGCTGCTCATGTTCTGTCTGGACTTTGTCCTTGTGTCACCATTATTCACATCGACTGAACTTTATTTCGAAACAGTTTTTTTGTTTGTTTTATTACTTCTCAGAGTTTTTAAAAGAGCAACTAGATTCAAGAAAGAAAGAAAAGAAGTTCAGTTGCCTTTTCCAAACTCCTAGGACGTCCACGTCCTGAACGATCTACACATTGTTGACACATCTTTCCTTTCCTGATCTCAGATTTCCCTTGAACACATTCTCAAGTTATGTCTGAATTTATGTAATCAGAAACACCCATTATTTAAAAATTCCCTCTTAACTCCCAGATTTCAGCGACATACTGCGACATGCAGGTTGATGCGCTGCATCACCTGTTCATTGTCTGTTTAATTAAAACAAACGTACTGGTTTCCCCTGTAACACCAAAATGCAAAATGTTAAAAGATTGTTTCAAACTAATGAAGATTTGTTTGTTTTGGGATTTTTGCATGTCTAAAACATTTAAATGCACAAGAGAAATGTTACAGCTCAGGATGGAACAGCAGTGACGTCAAACAAAACCCAGAATTTTAACTGAGAACTTCAGAACAAAGCTCAGTTCATGCTTAAAGTTTTTGTTTTTACTGATAAAATTAAGAAAAATAATCACGAGATATGAACATTGTGAATCTGTTAGAATCTCCAGAACTGTAACAGTAGATGTGTAAATGAATCTGAAGAGAGGAAACACTCAAGATCTGAGTTCTATATGAGTGACTGCAAACCAGAAAGATGCCAGTTGAAACAGTGGAAAGTGTTAAAGAAATCATTCAAAACTGTTGAACTCACACAGTCAACTGGTCCACATGAGGACAATCTGTCTCAATGAGATGAAGGAGGGATGAGGGGTGAGAATGAAAGGTTTCAATGGAGTCCTGAGGATGGATGATGAGATGAGTGGGATGAAAAGGGTTTGTAATGAGGCTGAAGATGAGTAGGATGAATAAAGGGAGTAGAGATGAGGGGGATGAGGGGGTGAGAAGAGGGTGAGGGATGAGCTGAGAGTACAGAGAGCAGACAGTAAGAAGGACTCACAGATGATTCAAGGTGTGGTTGAGGTGTGTTCTTGTTCCTAAACAGTTAGAGGTGTTTATAGACACACAACTCAGTTTAATTCAGTTAGTTGTTATCTATAAGGTCACAGTGAGCTGCTGTCTATGTCCAGTAGTCACTGTGTGAGGGGTGAGGTTACATCTGGACAGGTTGTCAGTCCATCACAGGTCCATAAGACAACCACTCACACACACACACACACACTGATTTAGAGCTGACAATTTACCTCAAGCATATTTTGGGTCTGTGTGAGGAAGCTGGAGTCCCCAGAGAAGACCCACACATGCACAAGGAGAACATGCAAACTCCATGGAGAAAGGACCTGGACTGGTTTAGAACCCAGGACCTTCTCGCTGCTAAGCAACAGCTCTCCTACAGTGGGGCAAAAAAGTATTTAGTCAGCCACCAATTGTGTAAGTTCTCCCACTTAAAAAGATCAGAGAGGCCTGTAATTTTCATCATAGGTATACCTCAACTATGAGAGACAAAATGAGGAAAAAAAATCCAGAAAATCACATTGTCTGATTTTTAAAGAATTTATTTGCAAATTATGGTGGAAAATAAGTATTTGGTCACCTACAAACAAGTAAGATTTCTGGCTTTCACAGACCTGTAACTTCTTTAAGAGGCTCCTCGGTCCTCCACTCGTTACCTGTATTAATGGCACCTGTGTGAACTCGTTATCAGTATAAAAGACACCTGTCCACAACCTCAAACAGTCACGCTCCAAACTCCACTATGGCCAAGACCAAAGAGCTGTCAAAGGACACCAGAAACAAAATTGTAGACCTTCACCAGGCTGGGAAGACTGAATCTGCAATAGGTAAGCAGCTTGGTGTGAAGAAATCAACTGTGGGAGCAATTATTAGAAAATGGAAGACATACAAGACCACTGATAATCTCCCTCGATCTGGGGCTCCACGCAAGATCTCACCCCGTGGGGTCAAAATGATCACAAGAACGGTGAGCAAAAATCCCAGAACCACACAGAGGGACCTAGTGAATGACCTGCAGAGAGCTGGGACCAAAGTAACAAAGGCTACCATCAGTAACACACTACGCCGCCAGGGACTCAAATCCTGCAGTGCCAGACGTGTCCCCCTGCTGAAGCCAGGACACGTCCAGGCCCGTCTGCGGTTTGCTAGAGAGCATTTGGATGATCCAGAAGAGGATTGGGAGAACATCATATGGTCAGATGAAACCAAAATAGAACTTTTTGGTAGAAACTCAACTTGTCGTGTTTGGAGGGGAAAGAATGCTGAGTTGGATCCAAAGAACACCATACCTACTGTAAAGCATGGGGGTGGAAACATCATGCTTTGGGGCTGTTTTTCTGCAAGGGGACCAGGACGACTGATCCGTGTAAAGGAAAGAATGAATGGGGCCATGTATCGTAAGATTTTGAGTGAAAACCTCCTTCCATCAGCAAGGGCATTGAAAATGAGCTGTGGCTGGGTCTTTCAGCATGACAATGATCCCAAACACACCGCCCGGGCAACGAAGGAGTGGCTTCGTAAGAAGCATTTCAAGGTCCTGGAGTGGCCTAGCCAGTCTCCAGATCTCAACCCCATAGAAAATCTCTGGAGGGAGTTGAAAGTCCGTGTTGCCCAGCGTCAGCCCCAAAACATCACTGCTCTAGAGGAGATCTGCATGGAGGAATGGGCCAAAATACCAGCAACAGTGTGTGAAAACCTTGTGAAGACTTACAGAAAACGTTTGACCTCTGTCATTGCCAACAAAGGCTATATAACAAAGTATTGAGATTAACTTTTGTTATTGACCAAATACTTATTTTCCACCATAATTTGCAAATAAATTCTTTAAAAATCAGACAATGTGATTTTCTGGATTTTTTTTCCTCATTTTGTCTCTCATAGTTGAGGTATACCTATGATGAAAATTACAGGCCTCTCTGATCTTTTAAAGTGGGAGAACTTACACAATTGGTGGCTGACTAAATACTTTTTTGCCCCACTGTAAATGCACCACGTGCAGCTCCAATCTAATTCAGTTCAGTTCAAACGTACTGTATTAATCCACAAAGAAGAAATCAGATGTTGTAGTAACTCACTTCTTCTTCAGAGAACCATTCTAGAGGGTTCTAGCTGTGGACAGGAAGGATCTCCTGCAGAGGGTTCTAGCTGTGGACAGGAAGGATCTCCTGCAGAGGGTTCTAGCTGTGGACAGGAAGGATCTCCTGCAGAGGGTTCTAGCTGTGGACGGGAAGGATCTCCTGTAGAGGGTTCTAGCTGTGGACAGGAAGGATCTCCTGTAGAGGGTTCTAGCTGTAGACAGGAAGGATCTCCTGTAGAGGGTTCTAGCTGTGGACAGGAAGGATCTCCTTTAGAGGGTTCTATAGCTGTGGACAGGAAGGATCTCCTGTAGAGGGTTCTATAGCTGTGGACAGGAAGGATCTCCTGTAGAGGGTTCTAGCTGTGGACAGGAAGGATCTCCTGTAGAGGGTTCTATAGCTGTGGACGGGAAGGATCTCCTGTAGAGGGTTCTAGCTGTGGACAGGAAGGATCTCCTGTAGAGGGTTCTAGCTGTGGACGGGAAGGATCTCCTGTAGAGCTTCTAGCTGTGGACGGGAAGGATCTCCTGTAGAGGGTTCTAGCTGTGGACGGGAAGGAGCTGCTGCAGAGGGTTCTAGCTGTGGACAGGAAGGATCTCCTGTAGAGGGTTCTATAGCTGTGGACAGGAAGGATCTCCTGTAGAGGGTTCTAGCTGTGGACAGGAAGGATCTCCTGTAGAGGGTTCTATAGCTGTGGACAGGAAGGATCTTCTGTAGAGGGTTCTAGCTGTGGACAGGAAGGATCTCCTTTAGAGGGTTCTATAGCTGTGGACAGGAAGGATCTCCTGTAGAGGGTTCTATAGCTGTGGACAGGAAGGATCTCCTGTAGAGGGTTCTAGCTGTGGACAGGAAGGATCTCCTGTAGAGGGTCTAGCTGTGGACGGGAAGGATCTCCTGTAGAGGGTTCTAGCTGTGGACGGGAAGGATCTCCTGTGGAGGGTTCTAGCTGTAGACAGGAAGGATCTCCTGTAGAGGGTTCTAGCTGTAGACAGGAAGGATCTCCTGTAGAGGGTTCTAGCTGTGGACAGGAAGGATCTCCTGTAGAGGGTTCTATAGCTGTGGACAGGAAGGATCTCCTGTAGAGGGTTCTATAGCTGTGGACAGGAAGGATCTCCTGTAGAGCGCTCTAGCTGTGGACAGGAAGGATCTCCTGTAGAGGGTTCTAGCTGTGGACGGGAAGGATCTCCTGCAGAGGGTTCTAGCTGTGGACGGGAAGGATCTCCTGCAGAGGGTTCTAGCTGTGGACGGGAAGGATCTCCTGTAGAGGGTTCTAGCTGTGGACAGGAAGGATCTCCTGTAGAGGGTTCTAGCTGTAGACAGGAAGGATCTCCTGTAGAGGGTTCTAGCTGTAGACAGGAAGGATCTCCTGTAGAGGGTTCTAGCTGTGGACGGGAAGGATCTCCTGCAGAGGGTTCTAGCTGTGGACGGGAAGGATCTCCTGCAGAGGGTTCTAGCTGTGGACGGGAAGGATCTCCTGTAGAGGGTTCTAGCTGTGGACAGGAAGGATCTCCTGTAGAGGATTTGAAGAGGAAGACACTCTGTTGTTGAGTTACTGTGTTGTGAAGAGGATGATGAGGGTTCTCCGTCATGTTCTTCATCTTCCTTTGAACAATCAACTCAACAGACTCCAGATCAGAACCAGATCAGAACCAGAACAGAACCAGACTTCTTTATCAGTTTGTTCAGCCTCCCTATTGTATTCAGGGGTGTCAGTTGTTTTTAAAAGTGGTGGGGACAATAACAATAAACTTGAGTGTGGTTTGAAGACTGCTGAGAACATGTTATTAAATATTCATTTATAAGTATTTATCCATTTAGCAGTTCATTACAGTTTGTACTGCAGTTTATTAACAGGTGATAAAAATCACATGTTTATTCCATCAATAAAACTTGAAAGTCGGGCGTTCTGACCAGTTTTTCAGAAACTGCATTGAAACCCACGATTAAGCTGATCGATAGGAAGGATCACTAAGATAATTTCGCAGTAGTACTCTGTGATATTAGTAAAAAAAGTTACAAAGCTGCAGATTTCCCAGCATGCCGTGCACATGCTCTTTCTGAAATGTTAATAATTAAACTAAGGAGGGTGTTGACACATTCACATCGTGATCAACTAACAAATGACTCCAGATAGAAAGTTGGTGTTAATTCAGTCAGTCTTTCCTCTGTTGAACGCTGCCTGCCAATGTGTGTGTGTGTGTGTGTGTGTGTGTGCGTGTGTGTGTGTGTGTGTGTGTGTGTGTGTGTGTGTGTGTGTGTGTGTGTGTGTGTGTGTGCGCGCGCACGCGTGTGGGGGTGTTTGTGTGTGTATTAGCATTTGAAAGCTGTGTGTGAATTATTCAAGTGTGTGAAAGACTTGGGTGACATTTTCACCACTGTTTTAGACATTGCTTTGATGTTGAAACTGTGTCCGTATGTGTGTGTGTGTGTTTGTGTGTAGCGCACCAGTCAAGTCAGAGT
>SSNP01000073.1:2346972-2376972 GCA_006937955.1 Pachypanchax playfairii | reverse complement strand
AGAAAGGAAAGAAATGATGATGTTAAACTTCCTCCATCTGAAGCTCTGATTACCTGAACAGGTTATGAAGAAGAATGAGGTAAAGTCAGCCCATGGAGAACGCTCAGGCGAGAGCACGCACAGATTCTCACCCCACAACAGGAGCTCATGTGGGGCTAGAACCACCTTCGCTGCTCCCCCACCTCTGAAAATCCCGGAGGCTCAGGATGAAATATCAAACCAAATGGAGAGGACAAGGAAGAGGACACACACGCCCAGTAAGGGGGACTCTGACTCCTCCATGCCCTCCCCCATGAGGGAGCAGATCCCGTCCTCAGATCTGGAGGCGTCTGGAGAAGAGTCGGATCCCCAGCTGTGTCCCAGCAAGACAACAGTCTGGATTGTGAAGCAGGGTCACAAGGTGAAAGACAATTTAGAAAGCGTTCACTAACTCTTGCTTTGGTGACGGATAGAATTTTATTCTACTTTATTTTATCTTTGAAAAAGACGCAGACGATAAATTATATCCCGCCTCTGAATTTGAAGGACACGGGATTGAGATTTAACTCCATATTTCAGGCAGATTAGGCAAATAAATTTTGAGCAGCTTCCTTATAATTGATGAAAAATTCCCTATATCATAGTTTTATATCTCTGTCAATGAAAATTCTGTTATTTTTTTGTTCCAAACTCACCAAATATTAAACGATTTCCAAGAGAAAAAGGATGTTGTCTGAAGATCATACTGAAACAACACTATGATGAGTGAATCAGAAATGTGTTCTTGTCCAATAGGAAGCCCAGTCCTCTGTAAAATCCAGTCCAGACCGGGAGCACTGGTACGGATCCGAGGAGTTCCTGGCTCTCCCTGTTCAGCTCCATAAAACTGAGATGCTCGCTATGAAACTGGAGAGTCTGGCGGAGTCCATCCCTCTGGTCCGTAGAAAAATCAGCTTTATTTTTCCCCTCAGACTATAAGGTTACGTCTGATATTTCTAAAATAACTTCCCCCCACAGAGGGCTGGTGACTCCACACAGACGGCTCTGCAGGATGTGGATGACTGGGACCTGACGGAGCTCAACGCAGACTGGGATTCAGCAGAGAGTGGGGACAACATGAGCATAAAGGAGGGAGGGAATGACCTGCCGACGCCTTGGACACTGATGGTTTGACAACATTTCTTGATTTCTTAAAGAGGCCATTTAATTAAAAACGTTTTTTGGAGGTTTATGTTGAATATTTTAGCTCCACAGGTGTTCTTACCTTCATTCTTGTGAAAATAGCCCAGTAACTTCTCTTTCAGTTTTTATCTCTCAAACTACGCAGGTGGTGATAAAACCCGAGTTCGAACGGCCTGTATTTGTTTCATCACAACTCCTTTGCTCGTTAGTATTCATCAGCTCCCGCAGTTGAAACCACGCCTAGCATGCTGCTGGCTAAAAGCTGTAGCATAAGACGTAGCAAACAGGAAGAGAGTATGTCTGCTGTTGCCATGCACAGCGGGGCAGAAACCAGTATACCTTTCTCTCATAGGCTAGTTTGTTAGCCAATCAGAATCCAGTAAATTTGCATAATGAATATTAATGAGTTGTGGCCGAAACCACCCGAATCTTGACGCAGACAGATTAAAAGGTCTGTTAATCAGTGTTTCCTGACATTTTTTAGATATAAAATGTTTCATATTACTGGTTAATACTTAAGAAATAACTACAAAGTCATGGAATTTGTGTGAAATGGCTTCTTTAAATGCCCAAGTAAAAAATTCAAAACATGTCCGAATTCGTCTTTAAACGTTGTCTGATTTTCCTCCCCTCAGCGACCCTACAGACGAAAACCCATCAGCCGCTTCAGCCCCGTCTCCTCCAGTGATGTTGCACCTTCACTGGATGAAAGTATTGAATCTGGTCCTTTTAGTGACCTGCTGTCTGAAGAGGAGGAGGGGAGCAGGTCTGCAGGATGCTTGGAGGTGACAGCGCCCCCTGTAGATGGCTGTGAATGTGCTTCACTGATGCAACAGCTGCTTGAGGACGCTCAGGGTCAGGACAAAGACGCTGATGTTTGGAGGAAGATCGAGGTAAACCTGTTATTGAACTGTGTTCTATCTGTTTTTATCCTCCATGTGCTTTCTTTCATCTTTTCATTGCCGTAGTTCTTACGGCCCAGAAATAATTCCACAAACTTTCCATGAGCACCATTTTGGCTGCTGTAGGTAACTTTGATGTGTAGATTGAGCCTTTCTGATCTGATGAAGTATAAGAACCCAAAACGACCTCAACGTTGGCACTTTTCTCCTTCCACTGCAGTTGTCTTGATGGATTGAAGGGCTGGTATTGGATCGTCCCGTGTCTCTGTTAATTCATCACCTCTCTTCTAAAGGTCATGTTTGATTGGCAGGCAGATTATTGATGAGGCTGCCCAGTGAACTAATCAGTCATATCTGTCATATTGAATGTGGTAAAATGTCAATAGCTCTAGGGATTCATTCCTCTCATGCTTGCCCCTTTAATTAGCGCCATAAAGAGGCTCTGCTGCCTTTCTAATTTTTTATTGTTTTATTTTATTCAGGTTTATGTCACTATCTCACCTTTTATTGCCTTAACATTTCAATTCTAAATACCTTTGATTCCTTCTGGAACAATTTACTTAGCTTCTGTAACACATCAGTTTCCCTTTAGGGGTAATTAGGCGTCTCCTCAGGTGTGTGGCGGGTCAGAGACCCACTGACAGAATCAGACGACCGTAATAAAATTTCAAGTCAGGATGGTCCTGGTTCCATTTAGATCAGCGTTAGTGTTAGAAACCAGTTGATAAATAATTTTTTGTGTCCATAATGTCACTTTTTTTATTTTACTGATAAAATGTCAGACCTTCTTTGGTGCCTGAAACAGCAGCAGAAAAAAAAACATCAACCACAGAAGCCAAAAACCTAAAACTGCTTTTCTGACTCCAGGTCAAAGGATTCAGGTTTCTTCTAATAAGTAAAGAATTACTGCATTAGATTTGCTTTAAATAACCTATTTTACTGTCATATGCACAGTAACATGTTTCTGTTGCACAGCCACTTCAAAATATGATCATCAATAAGAGGCAGTCATTTGTAGTATTACTGCCACCGGTTGTTTGGTCCAAGTCCAACATTTTGAAGCCAAAGAGTTTCCATACTACAGTCATGGCTCCTCTTTTTGGAATAAGTTGTTGTCATAATTTACTCAATATATTTATAACTAGGACCCAAATGCGAGGAGGAGAGAGCCAAGAGCTGACAGAAAAAACACTTTAATGATAACAAAACAAAGAAGCTGACGTGGCAGCAAAATCAAACCTTACAGAACGTGGAACTGGGAGTGGAGATGAATCAGATAGAATCCAAACGAGAGAGGCGAGGGAGAGAGACGATCAGGAACGAGACAGGGAGACGAGACAATCACTGGACAAAGAATCTAACAGAAGGTACAGCTTTTATACAAACACAGACTAATTGAACCAAACAGGAAACAGCTGGGACAAAAGGAGGGGTAAAGCTGCTGGGAAACGTGAAAGAAACAGGAAGTCCAAACGATGTCAAAATAAAAGCAGAACAGGAAACTGATGCGGAGAACGAGATGCAACAAAAAGGCTGAACAAGAGAGACGAGGAGGACATAGAGGAGAGTAGGGAGGAACAAATAACTCTCCAAATAATCCCATAACTAAACCCAGATGAAGAAAACAAAACCAAATACAGGAAAACACCCAATAGACTCAACAGTTGTTGGCTCAGTAATCTGTGTGTCACTGTTACAGCCCCCGCCAGCAGCCATTCTTCATTTAAAACTTTATTTTTAACGTGTGGTCTTAGCGTGTAGCACTGAAATTGGTCCCCACAGAAATACGTTCCCACTGCCAACGTTGTCTTAGCTGTTCACCGGTATAGCGGTATGTAAAAATTTCCTATCATAACCAAAATAAACACCAGTTTTGTTTTGAATCAGTATACCACCCTACAATCTTATTATTTCTCATTTTTAAAATATATCTTGATTACCACAACGGTTTCTAAAAATATCTGCATCCAGATGAAAACGCTAAAAAAGATCCAAAATGAGCTAAAACGCTGCCATGCAGCATGTACATAAACTATCAGTATTGTATCTAAATAGCACAGATGATAGCGGGCAGCACGTGTCACAACATTCAATCATTCATCATCATCATTCTTCCAGTCATCCGTGTCTCATCTGTGTGTTTAATACAGAAACCAGGGTGGTCTTTGTGTTCAGCATTAAGTTTTTATATTTGAATCAATCCCAGTTTAAGGAATTTATTATTAAACTTATTAAACAGAGAATAAAAAAAATAAATAAATGCAAATAAGATTAATACATTTGTGTTAAAAATATGTTGAAGCTTTAGACTCACTGTGGTGTCTGGCACTTTGTTATATGCACATACACACACACACAAGCACACGTCTCTGCTCCGAAGTAGTTAGCTGATTAGCTGATTAATTAGCGACATGTAATCATGGCGATGGATACGCTGCCTAATTGAGGAAGTGAAGAGGGTAGAAGGAGAGTCTCAGTATGGAGGATGACATTCTGTCTCTGAGACTCGACAGAATGCAGAACGCACAATGAGATGAACTGGAAAATCATCCATCCAGGGAAATGATCCCAGCAGGAACCGAAGCAAGTCCGGTTCAAGAGAACTAAATCCATGTTCGTTAGCGGTGCCGGCTGGAAGCATTCAGGTGTGTTTCTATCTGGAGTCAAAGATAAATGGAATGGAGAGGAAAGGATTCAGAAAATCTTTAACTACTGACATTACTGACATGAGCTGTTTGCAAAATCAGGCAAACAACATGATTCTGAGATCGAGGAGAATAAAGACACAAACTCTGCTGCAGGATAAAAAGTGATGAAACGAGTGTGAAATAAAGGCAGGAAGTGAAAATAGAAGGAACCAGGAAAAGAACAAGAGGTTAACAACAACTGAGAGAAAATGTTCTGTTTCAGTTCTGATGATTTGTTTATTTAAACATACAAGAATTAGATCTTGTCATCAAATTGTTCATGTAGAAAAACAAAACTGCCACTCACCCCTTCTCCTCCGTGATTTTTCTGCTGGGTTGCCAGTTCCAGTGTTGATCCTCGTTTTGTTTCTCTTGTCTTTGTTCAGTATTTGGGAAGGATGTCGTGGTTTCTTAAGTTTGCTACAAGTTACATCAGGGCTGATTCTTTTACTCTTTGCTGCTGCTCGTTGTGGAATTACAGCTGCTTGTGTTGAAGACTTGGCGACCTTGCAGACTCACATGTGATTCTCTATAGAACCAGGAAGTCTGGACACAGAATAGTTACTGTAAATAATGATTCCGTCCAGGAACAGCGTTTTTAAAATAAAAACACCACCCAGCCGGTTGAGATCGAAATCTGTTATAATGTAACTGTACTTTCAACCTCTTTGGGACATTAGACTGTTGTGTGAGTATTTACCTGTAAACATATTGTACCTTTAACACTGACCATCAGAACCAGAGTTCAGTTACAGACATGGACCTACAAAAGAAGCTAAACAACCTCTGATATGCGATAAAATAAGTGGAAAGTTCATCATGGCGTTTATTAAGTGACTGATGGACAGTCCGAAAAAAAATTTAAGAATTCTTCAATGGCAGACAGGCAGACAAGCAGGTAGGCTGGAAGACAGGCAGAAAGACAGACAGCACGGCTCTTTTCTATCACTTGTGCTTTAACATAAACATGATTTAAACTTCATATTAACACTTTTGATGCTTCCATCATGTTGAGAACTTTCTCTAAAAATCGTCTTAAACTTTACTCGGATAACAAGTTTTGTTCGTCTCAGATGAAACCCGAGTTGCACACGTGTGTTCTGTTAGTTTCTGTTGGTTTCCACATCCCTCAAACCTGCAGCTGAGATTAATGCTGAAAATAAACATATACAGAAATCCAAACTTCCTGGCTGCAGCGTGTGAGACGTGGCACCTAATGTGCTCAGATAATTACTACGAACCAAACAACGATAGAGACGCTGAGGGAGAACGAGTCCATCAGTTAGATAAGTGTCCTTTGAATCATGTGATCTCATTGGATGAGCTGTCTGGACCAGCATTAATGTCCTCAGTGTGAGGTGTCTTTTGTGTTTTCTGTGTATTTGGCGACTCTGTGGTAAGTCAGCCTATCTGCGAGCAGTGGGAGACAGACAGACAACAGACTTACATCAACAATCGTCTGATTGGCCCAGCAGGGGGTTCAGGGACGCCCACCGACAGCCGAGAGGATGGGAAAATAAGAGAAACATGATGAGATGGAGGGGTGTTCTTCAGATAAACACCTTAAAGACGAGGTAAAGGTAAAGCTGACAGAGATTCAGATGTTCAGAAAAGTTCAACTGATAAATAAAGTCAAATTTTACATCATCCATTAAGGAACATTTTCACAGTCAGAAAGACGTTATACTGTTTTACACAGTAAAATAATTCAATGAAAGTCTCATTTGACTTTGAAGTAGAATTAAAAGCCTAAATATTTACTGATTTTTTTACATTGATGTCGCTTATCTCAGTTATTTGGACTTGTTCAGAGTTACATATGGAATTTATTTTTCTGTGAAACTAAAATCGAACAAATAGAAACAGAAAAGCGGAGAAACGCTTCGACTGCTTTCTAACTGAAAGTGCTCGACGAATTACAAAAACTCTCTTAGCTTTGTCTTTCTCTCCGCTCTGCAGACACGTACACACACACCCACCCACGCATACGCACACTTGCTAGTAACAATTAAAATAGAAAATTAAATTCTGCACTAATCTGCTGCAGTTGTGTCCGTTTCCTCGCAGATCAAATGCAAAGTTTTCATATTTTTCATTAAAAGTAATTTAAATGAATTTCTAATCAGACTTTCCTCCCCTGAGTCCTTTAATTTTGTCCCAGGAGTGAGCAACGTTTGGTATGACATGTTCATGTTGTCAGTCTAATAACTTAGCCTGCTGTGCAAATGAGCGGTCTCACCTCAATCCCCACAAAATTCCTCATTTCAAACTTTTTTTCTGCTTATTAACATTACCAGGTGCTGAAATGTTCTGGGGCTTCAGATATCCAAAAACTCTCAGCCTTCTGTATTAAATCAGAGTCGTATTAGCCTCAAGGAAAGTCATAAGCTGACAGCTAAAGCTAGCACGGCGAAAAACAGCACATGTGCTGGACAGACTTCAAACTCATGCCAAGAAACTTTTTGAGGAGTTTTTAAAAGAAAAAAAAATTCATCAAATGTGTGTCAGACACTGAGGTGATACAACACTTTAAAATGTTTATAGTTTATAATGAGGTCTAAAGCTAAGAAACACACCTGTTTTGGATGTTTTTGAGATGCTGTTTTTCCTTTTGTTCAGTTTTTGAAGCGTTTAGGATTTTATGGATTCACTTTAAGGGCAGAATGTGTTTTAGGGAAGAGTTTTCATCAGGTTGAAAAATCTCCACAACATGACCTGTTAAAGACCCACTCCGATGAAAATCATGTTTTTTGTGTTGTTAACAGGTTTATGTTGCATTTTTCTGATACTAGAGGACATATCTTAAAGAGGCCCTTCCATTAAAAACGGTTTTTCTGAGGTTTCTGTTGAATATTTTAGCTCCACAGGTGTTCTTACCTTCATAGTGGGTGTGAAAACAGGTCAACAACTTCTCTTTTAGTTTTAATCTCTCAAACTACGCAGGCTTGTATGAAATGGGGCTGAAATTCCAGGACTTTGTGGTTATTTCTTAAGTATTAACCAGTAATATGAAACATTTTATATCTAAAAAACATCAGGAAACACTGATTAACAGACCTTTCAATCCGTCTGCGTTAAAATTCGTTTGTTTCCATCAGGCTTCATCAGCAGCTCATTAATATTCATTATTAGAATTTGCTGGACTCTGATTGGCCAACAAACTAGCCTATCAGAGCAGGTATACTGTTTCCTGCCCCGCTGTGCATGGTAACGTCAGACGTTCTCTCTTCCTGTTTACTACGTCTTATGCTACAGCTTTTAGCCAGCAGCATGCTAGGCGTGGGTTCAACTGTGGGAGCTGCTGAATACTAACAAACAAAGGAGTTGTGACGAAACAAATACAGGCCGTTCGAACTCGGGTTTTATCACCACCTGCGTAGTTTGAGAGACTGTGGCTCAGTGGTTAGAGCGGTTGTCCTCCAACTTGAAGGTTGGTGGATCTTGGGCAAAGAAGAACACCTGTGGAGCTAAAATATTTAACAGAAACCTCAGAAAAACCGTTTTTAATAGAATGACCTCGTTAAGAAAATTAAGCTCAAAATTGCATTTCTGAGTATTTCTGCGTACAAGTTGCTGTGAATCAGTAGCAGATGCAAAAATGCGGTCTAAAAAGGTCTGTTTGTGACATAGAAAAGGCACTGGGCAGTGGGCCACAAGCTTACAGCTAGCTATAACCTAGCTGTAAGCTAGTGGTAGTGCTAGCGTAAACAGAGCTCTCAGCAACAGAGAGGGGCGGGGGATTCTCCGTGCCAACGGTTCTGCCTACAGCACAGAGGTGAACTGCTATGAGCTACTGCCGCTATGCAGAAATACTTGCCAGAAAACAGCACAGGTGAATTTTGTGATTTTGGGTAAAAATGCCACAATCATAATTTAAAGACCACTGAGACGCTTTAAAATGTCTTAAAAGATGATCAGGGTGGGTCACGTTTTCAATAAAACATGAGAATAAAGCTGTTGTCTTGAACCTGCTGTAGGTTCTCATTTCTTTATAAACTGAGAGTGAAGAATATAGAAAGCATGTGGAAGTTCAATTGAATTGTTGCAAAATAATATAGAAGAAAATATATAAATATAAAATAAATTAAATTAGCGAGGGCGCAGACTTAAACCAAGACACCAAAAGTTTCTGGAGTCTGACGGTTCTCTCGGAGGCATCAGTCTTTAGGCAGTTTACCAACCAAATCTTCCAAATCTATTCACAACTTTTCAAGTTTTTCTGTTTACAGAGACGTAAATAAACTAACCTCTAAAAATCCAACCTCCTTGGAGAAGGTGACATCAGTGTAGGAACGGCTGCTGGATCACGCTTTAACCCTGAAGGGATGTTTGATGAGCTTGTTGCTGCAGACAGGAGCGACTTCCTGTACCGATCCATAACAAAGCTGAAGATGTTTAAAGGTTTAACGTTGGCTCTTACTGTTAGGAGGTTGTGCTTTATGCTGATCTGTGATTTGTGGAGTATAAACCGTTCCAACAGTTGTAGGACCTGAGCTTTCTGTCCTTAGAAACATCTCAGGATTAACAGACAGGTACCTTGACTTTCTGTCCCCTCTTGTTGCTGAGGTGATTGTCCCCACACCAAAGAGCAGTTCTCCAGTCCTTCTGTTGTCCAGACTCAGTCTGCGAACCATCTGTAACACACCCTGTACGCTTCCTTCTGAGAGAGACTTGGATTTGGTCTGGAGGTCTAACCAGCACCCAGTGAAGATGGAGTCCACGTTTGGACCTGATTATTCATTCAGACCTCTATTGGAGGACTTCATGACTCCATGTTTTGAGTTTTTTTTTTTTCTTGTTTGTAGTCATACTTCCTGTTTTCATCACATCTCTTCTGTTTCCTTAGTGTCTGAACTTTATTTACTCCTTGAGTTCATAGTTTAATAGCTTAGTGATTCTGGTCACTCCGTGTGTTTCCGGTTCTCTGCACCTTCAGATGAATGTTAGTTCCAGCTCCTCAGCTCACTCATGCTGACACACCTGTCTCCCATCCTACTCCACACCACGGTCAGACCTCCTCCCTTAGTTTTCCTCACCCCTTTGCCGGATCTTTCTGTCTGCCTCCCTGTGGGCTCATTGAGTTTTCTTGTGCTCCAGCTGTCACTTTAAATCCAAATAAGTTTTGCTTTACAGCATCACATTCACGGTGACTGTCGGCTGTTGTGACACGTGGAAAGTCAGGATAATTTCAGCTTTACGTTCCTTCTCCTTGCAGCGTTTTGTGTAAAATATATATTTTAGCTGCAACAGTTATTGCTAGTTGCTCCCTTTAATGTATGAGAATCAATAGCTGCCCTCACTTTGTGTAGACCTGCAGCGGTTATATCTTTATATTGTGTTTGCCTTGTGCTCTGGGTGCATCAAAATCAGAGCTGCTGCCTGTAACGTATTAATCATTGAAGCCAAACATCGTCTGTCGGGAGTTTGAGTCCAAATCTATCAGCGTCGTCCTTCAGAAAGCCCCGTCAGCTGAACAGTAATTATCCAGTGGTGAAGAGCTGAACCACAGGAGGAAGAGATGAAGCATAATCTCAGAGCAGTTATCCAAGCTGCAGAGGATCAGATCAGGCGTTTCAGCTCCCAGCAGGCCTTTCTGCCCCTCAGGAGCCCGACTGGTTTAGAGACATCAAAGTCGCTGTAAGCAGACCAGTGCATGCTGGTCGATATCCAAACCAGAGCTGCTCCCTTAGCCGTTGTTCACACCTACATCCTTTTCCTCCTCCGTCTTTCTCACTCTTCATCTCCTGTTCCCATGCTCCTCTCCATTTTCTCCCTTTAATCACTTTTTCTGTTCTACTTTAACACCTTCACTCTTTTATTTTGGATATTTTAAAACTTTTTTCTTAATCTAAAAAAAAATCTTTACTCTTGTTCTATTTTTATTCTGTCCATCAATGTGTTTTACAAACATGTTTTTTCCCTTTTAATCACCTTTTTGAAATTCTTGTTTTTTTTCTTTATCTTTCATCCTCTTCCTCCGTTCCTGCTCTCCTCCTCTTTCCATCTTTGTTTCTTCCTCCCCATCCATCAATATTTTTGATTTCCATCTCCCCTTCATAACGAGCGGAGGAGAGATGGACGGGATCGCATTGATGTTTTACATTTTTTTTAAGGGTCATGGTTGTAATTAACATACTGGTGCTGAATCGGTCAAGGTTTTTATCACACATACACACACAGACATCACAGACTCGCGGTTTGAGCACAAACACACTTTTATCTTCACAGATGAGCAGTCACACCTATCTTCATACCATGACACACACACATATAGATTTGATGCAGCGATTTGCAGACGTGCTGAAAACGTGGATGCACATATTTTGGCAGCTCACATAATTTCCAACAGATTTACTTTTACGCCGCAGCCGCCTTCCTTCTGCCATTCATTTTCTGGATAGCTTTGCTGTGAGAGATATGAAAACAACACTCAGTGCATGAAATATTGGAATTGTCTCCTTAATGATCAGCGGTCACAGTTGTACTTGTCATTCAGATGAGACGTTCGAGGCCTGACTGGAAGGGAAGACTTATGGAAACCACTTTCCAGTTTTCAGTCCTCTTTTGGGTTTTAAAAACATTTTTCTGGATACCTTCATTGTTTAGTTTCAGGTAGGAAGTTGGGCTTAAAGCGTTCATGGTTGTGTGAGTGTGATTAATAACAATAATAAAGCTTTGTGATTGGTGTGCACAGGGTGGGAATGTTTGGACTCATTCTTCACCACTAAATTTAGCAGCTGGATCTCCAGAGAGTCATTATGTTGCTCACTGGGAGGCAGCTGTTCATCTCTATTTCACACATTTATGAGCTGGATTTTAGTTTTTTTTTTTTTGGGTTGGAAAAAAAAAACTCAAACTGAACAGATTGTAGAGGTTGCATCATATGAAGCAGCCTGTCAATCGGTCTCTGTTCCACCTAGAAACAGAAGGAAGACTTGACATGACTTGGATCATCTTCGTACTGTTGTTCCTCCTGTGACTGAAGAGCTGTCACAGGACAACAGTGTGAGCAGGAGCGTGAGCAGGAGCCTGAGCAGGAGCTTAAGCGAGAGCTGGAGCCTGAGCAGGAGCCTGAGCAGGAGCGTGAGCGAGAGCAGGAGCCTGAGCAGGAGCCTGAGCAGGAGTGTGAGCAGGAGCGTGAGCAGGAGCGGGAGCAGGAGCGTAAGCAGGAGCCTGAGCAGGAGCGAGAGCAGGAGCGTGAGCGAGAGCAGGAGCAGGAGCGTGAGCGTGAGCAGGAGCGTGAGGAGGAGGAGGAGCAGGAGCGAGAGCACGTGCGTGAGCGTGAACAAGAGCAGGAGCCTGAGCAGGAGCGTGAGCAGGAGCCTGAGCAGGAGCCTGAGCGAGAGCAGGAGTGTGAGCAGGAGCAAGAGCGTGAGCAGGAGCGTGAGCGAGAGCAGGAGCGTGAGCGAAAGCAGGAGCGTGAACGGGAGCAGGAGCCTGAGCAGGAGCCTGAGCAGGAGCAGGAGCGTGAGCAGGAGCGTGAGCAGGAGCGAGAGCAGGAGCGTGAGCAGGAGCGTGAGCAGGAGCGTGAGCAGGAGCGTGAGCAGAAGCGTGAGCAGGAGCCTGAGCAGGAGCCTGAGCAGGAGCCTGAGCAGGAGCGTGAGGAGGAGCCTGAGCAGGAGCGTGAGTAGGAGACTGTGCAGGAGCGAGAGCAGGAGCGTGAGCAGGAGCGTGAGCAGGAGCGATAGCAGGAGCGTGAGCAGAGTGTGAGCAGGAGCGTGAGCAGGAGCGTGAGCAGTAGCGTGAGCGTGAGCAGGAGCGTGAGCAGGAGCAAGAGCGTGAGCAGGAGCGGGAGCAGGAGCCGGAGCAGGAGCGGGAGCAGGAGCGTGAGCAGGAGCCGGAGCGTGAGCAGGAGCGTGAGCAGGAGCAAGAGCGTGAGCAGGAGCGTGAGCAGGAGCGTGAGCGAGATCAGGAGCGAGATCAGGAGCGTGAGCAGGAGCGTGAGCCTGAGCAGGAGCGTGAGCAGGAGCAGGAGCGGGAGCAGGAGCGTGAGCAGGAGCAGGAGCGTGAGCAGGAGCGTGAGCAGGAGCAGGAGCAGGAGCGGGAGCGTGAGCAGGAGCGGGAGCAGGAGCGTGAGCAGGAGCGTGAGCAGGAGCGAGATCAGGAGCGTGAGCAGAAGCCTGATCGAGAGCAGGAGCCTGAGCGAGAGCAGGAGCCTGAGCGAGAGCAGGAGCGTGAGCAGGAGCGCGAGCAGGAGCGTGAGCGAGAGCAGGAGCGTGAGCGAAAGCAGGAGCGTGAACGGGAGCAGGAGCCTGAGCAGGAGCCTGAGCAGGAGCAGGAGCGTGAGCAGGAGCATGAGCGAGATCAGGAGCGTGAGCAGGAGTGTGAGCAGGAGCGTGAGCAGGAGCGAGATCAGGAGCGTGAGCAGGAGCCTGAGCGAGAGCAGGAGCCTGAGCGAGAGCAGGAGCGTGAGCAGGAGCGTGAGCAGGAGCGTGAGCGAGAGCAGGAGCGTGAGCAGGAGCAGGAGCGTGAGCAGGAGCATGAGCGAGATCAGGAGCGTGAGCAGGAGTGTGAGCAGGAGCGTGAGCAGGAGCGAGATCAGGAGCGTGAGCAGGAGCCTGATCGAGAGCAGGAGCCTGAGCGAGAGCAGGAGCCTGAGTGAGAGCAGGAGCGTGAGCAGGAGCGTGAGCAGTAGCGTGAGCGTGAACAGGAGCGTGAGCAGGAGCAAGAGCGTGAGCAGGAGCGTGAGCAGGAGCCTGAGCAGGAGCCTGAGCGAGAGCAGGAGTGTGAGCAGGAGCGTGAGCAGTAGCGTGAGCGTGAACAGGAGCGTGAGCAGGAGCGTGAGGAGGAGGAGGAGGAGCAGTAGCGTGAGCAGGAGCCGGAGCGAGAGCAGGAGCGAGAGCAGGAGCGTGAGCAGGAGCATGAGCGAGAGCAGGAGCGTGAGCGAGAGCAGGAGCCTGAGCGAGAGCAGGAGCGTGAGCGGGAGCAGGAGCAGGAGCGAGAGCAGGAGCGTGAGCGGGAGCGGGAGCCTGAGCAGGAGCGTGAGCAGGAGCGTGAGCAGGAGCGTGAGCAGGAGCGTGAGCAGGAGCCTGAGCAGGAGCAGGAGCGGGAGCAGGAGCGGGAGCAGGAGCGTGAGCAGGAGCCTGTGCAGGAGCGTGAGCAGGAGCGTGAGCAGGAGCGTGAGCAGGAGCCTGAGCAGGAGCCTGAGCAGGAGCCTGAGCAGGAGCGTGAGGAGGAGCCTGAGCAGGAGCGTGAGTAGGAGACTGTGCAGGAGCGAGAGCAAGAGCCTGAGCAGGAGCCTGAGCAGGAGCCCGAGCAGGAGCGTGAGCGGGAGCCTGAGCAGGAGCCTGAGTGACAGCAGGAGCGTGAGCAGGAGCCTGAGCAGGAGCGTGAGGAGGAGGAGGAGCAGTAGCTTGAGCAGGAGCCTGAGCGAGAGCCCGAGCAGGAGCGTGAGCGGGAGCCTGAGCAGGAGCCTGAGTGACAGCAGGAGCGAGAGCAGGAGCGAGAGCAGGAGCGTGAGCAGGAGCGTGAGCAGGAGCGATAGCAGGAGCGTGAGCAGTAGCGTGAGCGTGAACAGGAGCGTGAGCAGGAGCAAGAGCGTGAGCAGGAGCGTGAGCAGGAGCCTGAGCGAGAGCAGGAGCGTGAGCAGGAGCCTGAGCGGGAGCAGGAGCGTGAGCAGGAGCGTGAGCAGTAGCGTGAGCAGGAGCATGAGGAGGAGGAGGAGCAGTAGCGTGAGCAGGAACCGGAGCGAGAGCAGGAGCGTGAGCGAGATCAGGAGCGAGATCAGGAGTGTGAGCAGGAGCGTGAGCAGGAGCGAGATCAGGAGCGTGAGCAGGAGCCTGATCGAGAGCAGGAGTGTGAGCAGGAGCCGGAGCAGGAGCGTGAGCAGGAGCATGAGCAGGAGCCTGAGCAGGAGCCCGAGCAGGAGCGTGAGCAGGAGCCTGAGCAGGAGCGGGAGCAGGAGCCTGAGCAGGAGCGTGAGGAGGAGCCTGAGCAGGAGCGTGAGTAGGAGACTGTGCAGGAGCGAGAGCAAGAGCCTGAGCAGGAGCCTGAGCAGGAGCCTGAGCAGGAGCGTGAGCAGGAGCGTGAGCAGGAGCCTGAGCGAGAGCAGGAGCGTGAGCAGGAGCCTGAGTGAGAGCAGGAGCGTGAGCAGGAGCCTGTGCAGGAGCGTGAGCAGGAGCGTGAGCAGAAGCGTGAGCAGGAGCCTGAGCAGGAGCCTGAGCAGGAGCGTGAGCAGGAGCGTGAGCAGTAGCGTGAGCAGGAGCGTGAGCAGGAGCGTGAGCAGGAGCGTGAGGAGGAGGAGGAGGAGCAGTAGCGTGAGCAGGAGCCGGAGCGAGAGCAGGAGCGAGAGCAGGAGCGTGAGCAGGAGCGTGAGCAGGAGCGTGAGCAGGAGCCGGAGCGTGAGCAGGAGCCTGAGCAGGAGCCTGAGCAGGAGCCTGAGCAGGAGCGTGAGCAGGAGCGTGAGCAGGAGCGTGAGCAGGAGCCTGAGCAGGAGCGTGAGCAGGAGCAGGAGCGTGAGCAGGAGCGTGAGCAGTAGCGTGAGCAGGAGCATGAGGAGGAGGAGGAGCAGTAGCGTGAGCAGGAGCCGGAGCGAGAGCAGGAGCGTGAGCAGGAGCATGAGCGAGAGCAGGAGCGTGAGCGAGAGCAGGAGCGTGAGCGAAAGCAGGAGCGTGAGCGGGAGCGGGAGCGTGAGCAGGAGCGTGAGCAGGAGCAGGAGCAGGAGCAGGAGCGTGAGCAGGAGCGTGAGCAGGAGCGTGAGCAGGAGCCGGAGCGAGAGCAGGAGCGTGAGCAGGAGCCTGAGCAGGAGCGTGAGCAGGAGCGTGAGCAGGAGCGTGAGCAGGAGCCGGAGCAGGAGCCTGAGCAGGAGCCTGAGCAGGAGCGTGAGCAGGAGCGTGAGCAGGAGCCTGAGCGAGAGCAGGAGCGTGAGCGGGAGCAGGAGCGTGAGCGGGAGCAGGAGCAGGAGCGGGAGCAGGAGCCTGAGCAGGAGCGAGAGCAGGAGCCTGAGCAGGAGCCGGAGCAGGAGCCTGAGCAGGAGCGTGAGCAGGAGCGTGAGCAGGAGCCTGAGCGAGAGCAGGAGCGTGAGCGGGAGCAGGAGCGTGAGCGGGAGCGGGAGCCTGAGCAGGAGCGTGAGCAGAGCCTGAGCGGGAGCAGGAGCGTGAGCAGGAGCGTGAGGAGGAGGAGGAGCAGTAGCTTGAGCAGGAGCCTGAGCGAGAGCCCGAGCAGGAGCGTGAGCGGGAGCCTGAGCAGGAGCCTGAGTGAGAGCAGGAGCGGGAGCGGGAGCGAGAGCAGGAGCGTGAGCAGGAGCGTGAGCAGGAGCAAGAGCGTGAGCAGGAGCGTGAGCAGGAGCCTGAGCAGGAGCCTGAGCGAGAGCAGGAGTGTGAGCAGGAGCGTGAGCAGTAGCGTGAGCGTGAACAGGAGCGTGAGCAGGAGCAAGAGCGTGAGCAGGAGCGTGAGCGAGAGCAGGAGCGTGAGCGAGAGCAGGAGCGTGAGCGAAAGCAGGAGCGTGAACGGGAGCGGGAGCCTGAGCAGGAGCGTGAGCAGGAGCCTGAGCAGGAGCAGGAGCGTGAGCAGGAGCGTGAGCAGGAGCGTGAGCGAGATCAGGAGCGAGATCAGGAGCGTGAGCAGGAGCGTGAGCAGGAGCGAGATCAGGAGCGTGAGCAGAAGCCTGAGCAGGAGCGTGAGGAGGAGGAGGAGCAGTAGCGTGAGCAGGAGCCGGAGCGAGAGCAGGAGCGTGAGTGTGAGCAGGAGCGTGAGCAGTAGCGTGAGCAGGAGCGTGAGCAGGAGCGTGAGCAGTAGCGTGAGCAGGAGCGTGAGCAGGAGCGTGAGCAGGAGCCTGAGCAGGAGCGTGAGGAGGAGCCTGAGCAGGAGCGTGAGCAGGAGACTGAGCAGGAGCCTGAGCGAGAGCCCGAGCAGGAGCGTGAGCGGGAGCCTGAGCAGGAGCCTGAGTGACAGCAGGAGCGAGAGCAGGAGCGAGAGCAGGAGCGTGAGCAGGAGCGTGAGCAGGAGCGATAGCAGGAGCGTGAGCAGTAGCGTGAGCAGGAGCGTGAGCAGGAGCGTGAGCAGTAGCGTGAGCAGGAGCGTGAGCAGTAGCGTGAGCAGGAGCATGAGGAGGAGGAGCAGTAGCGTGAGCAGGAGCGAGAGCAGGAGCGTGAGCAGTAGCGTGAGCAGGAGCGTGAGCAGTATCGTGAGCAGTAGCGTGAGCAGGAGCGATAGCAGGAGCGTGAGCAGGAGCGTGAGCAGGAGCGTGAGCAGGAGCGTGAGCAGGAGGGTGAGCCTGAGCGTGAGCAGGAGCATGAGGAGGAGGAGGAGCAGTAGCGTGAGCAGGAGCGGGAGCAGGAGCAGGAGTGTGAGCAGGAGCGTGAGCAGGAGCGTGAGCAGGAGCGTGAGCAGGAGCCGGAGTGAGAGCAGGAGCGTGAGCAGGAGCCGGAGCGAGAGCAGGAGCGAGAGCAGGAGCGTGAGCAGGAGCGATAGCAGGAGCGTGAGCAGTAGTGTGAGCAGGAGCGTGAGCAGTAGCGTGAGCAGGAGCGTGAGCAGGAGCGTGAGCAGTAGCGTGAGCAGGAGCGTGAGCAGGAGCGGGAGCAGGAGCGGGAGCAGGAGGAGGAGGAGGAGGAGCAGGAGCGTGAGCAGGAGCGTGAGCAGGAGCGTGAGCAGTAGCGTGAGCAGGAGCGTGAGCAGGAGCGTGAGCAGTAGCGTGAGCAGGAGCGTGAGCAGGAGCGTGAGCAGGAGCGTGAGGAGGAGGAGCAGTAGCGTGAGCAGGAGCGATAGCAGGAGCGTGAGCAGGAGCGATAGCAGGAGCGTGAGCAGGAGCAGGAGCAGGAGCAGTAGCGTGAGCAGGAGCGTGAGCAGGAGCGTGAGCAGTAGCGTGAGCAGGAGCGTGAGCAGGAGCCTGAGCAGGAGCGTGAGGAGGAGGAGGAGCAGTAGCTTGAGCAGGAGCCTGAGCGTGAGCAGGAGCGTGAGCAGTAGCGTGAGCGTGAGCAGGAGCGTGAGCAGGAGCAAGAGCGTGAGCAGGAGCGTGAGCGAGAGCAGGAGCGTGAGCGGGAGCGTGAGCGGAGCGATAGCAGGAGCGTGAGCAGGAGCGTGAGCAGGAGCGTGAGCAGTAGCGTGAGCAGGAGCGTGAGCAGGAGCGTGAGCAGTAGCGTGAGCAGGAGCCTGAGCAGGAGCCTGAGCAGGAGCCTGAGCAGGAGCAGGAGCGTGAGCAGGAGCATGAGCGAGAGCAGGAGCGTGAGCAGGAGCGTGAGCAGGAGCGTGAGCAGGAGCGATAGCAGGAGCGTGAGCAGGAGCGTGAGCAGGAGCGTGAGGAGGAGGAGGAGCAGTAGCGTGAGCAGGAGCCGGAGCGAGAGCAGGAGCGAGAGCAGGAGCGGGAGCGGGAGCGGGAGCAGGAGCGGGAGCGGGAGCGGGAGCAGGAGCGCGAGCAGGAGCGTGAGCAGGAGCGTGAGCAGGAGCGTGAGCAGGAGCGTGAGCAGGAGCGTGAGCAGGAGCGTGAGCAGTAGCGTGAGCAGGAGCGTGAGCAGGAGCGTGAGCAGGAGCGCGAGCCTGAGCAGGAGCGTGAGCGAAAGCAGGAGCGTGAACGGGAGCAGGAGCCTGAGCAGGAGCCTGAGCAGGAGCAGGAGCGTGAGCAGGAGCGGGAGCGGGAGCGTGAGCGGGAGCGTGAGCCTGAGCAGGAGCGTGAGCAGGAGCGTGAGCAGGAGCGTGAGCAGGAGCGTGAGCAGGAGCGTGAGCAGGAGCGTGAGCCTGAGCAGGAGCGTGAGCAGGAGCGTGAGCAGGAGCGTGAGGAGGAGGAGGAGGAGCAGTAGCGTGAGCAGGAGCCGGAGCGAGAGCAGGAGCGAGAGCAGGAGCGTGAGCAGGAGCGTGAGCAGGAGCGTGAGCAGGAGCGTGAGCAGGAGCGTGAGCAGTAGCGTGAGCAGGAGCATGAGGAGGAGGAGGAGCAGTAGCGTGAGCAGGAACCGGAGCGAGAGCAGGAGCGTGAGCAGGAGCGATAGCAGGAGCGTGAGCAGTAGCGTGAGCAGGAGCGTGAGCAGGAGCGTGAGCAGGAGCGATAGCAGGAGCGTGAGCAGTAGTGTGAGCAGGAGCGTGAGCAGGAGCGTGAGCAGTAGCGTGAGCAGGAGCGTGAGCAGGAGCGTGAGCAGTAGCGTGAGCAGGAGCGTGAGCAGGAGCGTGAGCAGGAGCGATAGCAGGAGCGTGAGCAGGAGCGTGAGCAGGAGCGTGAGCCGGAGCGTGAGCCAGAGCGTGAGCCTGAGCAGGAGCCTGAGCAGGAGCCTGAGCAGGAGCGTGAGGAGGAGCCTGAGCAGGAGCGTGAGTAGGAGACTGTGCAGGAGCGAGAGCAAGAGCCTGAGCAGGAGCCTGAGCAGGAGCCCGAGCAGGAGCGTGAGCGGGAGCCTGAGCAGGAGCCTGAGTGACAGCAGGAGCGTGAGCAGGAGCCTGAGCAGGAGCGTGAGCAGGAGCGTGAGCAGGAGCGATAGCAGGAGCGTGAGCAGTAGCGTGAGCAGGAGCGTGAGCAGGAGCAGGAGCGTGAGCAGGAGCGTGAGCAGGAGCGTGAGGAGGAGGAGGAGGAGCAGTAGCGTGAGCAGGAACCGGAGCGAGAGCAGGAGCGTGAGCAGGAGCGATAGCAGGAGCGTGAGCAGTAGCGTGAGTAGGAGCGTGAGCCTGAGCAGGAGCGTGAGCAGGAGCGTGAGCAGGAGCGTGAGCAGTAGCGTGAGCAGTAGCGTGAGCAGGAGCGATAGCAGGAGCGTGAGCAGGAGCGTGAGCAGGAGCGTGAGCAGGAGCGTGAGCAGTAGCGTGAGCAGGAGCATGAGGAGGAGGAGGAGCAGTAGCGTGAGCAGGAGCCGGAGCGAGAGCAGGAGCGTGAGCAGGAGCGATAGCAGGAGCGTGAGCAGTAGCGTGAGCAGGAGCGTGAGCAGTAGCGTGAGCAGGAGTGTGAGCAGGAGCGTGAGCAGTAGCGTGAGCAGGAGCGTGAGCAGGAGCGTGAGCAGTAGCGTGAGCAGGAGCGTGAGCAGGAGCGTGAGGAGGAGCCTGAGCAGGAGCGTGAGTAGGAGCCTGTGCAGGAGCGAGAGCAAGAGCCTGAGCAGGAGCCTGAGCAGGAGCCTGAGCAGGAGCGTGAGCGGGAGCGAGAGCAGGAGCGTGAGCAGGAGCGCGAGCAGGAGCGTGAGCAGGAGCGTGAGCAGTAGCGTGAGCAGGAGCGATAGCAGGAGCGTGAGCAGTAGCGTGAGCAGGAGCGTGAGCAGGAGCGTGAGCAGTAGCGTGAGCAGGAGCGTGAGCAGGAGCGTGAGCAGTAGCGTGAGCAGGAGCGTGAGCAGTAGCGTGAGCAGGAGCATGAGGAGGAGGAGCAGTAGCGTGAGCAGGAGCGATAGCAGGAGCGTGAGCAGGAGCGAGAGCAGGAGCGGGAGCAGGAGCGTGAGCAGGAGCGGGAGCAGGAGCGTGAGCAGGAGCGATAGCAGGAGCGTGAGCAGTAGCGTGAGCAGGAGCCTGAGCAGGAGCTTGAGCAGGAGCCTGAGCAGGAGCGTGAGCAGGAGCGTGAGCGAGATCGGGAGCGAGATCAGGAGTGTGAGCAGGAGCGTGAGCAGGAGCGTGAGCGAGAGCAGGAGCGTGAGCGAAAGCAGGAGCGTGAGCGGGAGCAGGAGCGTGAGCGGGAGCAGGAGCAGGAGCGGGAGCGGGAGCGTGAGCAGGAGCGGGAGCAGGAGCGGGAGCGGGAGCAGGAGCGGGAGCAGGAGCGTGAGCAGGAGCGTGAGCCTGAGCAGGAGCGTGAGCAGTAGCGTGAGCAGGAGCGTGTGCAGGAGCGTGAGCAGGAGCGTGAGCGGGAGCCTGAGCAGGAGCCTGAGTGACAGCAGGAGCGTGAGCAGGAGCGTGAGCAGGAGCGTGAGCAGTAGCGTGAGCAGGAGCGTGAGCAGTAGCGTGAGCAGGAGCGTGTGCAGGAGCGTGAGCAGGAGCGTGAGCAGAAGCGTGAGCAGGAGCCGGAGCAGGAGCGTGAGCAGGAGCCTGAGCAGGAGCGTGAGGAGGAGCCTGAGCAGGAGCGTGAGGAGGAGCCTGAGCAGGAGCGTGAGTAGGAGACTGTGCAGGAGCGAGAGCAAGAGCCTGAGCAGGAGCCTGAGCAGGAGCCCGAGCAGGAGCGTGAGCGGGAGCCTGAGCAGGAGCCTGAGCGGGAGCCTGAGCAGGAGCGTGAGGAGGAGCCTGAGCAGGAGCGTGAGCAGGAGACTGAGCTGGAGCCTGAGCCAGAGCAGGAGCGTGAGCAGGAGCGTTAGCAGGAGCGTGAGCAGTAGCGTGAGCAGGAGCGTGAGCAGGAGCGTGAGCAGTAGCGTGAGCAGGAGCGTGAGCAGTAGCGTGAGCAGGAGCGTGAGGAGGAGCGTGAGCAGGAGCATGAGCATGAGCGTGAGCAGGAGCGATAGCAGGAGCGTGAGCAGTAGCGTGAGCAGGAGCGTGAGCAGGAGCGGGAGCGGGAGCGGGAGCAGGAGCGAGAGCAGGAGCGTGAGCAGGAGCGTGAGCAGGAGCGTGAGCAGTAGCGTGAGCAGGAGCATGAGGAGGGGAGCAGTAGCGTGAGCAGGAGCCGGAGCGAGAGCAGGAGCGTGAGCAGGAGCGTGAGCCGGAGCGTGAGCAGGAGCGTGAGCAGGAGCGAGAGCAGGAGCGTGAGCAGGAGTGTGAGCAGGAGCGTGAGCAGTAGCGTGAGCAGGAGCGTGAGCAGGAGCGTGAGCAGGAGCGATAGCAGGAGCGTGAGCAGTAGCGTGAGTAGGAGCGTGAGCCTGAGCAGGAGCGGAGCAGGAGCGTGAGGAGGAGCGGGAGGAGGAGGAGGAGGAGCAGGAGCGTGAGCAGGAGCCGGAGCGGGAGCAGGAGCGGGAGCAGGAGCGTGAGCAGGAGCGTGAGCAGGAGCGTGAGCAGGAGCGATAGCAGGAGCGTGAGCAGTAGCGTGAGCAGTAGCGGAGCAGGAGCGTGAGCAGTAGCGGAGCAGGAGCGTGAGCAGTAGCGTGAGCAGGAGCATGAGGAGGAGGAGCAGTAGCGTGAGCAGGAGCGATAGCAGGAGCGTGAGCAGGAGCGATAGCAGGAGCGAGAGCAGGAGCGTGAGCAGGAGCGTGAGGAGGAGGAGGAGGAGCAGTAGCGTGAGCAGGAGCCGGAGCGAGAGCAGGAGCGAGAGCAGGAGCGTGAGCAGGAGCGTGAGCAGGAGCGTGAGCAGGAGCGATAGCAGGAGCGTGAGCAGTAGCGTGAGCAGGAGCGTGAGCAGTAGCGTGAGCAGGAGCGTGAGCAGGAGCGTGAGCCTGAGCAGGAGCGTGAGCAGGAGCGTGAGCAGGAGCGTGAGCAGTAGCGTGAGCAGGAGCGTGAGCAGGAGCGTGAGCAGTAGCGTGAGCAGGAGCGTGAGCAGGAGCAAGAGCGTGAGCAGGAGCGTGAGCAGGAGCGTGAGCAGGAGCGATAGCAGGAGCGTGAGCAGTAGCGTGAGTAGGAGCGTGAGCCTGAGCAGGAGCGTGAGCAGGAGCGTGAGCAGGGGCGTTAGCAGGAGCGTGAGCAGGAGCGTGAGCCTGAGCAGGAGCGTGAGCAGGAGCGGGAGCAGGAGCAGGAGCGTGAGCAGGAGCGTGAGCAGGAGCCTGAGCAGGAGCCTGAGTGACAGCAGGAGCGTGAGCAGGAGCGTGAGCAGGAGCGTGAGCAGGAGCGTGAGCAGGAGCGAGAGCAGGAGCGTGAGCGGGAGCGTGAGCAGGAGCCTGAGCAGGAGCGTGAGCAGGAGCGTGAGCAGGAGCGAGAGCAGGAGCGTGAGCAGGAGCGTGAGCAGGAGCGTGAGCCTGAGCAGGAGCGTGAGCAGTATCGTGAGCAGTAGCGTGAGCAGGAGCGATAGCAGGAGCGTGAGCAGGAGCGTGAGCAGGAGCGTGAGCAGGAGCGTGAGCCGGAGCGTGAGCAGGAGCGTGAGCAGGAGCGGGAGCAGGAGCGTGAGCAGTAGCGTGAGCAGGAGCGATAGCAGGAGCGTGAGCAGTAGCGTGAGCAGGAGCGTGAGCAGGAGCGTGAGCAGGAGCGTGAGCAGGAGCGATAGCAGGAGCGTGAGCAGGAGCGTGAGCAGGAGCGGGAGCGTGAGCAGGAGCGGGAGCAGGAGCAGGAGCGTGAGCAGGAGCGTGAGCAGGAGCCTGAGCAGGAGCCTGAGCGAGAGCCCGAGCAGGAGCGTGAGCGGGAGCCTGAGCAGGAGCGGGAGCAGGAGCGGGAGCAGGAGCGGGAGCAGGAGCGTGAGCAGGAGCGTGAGCAGGAGCGTGAGCAGGAGCGTGAGCAGTAGCGTGAGCAGGAGCGTGAGCAGTAGCGTGAGCAGGAGCATGAGGAGGAGGAGGAGCAGTAGCGTGAGCAGGAGCCGGAGCGAGAGCAGGAGCGTGAGCAGGAGCGTGAGCAGGAGCGTGAGCAGGAGCGTGAGCAGGAGCGTGAGCAGGAGCGTGAGCAGGAGCGTGAGCAGGAGCGTGAGCAGTAGCGTGAGCAGGAGCATGAGGAGGAGGAGGAGCAGTAGCGTGAGCAGGAACCGGAGCGAGAGCAGGAGCGTGAGCAGGAGCGATAGCAGGAGCGTGAGCAGTAGCGTGAGTAGGAGCGGAGCCTGAGCAGGAGCGTGAGCAGGAGCCTGAGCAGGAGCCTGAGCGAGAGCAGGAGCGTGAGCAGGAGCAGGAGCGTGAGCAGGAGCCTGAGCAGGAGCGTGAGCAGGAGCGTGAGCAGGAGCGTGAGCAGGAGCCTGAGCAGGAGCCTGAGCAGGAGCCTGAGCAGGAGCGTGAGGAGGAGCCTGAGCAGGAGCGTGAGCAGGAGCCTGAGCAGGAGCGGGAGCAGGAGCCGGAGCGGGAGCAGGAGCGAGAGCAGGAGCGGGAGCAGGAGCGGGAGCAGGAGCGTGAGCAGGAGCGAGAGCAGGAGCGTGAGCAGTAGTGTGAGCAGGAGCGTGAGCAGTAGCGTGAGCAGGAGCGTGAGCAGGAGCGTGAGCAGTAGCGTGAGCAGGAGCGTGAGCAGGAGCGTGAGCAGGAGCCTGAGCGAGAGCAGGAGCGTGAGCAGGAGCCGGAGCAGGAGCGTGAGCAGGAGCATGAGCAGGAGCCTGAGCAGGAGCCCGAGCAGGAGCGTGAGCGGGAGCCTGAGCAGGAGCCTGAGTGACAGCAGGAGCGAGAGCAGGAGCGAGAGCAGGAGCGTGAGCAGGAGCAAGAGCGTGAGCAGGAGCGTGAGCGTGAGCGGGAGCGTGAGCGAGAGCAGGAGCGTGAGCAGGAGCGTGAGCAGGAGCGTGAGCAGGAGCCTGAGCGAGAGCCCGAGCAGGAGCGTGAGCGGGAGCGGGAGCAGGAGCGTGAGCAGGAGCGTGAGCAGGAGCGATAGCAGGAGCGTGAGCAGTAGCGTGAGCAGGAGCGTGAGCAGTAGCGTGAGCAGGAGCATGAGGAGGAGGAGGCAGTAGCGTGAGCAGGAGCAGGAGCGGGAGCAGGAGCGTGAGCAGGAGCGTGAGCAGGAGCGTGAGCGAGATCAGGAGCGAGATCAGGAGCGTGAGCAGGAGCGTGAGCAGGAGCGAGATCAGGAGCGTGAGCAGGAGCCTGAGCGAGAGCAGGAGCGTGAGCAGGAGCGGGAGCAGGAGCGTGAGCAGGAGCGTGAGCAGGAGCGATAGCAGGAGCGTGAGCAGTAGCGTGAGCAGGAGCGTGAGGAGGAGGAGGAGCAGTAGCGTGAGCAGGAACCGGAGCGAGAGCAGGAGCGTGAGCAGGAGCGTGAGCAGGAGCGTGAGCAGGAGCGTGAGGAGGAGGAGGAGGAGCAGTAGCGTGAGCAGGAGCCGGAGCGAGAGCAGGAGCGTGAGCAGGAGCGTTAGCAGGAGCGTGAGCAGTAGCGTGAGCAGGAGCCTGAGTGAGTGCAGGAGCGTGAGCAGGAGCCTGAGCAGGAGCGTGAGCAGGAGCGTGAGCAGGAGCGTGAGCAGGAGCGTGAGCAGGAGCCTGAGCAGGAGCGAGAGCAAGAGCCTGAGCAGGAGCGGAGCGGGAGCCTGAGCAGGAGCGTGAGCAGGAGCGTGAGCAGGAGCGTGAGGAGGAGGAGGAGGAGCAGTAGCGTGAGCAGGAGCCGGAGCGAGAGCAGGAGCGAGAGCAGGAGCGGGAGCAGGAGCGGGAGCAGGAGCGGGAGCAGGAGCGAGAGCAGGAGCGTGAGCAGTAGCGTGAGCAGGAGGGGGAGCAGGAGCGTGAGCAGGAGCGAGAGCAGGAGCGTGAGCAGGAGCGATAGCAGGAGCGTGAGCAGTAGCGTGAGTAGGAGCGTGAGCCTGAGCAGGAGCGTGAGCAGGAGCGTGAGCAGGAGCGTGAGCGTGAGCAGGAGCGTGAGCAGGAGCGTGAGCAGGAGCGATAGCAGGAGCGTGAGCAGTAGCGTGAGCAGGAGCGTGAGCAGTATCGTGAGCAGTAGCGTGAGCAGGAGCGATAGCAGGAGCGTGAGCAGGAGCGTGAGCAGGAGCGTGAGCCGGAGCGTGAGCCAGAGCGTGAGCCTGAGCAGGAGCGTGAGCAGGAGCGTGAGCAGGAGCGTGAGCAGGAGCGTGAGCAGTAGCGTGAGCAGGAGCGTGAGCAGGAGCGTGAGCAGGAGCGTGAGGAGGAGCAGGGGTACTTGAGCTAAAGGTTAGCTGTAACACCTTCATCTTTCTCCTCATCAGGGAACTGAACTCAGCTTCAGAGTTTTTACAGACTCTTGTTACTCCGACACATTAACAGCTGTGTTTCTCTGTCATGTTGGTTTTGTTCTTCAACACAAATACTGTTTTATTAAATCCTTCCCACAAAGTTACATGAGAACCAGATACTCCATCCAATGTACATTTCTGTTACAGTTATAATCTCCCACATTATCCTGGATAAGTCATAATATACTTGCTTTTATTTTTGATTTTGACTAAAGCTGTCCGATTGGAATTATTTAAATATATATTAGCACAGACTAACAGACAGAAAATGTCTGGTCCTGTTAAACTCCTTTAATCTTCCGGTCTTCTTTTGTATTTGTGCTGAAAAGGGATTTAAACACTTTCCTCTCTTTATCTGATCCTTTCTTCACAGTTTAATGTGTTTTCTCCCCCTTTCACCTCAACCACAGGCCTTTCAAGAGAGAAGACTTAAACTCGTTCTTCTTTCTTCTTCCTTTGAGCCGTCTCTTCTGCTCCTCTTCAGGAGTAAAGTGGATTCAAAGGGAGAAATCAATATTGGATCTGATCCTATTTCACATGGATTCTCCTGATCCTCAAGTGAATTTTCTAACTGCTGACTCTAAAAGAAAATACATTCCAAAACAGGGTCTCCTGTGATTTTTTATTTTTTTTATATATCCTAATTTAAGATATTTGACATTGATTTACACTGTCTGGGATCAATTTTGGCTGCAGCTCATCACACGTCCTTCTCTTGTCCAGCAGATGGCAGTAACTCTCCACCTAGCCACGAGCCACTTCTTCCTCTCTGTCCGTTAACATCTGTCTGTCCTCGTTTCAGTTTGCTCTGATGAAGGGCAACCTGCCAAACTCCTTCTGCACCTTTCCATCTCTTTTTCTATCTCTTTTTATCTCTCTCACGCCGACTTTTTCCTCCCCTTTCTTTTGTCTCGTCTTTCTGTCCTCTGTATTTCACTTTTTTTTTTATACCTCTTATTATTTTTTCAGTAGCCTGAGAGAAATCCGTGGGGGCCGCCCTCAGACACCTCCTCATGGCTCTGCTCGAATGCCCCCTGAACCCTAAAGATGACTGGGTGGGGGAGGAGAACTAATGAGAACACCAGACAGTCTTATATAGAAGAGAATGACACATAGAACAACAGGGCTAATACTTTTAAAGCTGATAAGGAAAAATAGAAAATATTTTTCAGATTTCTTTCTAATTAGAATTTCTTTAAAATGTTTGTTTTCTTAAATAATATATTTTTTGTTTTTCTCTTCTCATCTTCCTCTCCCTCCTCGTCTCGTCCCTCAAACATCCACTTCTGTCCTTCTCCGTTTCTCTCTTTGTGTTTTCTTCCCTATTTTTCATCAGACTATGCGATCGCTTGTTTCGTCCCGCCGCTCTTGTTTTTGTTCTCTTTCTGGCCTTGAATTAATTCATCCGACATCAGCTCTTTAAACGGCAGCCTCGTTCTCCCCCTTTTATTTGCTTTCTGCCTCCTGTTGTTTTTCCTCTCATAGTTTCAATCACCTGTTGGACCTTCTGCTTTCTTTCCTCCATGTTTGCATGTGTTTTCTGCATCTTTCTGTCTTTTTTTTTTTTTTATCATTTCATGATAAACCTTCTGATCCGATTCTTGCTTTGTGTCTCTGTCCAGTGTTTTGTGCAGAAGCTGGACGGGTTCATCTCATGGCTGCAGGAGGCGCTGGACGGCACTGAAAACTGGACACAACCCAGACAGGACTTGGACAGCCTGAGGGTGTACCTGGACACTCACCTGGTGAGAGCACACATGTTATTATGTGTGTTTTCATGTGAAATAGACTCATTTATTTTCAGTTATATTTACAGCGTTTGCTTCATTGTAGTCTCCTTTAAAAAAAAAAAAACTGTTTGCGTGACTGTTGTTCACAAACACATTTCACACACAGTTGCATGAACACATATTTGCATGCATGCATATGGATGCCACCACATGACACACACTGAACACACACGGCTGGTTGGCTGTTTATGCTTCAGCGTTGTCAGAGAACCTGAACTCTCGTTTTCTCTTGTTTTGGGGAAAAATTGTTTTCTTCACATGTAAAATGTTTTTTAAAGCTGTAGCTGTTGGAATACAGACTGTTGAGGCCCTAAAAGTACCAGCAGAAGCTCCGGCTGAGTTTAGGTTGAAGAGCCTGGGAGGTAATGAGGACTCACACTAAGATCCGAGACGTCTCCGACATTAACTGTCCCTCTGTCCCAGCGGGTTTGAAGGAACATTGTGCACTAATGTGTCTCGCTTACAGTGTCATCAACCTGAACCATACAAACATCTCAGATACTAATTGTAACTTCTTGTCTTCAGCTTTAGTTCTTGTATTAATTTGGCAAATTATATGATGACACAAAGAGACCAGGGTGAATAAAAAGTTTGTTAATATACATTTGCTGGTTACTGTAACACCAAAGGCTGTGAAAATATTTTATTAGAATGAATTGTTAAATTAATTTAGAGTTAAAAAATTTCACCTACAGTAATTCCAAGTTCTGATAATAAAATCTGGATTTAATCTGATTTACGAGATTTTTACAGCTGAAGCAGAAGATAAAGAGATTTTTTCTGTCTCCTAATAAAACTGGACAAAAAGAACTATTAAACTATTAAACATGCTACAAGAGAAAAAAAAACACCTTCCAGTATTTTTAAATTTTAGATTCAGACATCCAGTTGCTGGTAGGAACAGCTGCAGCGAAACAGAACTCAGACAGTAGAGGAACTCATACGTCTCCTTCAACCGACTGTTGGCTGCTCGTCTTAAAGTCACAGTGTGTGAAGCTGTCCTGATTGTTGACATTAGTATGTACGGTGGCCCTGAGGGGTCAAGCAGCATTGAAATGATGACACACATCAACAGTTAATCAAATTTGTTTAAAAGCAATTTCATGATAAAAACTAAGATTATGGATTATGATAGATGATTGATATCATAATTTAATAATTGATGCTTCATTGATCTGCTTGAGAAAATTATTTTTCTGCATTTGGCCCATCTTCGTTTTGTGGCGTGGGGGTGGGGGGTGTATCGAACCGCTGATTAGCAGATGATGTCCTTCGCCCATAAGGCCACATTCACTCATGACCAGATCTTAGACATGCTCTCTCTCTCTCCGCGTCATGTTTTTGTATTTACTGTATTGAGGTCAAAGGTCATATGTAGTGCATCCAGAGACGTTTGCATTTTCTGATTATCCTTCAGTACCTGACACAATCCTTAAAACAAATCAGAGAACACTGAACTGTTCTGTGAACACACACACGCACACACACGCACACACACGCACACACACGCATGCACGTGTAATATATCAAAGTAAACCAACTGACTCATAGTGGCAGATACACAAAGTAGGTCTACACCGACACTTTATCTATAAATACAATCAATACTCGATAGTAGGTGTTACAGACAAGATGTGTTGTAGTTCAAACACACACACACACACACACGCACAAATGTGCTATTAGCATATATTTGCATGTTCCTAGACAGATTTTCAAATCAGCATCTCCAACTTCATCCCTGCAGAATACCATCATGTACATGATCCACACACACACACACACACACACACACACACACACACACACACACACACACACACACACACACACACACACACACACACACAAACAGATGTCTTATCTAGTATTTATTTCTGCTTTGTGCGTATGTTCGTGTTTGTTTGCTGGTTTGTTTACATGTGTTGACTTTGTTGTGGGTGCCAGAAGCACCACCGTTAGCGGCAGTTAGCTTCAATTTGAATTCCAGACTCTTAATTGGCACGTCTTGTTAAATAAAGCAGAAGGGGATGAAAAAGCATCACTAATGGGTCTTTGAACTGCTACGCCGTTGATAGCATGTAAGCTAACTGATGTGTTGTTTGAGTGTGTGTTTGTGTTGATAGTCACACTTGCACTTTGTAGTTATTAGCGTGTGTTTAGGTGAATAATTGCATGTGTTTTGTTGATTAGTGCAGAGTAAAGTCAGGAACTCTTTTTCTCCTCTTCCTCTCACTTTTATCTGCCTCTTCTCTGTCTTCATTTTTCTTGAGTTTATTATGTTGTTCTGTTTTTAACTTTAAAAATTCCTGCATTAAATAAGTTTTCATTTTAAAAACTTTTACAAGAGGAGATGGAGGAGTTTATGGACAGTCTGCTCATGTTTAAGTCTTTATAAAAAACAGAAATGATGTATTTATTGATTATATGAACCAAGTATATTGATATATTTATTGAATTAAACTTTGTTATTTTTTCTGGACGTGTCTTTCTGATTAATAATTTGAAGACTTTGTTCTCACAGTCACAATGAGGCTGCACGGTGGTGTAGTTGGTAGTGCTGTTGCCTTAAAGCAAGAAGGTCCCTGGTTTAAACCCAGCCAGGACCTTTCTGCATGGTGTTTACATGTTCTTGCATGTGTGGGTTTTTTCCCACAGACCCAAACATGCATGAGTTTAATTGATAAACCCACCTCTCACACAATGACCGCTGGAGATCGACACCAGCTCCCTTTGACCCTGAACAAGAAAAGCAGGTATAGAAAGTGTCTGACTGACACAATTCTACTGTTTTAGTACTGCTGTTTGTGTTGTGAGTGTTGCACGTAGTGTGCGATTTTGTGAAAAAAGCAGAGCTGTTTTTTTTTTTTTCACTTTCAAACAGTCCAAAAGAACCACGGGGGGGGGGGGGGGGT